>MU260070.1:17500-332500 GCA_020310875.1 Ceratopteris richardii
TCAGCCTTTATATCTCATTCATACAGATGTGTGTGGTCCTATGCCCACTAGGTCCTTAGGTGGTTCTCTTTACTTTGTCACTTTCATAGATGGTGCTACTAGAAAAATTTGGGTATATCCTATCAAATTGAACGATGAGGTATTCCCTACTTTCAAAAAATGCCTTGCTTCAGTTGAGTCTGAAAAAGGAACTAAGCTTAAGGCTTTACGTTCAGATCATGGAGGTGAGTATACCTCACATGAATCTAGCCTTTTTTGTCAGTCTAGACGGATTCATAGAGATTTTACAGCTCCTTATACCCCAATACAAAATGGTGTAGCTGAAAGGATGAATAGAACTATTCAAGATAGGGTAATTTCTATGTTGCATCATGCAAACCTCTCACAAGGCTTTTGGGCAGAAGCAGTATTGATTGAAGTTCATGTGATTAACCTTTCACCTAGTACTGCCAAAGGTCTGAAAGTGGCACAAGACTTATGGACAAGGAAGCAACCATATTATGAGCATCTTTGAGTTTTTGGGTGTGAAGCATATGTTCATATACCCAAGAATCTTAGACAAAAGTTGGACCATAAGTCAAAGAAATGCATTTTTCTTGGATATGGTCGAGAAGGACAATTTGGATATTGCTTATGGGATCCTAAAACACTGGATTAGAAGTAGTGATTGAAGGGCTTTGGTGTGCAGAACAAGAGGAGGAAGGAGGAGATGGAAGGAGAGAGAAGAGAGAAACGACGGGCGGACATGCGTGGGAGCCTCGAAACCCACATAATGAACTCTCTTGAGGCAATGCTCTATATATGATGTATATATATGAATATGGGGTAAGGTCACATGACCCTTACATCCCCAACAATCTCCCACTTAAGGGTCAATGTGACCATAAGTGGTAACATATACAAAGAATGATGTAGGACTATACAATAATGCACAGGAAGAGTCCGGATCTCTACCCATACCAGATCAGCCTACACCAACCGCCTCGAACAAGGTGTATCCATGCACCTCAAACTGCTCTAGACTCATATTGACAAGAGTCGAGCTCACATATGGCTGATGCAAGAACTAATGAAGTTCCTGCAAAGCTCCCACTCGCTCTATGCCTATGTCAATCATCGAACGACTGACAACTCCAAGTGCAAATGCTCCAATCGCAACTGCAATGTCTGGTCTCGAGCATAACAACTCGTACATCAAACTCCCGAATGCTGACGAAACATGTGCTATCCAGGCTAACCTAAGCATGTCAGCCATGCCTCTATCCAAGGCATCCAAAGCACCATCATGAAGACCAACATGTCCTGACATATTTGTGTCAACATCTGGCATGAGCGAATCCAAGAATGACTGCATAACTGTTGACTCCTCAGCATCTAAATCAGCCATGCTCACAACCAAGGATGCATCTAGCTGTGCATCATGAGAGCTAATATGCTCTACCATACACTGTGTACCATGAGAGCTATCGTGCTCTACCACACCAAGTGTATCATCATGCTCCGCATGAGCTAACTGCACAACATCAACACAAAGATCAAACTGATGATCTAACTCTAACTGAGTATCATCACAATGCTCTACATGAGCATCCATATCATGCTCTAAAGCATCCAACTGATCATCCGAAGTGTGCTCTATAAGAGCATCCATATGATCAATAAAAGCATGCTCTATATAAGCATCGTGAGCATCCAAAACATGCTCTACATGTGCATCCATCTGAGCATCTGAATCATGTCATACATGTGCATCAAGAATGTCAATAGACCTATCTGTAGGTAGAAAAAATGAGACATGACGAGTCTCACATCGCACATAAGGTTGAACTCCCACTGAGACGAGACTGTCTCTCACATGAAGTACCTGCAGTGGATACATGTGCCCAATCCTGGCACCTCGGACAAGCATAAGCTGTCCCAACTGCAACTGAAAATGATGCTCACCAAGGAATGCATAATATCTGCTCTCCTGTAACTGGGTAACTGAAATCAAGCTCATAGGGAATGAAGGCACATAACGTACATGTCTGAGTATAAGTGATGCTACACTAGGTAGCATAATGCATACATCTCCTGCACCCTCAATGTCATATGCCATACCATCAGGCATGTGCACACATCCACGACTCTCACCTGAGAATCGACAAAACCACTCACAATGTGGAGTAACATGAAAAATGGCTAATGCATCAAGCAACCAAGCCATATGTCTGCTATCCAATGAACAAGAGGAATCATGAGATAAACCATAGGAGAAAGTGATATCACCATCACTAGCATAATCAACTACCATAGACTCTCCTGAAACCACTACCTGATCTGCATCACGTGCATATCTCTGACGTCATCGTCGCATCCGCCTGAAGCAACATCGTCGAATATGGCCCTCATGACCACAATGCCAACATCGAAGTCGTCGATGTGATCTATGTCTCACATGAGTCAATGGACTCGCATACATATCATGTAGTCTCTGCCATAATGCACTACTCGTCTCCTCATACATAATAGACTCATATATAGAATCCACAAGCTGTAATCGGATAGTGGAGCTGGCCAATGCATCCATATCCATCCATACATGGTCGGGCATGTCACGAGGCCTCTGTGCATCTCTATGCACATACATATGTAACCCTGCACGAACCAATGTATCCCACATCTGAGCTTTCCATCTCGGAAAGTCAGTGCCATCAAATTGAGAAGACACCATGCTGGCAATCCAAGAGACTAGCAAAGTAATAAGAGACTAGAAATAATACTCTATCCTCAATAGGATCACACCTGCATATCCATATGCATAACTCACATCACAAATGTATCATTGGAGAAGAAACCATGTGAATCGCCTATCACATAACCATGCATCTAGTATGCACATAAAACCATGAGCATAAGCATGCTCACCATGTCTCCAAACTGATCAAGTAGATGTGAAAGAATCCTGGGAAAAATTCGACAGAGTATCCCCTGTAAACTGAGCAATCAAACAAGATAACCAATAGCAAAAGAACAATGAGTAACCTGCCACCACCTGTCACTGATCCAACCAAAGATAATGGCAACTACATATGCCAAAAAGTGATAGCAATATATGCCAATATAATGGTGATGCACCTCCCACTCAAGAATGAATCATGTAAGATGGTCCAACCTATCACAAATAACCTGTGACCAAGTCCAAATGAATGGAGATAAACAATGATCCAAAGCTATCGCACAAGCTTCAAGATCCACTAGAGCTTCTTTCTAGCATAAAAGCCAATGAAATTTTGGTAGCATCTCCTCTGTAAAATGGACTCTAGAACCAAAATAACGATGTGGGAATCACCATCCACATATGCCAAGAATCACACTGACAAATACATATCAATCAATGACCAAATGCTAATAACGGTGACAAACAAACGGGTAACTAAGGCTCCAATCTGGATCCTGTACCTACAAAGAAAATAAAGATACAAGTACCAACCAAGATCCACAATCAACTCTCACAAAATTGTGTGAAACCGGTAACTAAATCCATAACCAAGTGGCATAAGCAAGATATAGACCACAATGCCACTATACATCCATGATCGAACTCATGATGACATAATTCTCAAAAAAGGAGTATACCACAATGTCATCTTACATGCCAAACGCATGACAAGATCATGCTCTACTCTCATATGGAGGAGCTAACACAATGATCATACATGTACAATGCTTTGAAGCTCTGAAAATAAGAGCTTGCACACCATAAATTCTCTCTCGAAGAAGTTCCAAAGCAAATTCAACCTCCAAGTGCAATTAGTGAAGATATGCTGCTCTATGTTTTGCTGTTTCAGAGGTGATAACCTCTGAATCTGAACTTTTGGTCTTCAGCAAACTTCAAGATCCAAATCTTGGCTACGTAACGAGATAAAGAACACCTCAATCGGAGGTGCGTAGCTCAAGATATGCATAAAACAAGCACCTGCTGTCAATTTCACTATCACCTACAACACTGCTACTCTGTATTTTGCAGTTTCGGTGACTTTGCACTGAGAATCTGAATCTGAGTTCTTCTACAAAGTTGTAGCTATCTTTCCAAGCTACGAGCAGCAAGTTGAATCATCGCATTCTGAGCTGTAGAACTCAAGTTATGACAAAAAAAACGATCTGCTATCCTATTCAATGTAGATTCGCCTTCTACAATTCTCTGCGTATTTCGAATTTTTGGCACTTCAGAAGTCCGAACCAGGTTCTGCGCCCTTCTGTAAAGTTGTAGCTCTTTGTGTTAGCTATGCATAGAACTTTATAAAGCATCAATTCGAGCTTCTTAGCTCGAGTTATGACCGAAATACTGAACTGCTATCAAGAGATGCCGACTTGCACTTCTACCCCTTCTCTCTAGTATGTAAGCTCAAGAAGAGCTTGTATGGACTTAAGCAGTCCCCTAAACAATGGTACCAAAAGTTTCATGCAATATGAAGTCTCAAGGCTATTCTCAAGGCAATGAGGATCATTGTCTCTACACAAAGAGATGTTCAAATTGCAGCTTGATATGCTTGATATTTTATGTCGATGATATGTTGATTGCTAGGAAGTCCTCTTATGACTTGTTAATTCTCAAAAAGAAGTTGAGTCAAACATTTGATATGAAGGATTTGGAGGATGCCAAACATATTCTTGGTATGCGTGTTACTCGTGATAGGAGTAAAAGATGCATATACTTGTCTCAAAGTGAGTACATATCCAAAGTACTTCACAGGTTCAATATGCAGGGTGGAAAGCCATTGAGTACACCATTATCCACATATGTGAAATTGAGCAAGGATGATTGTCCCGAATAAGATGAGGAAAATAAATTCATGACCGAAATTCCCTATCAATCTGCTGTTGGTAGTCTCATGTATGCTATGGTAGCTACGAGACCAGACATTGCATTTGTAGTGGGAGTTGTGAGCATATATATGTCTAATCCTGGCAAGAAACATTGGGAAGTGGTCAAGACGATTTAAGATATCTGAGTGGCACTAAGGACAAATCTCTATGCTTAGTTAGAAGAAAAGCATCCATTATTGGTTACATAGATTCTGAATATGTTGGCTGTGTAGATAATCGTAAGTCTACATTAGGGCACATTTTTCATTTTGCTAGAGGTGTTATCTCTTGGAGATCTCGTCTTCAAGAATGTATAGCTATTTCCACCACAGAAGTAGAGTATGTTGCAGCAAGTGAGGCATGTAAGGAAGCATTGTGGCTCTCTCATCTTGCTTGTGATATGGGTTAATGTACCTCGTTTGCTTAGTGATAGTCAGAGTGCCATTGCTTTGGCTAAGAATCGAGTCTATCATGCAAAGACCAAGCACATTGAGGTGAGGTATCACTTCATTAGAGATTGCTTAGCCATCGAGCACATTATTCTTGAGAAGGTTCACACTCGAGATAATGTTGAAGATGCTTTGACTAAAGCTCTACCATTGGATAGCTTTCAACACTATTGTCACTTGATGGGGGTTATTTGATTCATGGTCTTATACAGCCACGTGTATATTGTGTAACATGCCCATCAGGCGGGAGGTATAGTTTGTATACTTACACTCAGGTATTCTTTATTTTTCTCCCATAATTACTTTGGCCATATTGGCCTTTAATGGGAGATTGTTACCGTTAGTGTCCGTGTGAAAGGCCAAATGGCCATCGGACACTTCTTTGTATATGTTCTTTAATAAACATATAGTGGCCTGGTCAGCCAAAGACTATAAGGTCGATCGCATTTGTAGCACCTAGGAAGTTTGTATTCATGCTCCTTATGTATTGTGTTTTCCTATGTATTTTGTAGCCTCTGTGTGGAGTACCGTTTGTGGCCCTAGGAGCTTAGTTTTCTACTCCAAGGATATCGACCTGGAGCTCTCGATAAGGAGAGCACATTGTGGTGCATCACCATTGAAATACTTCATATGGATAGATAGACAGATAACTAGATAGTTAGATAGATAGAGAGAGAAAAAAAAATAGATATGCTAGCCTATTTGGGCTACTTGACTTGCTTGTTGGGTTGAGATACTATGACCACAATTGTCTTTGGAAAAGAAGGCAGTTCCATCCACTCTTGAGCTTGTTCTTCAATTGTTGAATCCTTCTACAACATAGAGCTAGGGACACATGCAACATCTTTCTCTTCATGATTAATCCTAGAAGAACTATGAGCCTATGTGATGCCTAGATCATTGAATGTGAAATTTTCTAGTTGTATTGTGACATGCTTCTCATTTACCAAACTTGAAGAAGTCAAATCTTTAGGTTTAAGTTGACTACATAATCCTAGATCCAATATTGACCCAGGATGAAAGAATCAGTGAGATCTTCATCATGGAAAACTAGCACCTTAATGGTCATTGGAACGTCATGCATGGAGATGGGAAGTTCCACCTCACCCATGCAAGGGAGTCAATGAGCATGTGAGTGGTATGTGAAGTTAGTGTTGAGGGTTAGTGTTAGAGCGCAATCTAGATGCATACTTGGGTAATGCATTGAACTTGACATGCTTCTAGTAGTGTACATATATTACAAGTTTGGATTGGGTGGTTTGTTACAAGGTTGACTTTTTAGACTTTCCTTATGGGATCATAAGTCTTGCATTTTTGTATATACATGAGGTTCAATGATGACTTGACTTGGTCATGGGATTTTTTAGGTACCCATTTCCAAGTTACTCTAGGGTTGACTTTACATGATGATGTGTTTATAACAACTTTGAATATAGGTTTTGGGGGGGTTGGGAGTGAAGAGTACTAAATAAAACCTAAGAGCTCATGTCTAGAGATTTGAGCTCATAAGTAGGTCTTAGGCACCCACATTTGTCTATGATTGTGTTCAGCCTTCATCGACCACTTTGGGGCACCCAAATGGAGAGCACTCTTTGAGATGGAGATTTGTGTCGTTCTGAAACTTATTGCCTTGGCTTTCTCCTATACTTCTCTGGTATTGAGTTTGATTGCAATGGTGTAACTAATTGTTCACCCTTCTACACCCAAAGTTGCCTTTTGTTGCAAGGAGTTGCCTTTTGTTGAGACTATGTATGTCTTCTTGATATCCTAGCCTATTTGGGCTACTTGACTTGTTTGTTGGGTTGAGATACTATGACCACAGTTGTCTTTGGAAAAGAAGGCAGTTCCATCCACTCTTGAGCTTGTTCTTCAATTGTTGAATCCTTCTACAACATAGAGCTAGGGACACATGCAACATCTTTCTCTTCATGATTAATCCTAGAAGAACTATGAGCCTATGTGATGCCTAGATCATCGAATGTGAAATTTTCTAGTTGTATTGTGACATGCTTCTCATTTACCCAAACTTGAAGAAGTCAAATCTCTAGGTTTAAGTTGACTACATGATCCTAGATCCAATATTGACCGAGGATGAAAGAATCAGTGAGATCTTCATCATGGTAAACTAGTACCTTAATGGTCATTCGAACGTCATGCATGGAGATGGGAAGTTCCACCTCACCCATGCAAGGGAGTCAATGAGCATGTGAGTGGTATGTGAAGTTAGTGAGGTTGAGGGTTAGTGTTAGAGCACAATCTAGATGCATACTTGGGTAATGCATTGAACTTGACATGCTTCTAATAGTGTACATATATTACAAGTTTGGATTGGGTGGTTTGTTAAAAGGTTGACTTTTTAGACTTTCCTTATGGGATCATAAGTCTTGCATTTTTGTATATACATGAGGTTCAATGATGACTTGACTTGGTCATGGGATTTTTTAGGTACCCATTTCCAAGTTACTCTAGGGTTGACTTTACATGATGATGTGGTTATAACAACTTTGAATATAGGTTTTGGGGGGGTTGGGAGTGAAGAGTACTAAATAAAACCTAAGAGCTCATGTCTAGAGATTTGAGCTCATAAGTAGGTCTTAGGCACCCAAATTTGTCTATGATTGTGCTCAGCCTTCATCGACCACTTTGGCACCCCAATGGAGAGCACTCTTTGAGATGGGGATTTGTGTCGTTCTGAAACTTATTGCCTTGGCTTTCTCCTATACTTCTCTGGTATTGAGTTTGATTGCAATGGTGTAACTAATTGTTCACCCTTCTACACCCAAAGTTGCCTTTTGTTGCAAGGAGTTGCCTTTTGTTGAGACTATGTATGTCTTCTTGATATCCTAGCCTATTTGGGCTACTTGACTTGTTTGTTGGGTTGAGATACTATGACCACAGTTGTCTTTGGAAAAGAAGGCAGTTCCATCCACTCTTGAGCTTGTTCTTCAATTGTTGAATCCTTCTACAACATAGAGCTAGGGACACATGCAACATCTTTCTCTTCATGATTAATCCTAGAAGAACTATGAGCCTATGTGATGCCTAGATCATCGAATGTGAAATTTTCTAGTTGTATTGTGACATGCTTCTCATTTACCCAAACTTGAAGAAGTCAAATCTCTAGGTTTAAGTTGACTACATGATCCTAGATCCAATATTGACCGAGGATGAAAGAATCAGTGAGATCTTCATCATGGTAAACTAGTACCTTAATGGTCATTCGAACGTCATGCATGGAGATGGGAAGTTCCACCTCACCCATGCAAGGGAGTCAATGAGCATGTGAGTGGTATGTGAAGTTAGTGAGGTTGAGGGTTAGTGTTAGAGCACAATCTAGATGCATACTTGGGTAATGCATTGAACTTGACATGCTTCTAATAGTGTACATATATTACAAGTTTGGATTGGGTGGTTTGTTAAAAGGTTGACTTTTTAGACTTTCCTTATGGGATCATAAGTCTTGCATTTTTGTATATACATGAGGTTCAATGATGACTTGACTTGGTCATGGGATTTTTTAGGTACCCATTTCCAAGTTACTCTAGGGTTGACTTTACATGATGATGTGGTTATAACAACTTTGAATATAGGTTTTGGGGGGGTTGGGAGTGAAGAGTACTAAATAAAACCTAAGAGCTCATGTCTAGAGATTTGAACTCATAAGTAGGTCTTAGGCACCCAAATTTGTCTATGATTGTGTTCAGCCTTCATCGACCACTTTGGCACCCAAATGGAGAGCACTTTTTGAGATGGAGATTTGTGTTGTTCTGAAACTTATTGCCTTGGCTTTCTCCTATACTTCTCTGGTATTGAGTTTGATTGCAATGGTGTAACTAATTGTTCACCCTTCTACACCCAAAGTTGCCTTTTGTTGCAAGGAGTTGCCTTTTGTTGAGACTATGTATGTCTTCTTGATATGCTAGCCTATTTGGGCTACTTGACTTGTTTGTTGGGTTGAGATACTATGACCATAGTTGTCTTTGGAAAAGAAGGCAGTTCCATCCACTCTTGAGCTTGTTCTTCAATTGTTGAATCCTTCTACAACATAGAGCTAGGGACAGATGCAACATCTTTGTCTTCATGATTAATCCTAGAAGAACTATGAGCCTATGTGATGCCAAGATCATTGAATGTGAAATTTTCTAGTTGTATTGTGACATGCTTCTCATTTACCCAAACTTGAAGAAGTCAAATCTCTAGGTTTAAGTTTACTACATGATCATAGATCCGATAGTGACCCAGGATGAAAGAATTAGTGAAATCTTCATCATGGCAAACTAGTACCTTAATGGTCATTGGAACGTCATGCATGGAGATGGGAAGTTCCACCTCACCCATGCAAGGATCCTCGCGAGTATTAATTGACAAATCCATGTCTTGACAACAAGAATATCTTATAACACTAGTTGTTGCACCTAAATCAACTGATGCCCTGATTGTCTTAGTAGTCATGCCTTGTCTTAGTCCTATTG
This sequence comes from Ceratopteris richardii, assembly GCA_020310875.1. Classification (NCBI taxonomy): domain Eukaryota; kingdom Viridiplantae; phylum Streptophyta; class Polypodiopsida; order Polypodiales; family Pteridaceae; genus Ceratopteris; species Ceratopteris richardii. The sequence continues at coordinate 27,270 of MU260070.1, forward strand.
AGATAAAGGGATGTCTATTGGTGATGTTATCAGAGGGATTTATCTTAGCTTGGCACATAGCAATGTGATACCTAGGGGCTTCTTCATAATACTAATAATTCTCGTTCCTAGGCTGATCTATTCCTTGTCTTCTCAACTCCATCCATCTAATGCACTCCAAGGATTCTGCTTGTGCTTCATCCCATATCCTTAGATCTTATTCTTTGAATCTCTTAGCCACATTGAGTCATCCAAGCATCTCTTTATTCAAAGGCTCTTGATGAGCTTGACTTGACATCGACTGATGTGGTTTGGTAACACATCTCCTTCTAAGGTGGCTAACTGGACTGTTCCACCAGTAGATATCCTATTGATGATCTTGGGACCATAGCCATGCTTCTCTAGTTTACGTCCATGCTGCTTTAGGGTGTATACCAAAACTAAATCTCCAACTTTTAATACTCTATGCTTCACATGTGCACAAAAATAGGTATTTCCTCTTTCCTTTGCTACATATATGCCTGTGGCTACTCTCAATCTAGTCTCACCTAATCTTTCTAGGTCAAAGATCTATGAAGATAGCTCATGGCCAGTCCATTCATGCTCTTGTGCCACCTTGAGTGTGGGTATCAAGAAGACTAATGGGAGCAAAACATTCTAAAAGGGGATTGCATTGAGTACCATTTTATAGGAAACTCGATATGCCCAAATAACATGAGAAGCTATTTGTCCCAATCAGAATGCTTATTATTTACAAGCTTAGTCAAAATAGTACACCTGATCTTCTTCATGCTCTTGGCATGTCCATTTGCCTGTGGATGATATGGGGCTTTCTTATGAATGACCATGAACCCTTGTAAATATTCAACGAACTCGTCCAACAAGTGAGTACCATGATCACTTACCAATTTGAGAGGCAATCTATATCATGTGAATACATTTCCAAATAGAAATTTGGCTATCGTTTGTGCATCATTCCTCCTAGTTGCTTTTACTTCAAACCATTTGGTTAGATAGTATGTTGCGATAATGATGTATTTGGCATGTGAACTCTTAGTTGAGGGGCTAATAGGACCTGCAAAGTCTATTCCCCACTTTGAGAATGCACATCATCCCATCATGGGTCTCAATGGCATATCATCCTTGCGAATAGGATATTCAGTTTGTTGACATGTGTCACACCTCTTCACATAGGTCTACACATCCAAATGAAGGGTAAGCCACCAAAGACCTAAAAACATAATGTCTTTGATCACTCATTCAATTCCAAAGTTTCCTCTTGCAACACCTTTGTGTTCAGTCTCTAAGATTTTCAAGTATTCGCTTTCATGGACACATAGTCTCAAATATATATCTAGTCCATGCCTATCAAGATTATCTCCTATGAGTGTGTAGTAGTCTTGAGCCTCCTGATCTAGACTTCTTTGTCATGACCAAGTCATCTCTTAAGGGAAGTTATTCATACTTAGAAAGTCAACTAAAGGACTATTCCAATCTGGTATTCATGACACTTGATACAATGTTGCATGCTCAAAAAAGTGGTCTATTAATACAAGTTGGACAATCCTTGAACAACCTATAGACATTTGCTTCCATCGTTGGTCAATATATACCTAATCTTTTTAGAGTCTGTAGGGATTAGTGTTTCAAATGATGTTGCCCTAGTGCAGCTTCATGCGCTTATTGCAGCCATTTATTGTGCTCTTCTTCTTCCACACAACAAGCTAAGATTCCTTGATCATTTTGCTTGTATATGCTTCTTGTCAATAGATGGCATTCTTGAGATTTGACAATCTCCTTTTCCTTTGTTCTTAGTATGGGGTATTTGGTTCTTAAAGTGAGAACATGCAAAAGTGTTTTAGCCCAATTAAGAACTACTTCCAAGTTGAACAAGTAAGCATTAGGAAGTTCATCTTATACTCCTTGCGGTGATTCTCTTGAAGTGATTCTAGAAAGATGATCTACCCTTAAGGTGAGTCTTGCCTTTTCTCGTGACTACTTCAAATCATATTCAACTAGTAAGAGAAATCATCTTACCAATCTACACTATTGCAAGGTTTGTTCACTAAGTAAAGTTGAGCTTGGTGGTCTGTAAAGAATTGAAACTTATTTGCAAGCAAATTCCCAAGCTCTAGGATATGTGTTTGTCTTATGTAGGAATGAGTGCACAAATCATTCACATAGACCTCTAGGTTCTTCCTCAAGAAGTCCTTAAACACATGACACATCAGCCTTTGAAAGGTATCAGGTGCATTCGTGAGTCCAAATGGCATCACACGAAATGCGAAGATACCCCATTTGGTGGCAAAAGCCATCTTATGTTGATCTCTAAGGGTAATGGCTACTTGATTGTAACCTTCTCCCCTCGCCATCTTCTATGGTCTTTTCTTTGTTTTCGTAGGTTTCTCTTATGAGAGCTTCTAGTTTAGGCATTCATATCATTGTTTTCCTATCCTCAATCTCATATTTTTGAAATTCTCTAGCACTTCAAACAAAAGGAATCTTCCACCAAAGCTGAATATTGATCCTTAGCCCTTGTCAATTGCAAGCTTATGCGGCTGAAGAAACTCTTTAAAGACTTGAACTTGTAGATGAAATAGATTCCCATAATGTGCTACAACATGAGTAGTACACTACACCTAGCTTCGAATCTAGTTTTCCATGCTAGGTCTAAGGACATTGAAGTACACTACCACTTCATCAGAGAGGATTTGATTGCAAAGGAGGTCAAGGTGGAGCATGTGAGTACCAAAGATAAATGTGCAAATATATTTACAAAGGATTGGAAGGAAAGAAGCTACTAATTTTCAAAAGAAGCATTGGTATGGTAGATTTAAGTTCAAGGTTTGAGGGGGAGTTTTAAAAATGAATCCTTAAACCTTAGCTAAAGGTTAAAGTACATGGATGAATAGTGAATTGATTATATTTCTGAGATGTTCTAGTGTTCTTGTGTTTCAGCATTTTGGTGTTTGTTTCGATGTTCCATTCTTGTGTACAGGTATTCCAAATATTTGCCTCAAATCTTAGCTAAAGTCTGAAATGCATGGATGACAAGTGGATCTACCATTTAGAGGCTTCATATCATGAATTTCAACTACCAAGAAGTTTCAACCACTTTCCTAAATCATAGCTTACCAAAATGATTAAGCGGTTATTGGCTAATTAGACTAGATGGCTCTAGCTTTTTGAAGAAGTTCCTTTGAAGAGGTTCCCTTCTATTCCACTCTACAACATTGTTTAGTGTTAATTCAAAGGTTATACATATCAACTTGTTGTTTGGGTGGTGCCTCAATTCTCTGTTGTTTCTAAATTAAGCTCTCTAAGACATAGAGCCCATTAAGTAGAGCATCACAAGAAGAAGGGATGAAATTCTTCCTCTTCTCTTGTACGCCACCAGGCTAAGCAGGCGGATGGGTTTTTCATGGTTTTTGTCTCAGAGAATGGTACTTGGGCACTATTGGTAGTTAAACTAACCATGACAGGGGCACATATCCTAGCTTTGGGGGTTCCCACCCTTTGAGGGAGGTACTGCTCTATTATTTTTGATGAGACAAAGCTACAACCTCACACACTAGTGGATCTACTCATATGATGTCTCCTTTTCCTCCTATATGCAAGATAGACCTTGCTTTGATTACTAATGTTTTGGTCATAAGTCTCCGCAAATACTACTCTAAAGTCAGAAATGAACTAGCCTAAGATACTCAAGAGCATAATCTAGCTAACAAGACTACTGCCTTTAAGCCCATGAGTACTAACCCTAAACCCATAAAGGGTGAGAGATGCACATATCCGCCCAACCAACTCCACCCATATAAATACCTCCAAGGCTAATTGGGAAATGTGAAGAGAGCTAGCCAATTTTCCCCTCCACATGTATTAATCCAAGGGCTTCTAGCCATGGAAATCACATGATATTCACAAGGATTCTAAAAGGACACCTCTGAAGCTTGTACATGCAAATCCAAAGACTTGAGAAGTTTCTCTAAGAGTTAAAGACCATATCCTTAGGAAAATAAATTCTAAGGGTTAACCTTTCAATTGGAAATCGATAAATCCAAGGGTTATTTCTAACATTTCTAAACCTTAGAATTCCAAAGCCATGTTTTTATACATCACTTACTTTACCGCGATTTCCAATCCAAGGGTTATTTCAAATCCATGTTTTTATACATCACTTACTTTACCGCGATTTCCAATCCAGGGGTTATTTCTAACATCTCTAAACCTTAGAATCCATATCATTAGAATTCCAAAGCCATGTTTTTATACATCACTTACTTTACCGCATCTTACTACCTTCAACAAGAGAGAATCTACAATGTTGATGAGACCATGGTTCTACCATGGTCCTACCATGCTCATTACCATGGTTCTACTTTCCATGTTCAACTAGTTGCCGCTTTATTTGTCCAGTTGAAAATCCCTCCATCTATTCAACTTACTTTGATCTTAGTTGAAGACCCATTATTATGTTTCCTCTATTAGTACTTTGAAGCCCAAATACAATTATGTTTCGCTCATATTCTATTGCTCTCCAAAATATGAAATCCAAGTTAAAATTTATTTCCCTTTTTCTTTTTGAAACAAACAATAATATTGCTAAAGAAATTTGCATGAATGTCAAGCACATGTGGTCTAATGGTAACACACTTAAACTGTTGGTCAAAGCCGAGGTTTAACTCCTTCTAGTTGGATTGAAGTAAATATGTTGGTATGATCTTGTAAAATTTCAAGGGTAGAACAAAAGTAGGTATGACGATCTAAACCCTTGGCTAAAAAATGTATTAATACATTTATAGTAAAGAGTGTATTAATAAATTTATAGTGAGAAGAGGAGAGAGAGATGCAGCTTTGCATATCCCTTAAGTTTTAAAATAAGCAAATAGCAATTGCACTTTGTTTTATAAAAGGAAGTTCGACCATTGAGATCTACTCTTCTTGTTAATCTTCAATTAATTCAAATTATGGGGATTTGGGGTCCATGTGTGCTACTCTCTTCATTGTAACCTTTTTTTTTTGAGGGTACAAAGAAAGTTGAAATAACAATGAAATTGAAATGTCCAGCCGGGCAGGAATCGAACCCAGGACATCAGCCCCACGACGTTCGATGCTATCCGCTACACCAAACCCATTTTGACTTCATTGTACTTTTCAATACCAAGTGCACTTTATAAATCTTTTACTACTCCATTTAATGTTTATGTATTTATTTTTTAAATAATAAAATTCAATGTTAAGAGAGCATGTTATAATGGTAATACCTTGAACCTCTAGATAAAAGTTGAAAATTCAAGGTGTATGATTGGCGACATGTGAACCTTTGAATCTCATGGACAAAAAAGAGCGTGAGCATTGTTCTTTTCTTCATCTTATTGAACCTTATAAGGGTCTTTTCAGACTTCTCGGTGCCCTCATGATTTTTAAGTGAGTTACCAATGATTGTACGCCAAGTGGATATATGGTTTCACACTGCATGGTGCCTCGGATATGTTCTGCAACCATTACGAAACACTTTTGTGGACATTGTTCCGACCCAAAGCCATGTTCCTCCACTAGTGTGAATGCAGAGCCGGGCGACTCTAAGAAGAGTAAGTCGTAAGATCTAACTCTGGTTTAAAAAGGCAAAAAACAACAAAGAGCATTTTGTATTATTTTCAAAATCCATTTATTTTGAACATTGCACTGTCATTTCATTTTTTTGCTTCGTGCTCGCTAGCTCGAGAATGGCGGAGCAGGCCCGAATGAAGGCCTACTATGAGCATAGAGCAGGGCACAGAGCATTGCCAGACTCTGCGAGCAGTGCAGTGACGAACGAGTGGCTGGCCCAAGCGGAGGCAGCACTTGCCAATGAGGAGCCTGCCTTACCTTCCAACGGATCTTCTTCATTTAGTGTTATTCAGGAGTTCAACATCTGGCGCAGTAACCCGGAGCTTGCAGAGTCTGTCGCTGCTATTAAAGCTCTTACTGCTGTAATCAGACGCAGTGAGGCTGCCACCATGATGGGCCTCGAAAAGGAGCTTAAAATTGCGTCAGATGCCCTTAAGGTATATTCTTCCTTCGCCTTCATTTTGCTCGCATTGCAAAGCACACACATTGTACAAATTCGCACGTTCCACGTTGCATAGACCTAGAGGCACCTCATCAATTGTAGGGCAATGATGCTCATACACAAGAAAAGCCCTATTTAAACCCCGAAGGATTAGATTGCTCTTGGAGTGACCGTATCCTCATATCTGACTTGCGAGCATTATATTTGTCATTTGTTCCTGTAAACTATCCGGTTGAATATATTGAAGTACATTCAGGTTAATGGACTAGCAGAACATGAACTCGTTTACTACATGTCCTTGAAAATTACCCAATTCCCTACCCGTGAGCACACTTAAGCAAAAAGTTCTCCGATAAGTCTTCGCAGCATAGATTTGTGTGAGGCCAATGTTAGATCGCCACTGTTAAAGTTCTTGTAAGTACTAAGGAGGCTCAAGTACTCTAGGTCTCCGCCATTATACTAGGGTGCATGTTAGCACACACAGTCTTGGCTAATGTAGATTGTGCAATCTGTCTCGGTAATATTACTGAGAAGCTTTGTGTTGTGAGCTCCCCAACAATGTACGTATTGTCCTTGTGAGAACCAACTGTAGAGCTTTGCATCATAGTTTTAATGGTGAGAATGGCATTACTTCTTCTTGTGCAATATTTTCCCTAAGGTTACTCTTTTTTTATCACATCTTTTGGAATAAAGTTTGATAAAAAATGGGTAAGGAAAACCTCAGGTTTTACCCATAATGAGAATTAAGGCTTAAGCATGACGCTTTCTAGATGATGATAAGGAGAGGGCTATAATTGGGTTGGGAGGTGAGTCCCAAGCATGGGAGTTAGGTGTGCTCAATTCAATGCGCGTAAGGTGCGTGAACCAAATGATACGAGGAGGTAAGGTGCATTTTATATATATATATATATATATATATATATATATATATATATATATATATATATATATATATATATATATATATATATATATATATATATATATATATATATAAGTTACAACCTGTCAATATGATACAATGTGTATGTGCACTTGTATGTAAACATGCATAGATGCTTAGATCATACTCAGTTGCAATATACACTCTATCACTAAAAGAGATTGTAGAGTTATAAGGGGCTCACAGATACATACAACCTAAAAATGCACACATTTTTGTGCAATTCCTTCTACATCCCCATCATAAACACTAGTTTCTATAAAAATGAGGCACCAACAAACAAGAATAGATATCTGGAGGCAAGCTCATGTAGCATGCTCAGAGGCAAGCACCAACAATGAGGCTCTTATCATTTATGGGCATGAAATATGTGGCAAGGAGAAGGGTAGGGTTCATAATTTGATTAAAAAAAAAGTTTCCAAATTTTCCCCACATTGGATTGGGGAAACATTGGATATCTTTTTCCCACTTCCGATTGCCCGCTAATAAAAATCGAGAACCTTTGTTGCGGTTGTTTTTCATGTTGCATGTGCACACATATACTTCATTTCTCCTGCTCACTTGCATGTCCTCATTGCTCAAGCTTTCAAGTGTTCCCCATCTCCTCCAAACAAGTGCCAAAGGGTTTGACAACATTTTTGCTCTCGGAGCTGGTCCCCAAAGTGCCAAAGGTACTACAATCTACATACATGTCATAGATTGGTAGCTACAAGCTGGTCCCCATGCTCATCATGCTCTCATATTTTAGTGGCAATAGGGCAACCTTTATATGAATGCATAGTGAAAAACCATACACATGAATGATGATATTACATGTCCACATATAGTAAGTACTGAATTTGATGTTTCTTTGTTTTGTAGACTTCCTCAAATCACGGGACATCATAAGGCCATTGAATGGGACCATGTGATCAAAGTTAAACCATTAAGCAAGGCTCAATTCACTTGCAAGCAAGGTAGGTAGGTGCGTTTAAGGTTTGAGTACCGAACCTTACCCCCGAGGTAAGGTGCATAAGGTGCGTTGTGTGTATATATATATATATATATATATATATATATATATATATATATAAATTGGAATTTGAAAACATCATACATGCCATTTCAAAATTGAAAATACAAAACTTGAAAGTTGAAAGACAATAGTAAAAAATAGAGAGAACTAAGCATCACCACATGGATTATAAAACATAGAATGTCAATGATAAATACAAAATCATAACCAATGACAAGTGACCATATTGGCCATGGCATTTATCAATGATCATGTATGAAGATCCACTATCCAACAAACTCATCTCAGAACTAGTGACTTTGGCAAATACCTAATGGATCATAGTCCAATGCCCATGGAATACAACTGAAGAAAAACAATGAATGTGAATAGTGATAAGTAGAGTCCACTAGCAACTAGTAAGTACTAAGTACTATCAGTCACCCATTGTAAATGAATCTGATGAAGAAGACTCTGATGAAGGAACCACATCCATAATGATACGGTTTCCTTCATCGTCGAAATCTGGAAGCGGTACATCAATCTCTATGTCTGCAAGTGGATTGTCCTGTATATCATCATCTATATCCTCCTATGGTGGTATTGGATCTCCTCTCCTACGAGTGCGCAACTTGCACCTCTCCCGGTTATGTGCGACAGTGCTAGTAGATGGAGCATCTCTCTGTGCCTCTCGTCGACTCGATCTGGATAGCCTCTGTGAGCGAGCTCTCGTAACTCGTCGATCAATAGTCTTGAGCTCCAAATGTAACATATGATAGATATCATCTTGTTCATCATGAACAAACGACTCTACGTGAACCTCATTACCTTCCGTAAGAGTGGACTCAAATACAAAAGGCAACACCTGGAAAACATATGAAACTTGATTATTAAAAAATACATATGTATAATTAGAAAACTATTATTGTATTTTTCACCAACTTACCTATCTAGGACCTTTAAGATCCCTCGAGCTGCATAATAAGCATAAGTTGGCCTTACAAAAGACCACTCTCTCTAGCTATGTAACACAAGCAATTGCAGAGCTTGGTGTACACTAGAGAAAACGTGCTCCAATTGCGTTCACAAGGTGATGCAGATGAATCCTAAATCAATGATCAATGATTATATGAATAATGACACAAATAAATCTTGAATAGTAATTATTCAATTAGCTTAAAAACATAGATATATACTTGAGACAAAACTCGTTGCTCGCAAAGCATGCCGTGACATATGTGGATGACCATATCCACAGTGATTTCTCCATTCCAATGGTCGAGATGTCATCTTTGGTTGTACGGAGGTAGTACGAGCATATGCGATGCCTATATTTCCCATATAGGCAGAGAAATCGACATCAATATGAAAAACAAAATTGACATGTGGAATTATAATTGAAATATACAATTGCGCAAATAAGATACTTGGAGATCGATAATGACGATGATAACTCTATGGCACATCGCATCTGCTGGTATAAATGGTATAAATGGTATAAATGGTATAAATGGTATAAATGGTATAAATGGTATAAATGGTATAAATGGTATAAATGGTATAAATGGTATAAATGGTATAAATGGTATAAATGGTATAAATGGTATAAATGGTATAAATGGTAAACAAGGCCAATAGTGGACCCCTCCATATCGACAACTCGAAGTGCAACATGTATGAACTTGAGAATGGGGATAATATTCTGAATCTCCATCCAAAAATCCACATCCAAAATTTTCCTTTGCACATAATGTGGAGTCTGTGTCTGTCCATGCGCCATAGCCATCCATCTCATGTCTATAGTGGTCATGCGCAAGGGATCCACACAATCATGTAGATGACTCAAAACATAATAAATGTATGCAAATCAGGTACTAGATAGATGAACCAACTCTTTGTGATTGTAGCTTCTAAATATGCTCAAAGCTTGATGGTTTTTGCGCATGGAAGTTGTGATGCGCTTAGCATGACGAACAATAGGCTCTAACCATGACAACTTTCCGATATCCTCGAGAAGTAAGTCAAGACAATGAGAAGTGCAAGGAGTCCAAACAATCGTGGGAAACTCTCTCTCAAGCAACTCCCCCATCCTTTTACAATTAGAGGCATTATCCGTGACAACTTGTACCACGTTCTCTACCCCCACCTCTTGTATGACCACTTTAATATGCTCAAAGATAAATTCCCTAGTTATGCTTGTACCTACATGTACGGTTCTCAAGAAATATGTGCCTAAGCAAGATGAAACCATAATTTTGATGATATGGTGACGTCGCATGTCACTCCAACCATCAGACAAAATAGAACATCCATATACTTGCCAACCCAATTTTATGGAACTTAAGAGGATTTCTATTCTTTCTTTCTTTCTCTTCGACAAGCATAGGCTCACGTAATCTATTGTAGTCAACTCCATGTCAATTATCACATGGACCTACTTGAGCAATTGCTTTGACCATTTTCTTCCATGCATCCATATGGACTACATTGAAAGAGAGGTTGCACTCTAAGATGCAACGTTCAATCTCAATTTCGTTTTGTTGTTGCTTTTGTAATCCAACAAATAAGAAAGCATTGCACACTAGTAAGCCCTTCATCTAGAGTTTGTCTAGATCTGAGAATCTTAGTTCTCTATCTCTTGGTATGCATCTATCTTTGTCTTCTCATTTCTCTCAACTCTGTCTATTGGTCTATTCCTCTGTCTATTGCTCTATTCCGTTGTGCCTTTATTTTCTTTCATGGTATCAGAGCTCAAGAGGCGTTGAGTGGTGTAGAAGCAAAAACACAGAGGTTGTAGAGGTCTCAATGACAAAAGAGAGAAGATGTCAAGGGGTGCATCATCATCTAGAACTGGGAATCAAGGTGGTTCGTCAATAGGAGTAGGTGGCGCACGAGAAGCGGAAGCAATGATGCCGGTCATCCCAACGTTGCAGATACGACCACCTGCCTTCATGGAGAGTAAACTTGATGGTACAAATTACACCCTGTGGAAATATAAAATTACTTCTATCCTTGATTCATATGAGCTTTTGGAGACTGTTCTTGGGATTGACCATGAGCCTAAGAAACACCTGATCTAAATAATCTTTGGTTGAATGATTCCCCCTAAAGTTGATCTCCTACGTGCTTGGAAACGTAGAAACTGAGATGCACTCTACGCTCTAGTTACAAGTACTACTGATAGTGTTTTGACTCTCATTCAACATACTACCAAAGCTTGTGAAGCATGGAACATATTGAGAAATCAATATGTAACTCGTAATCAGACACGGATTCAAAACTTGGAGAATCAGCTTGCAGCAGAAAGGTTTGCTGATGGGGAGATTGCTGAGGTGTTTATCACTCACATAAAGGATCAAATGGAAGGAGCAGGCGTATGAAAGTCAAGTGAGGAGCTAGCTCGGCGTTGTCTTCGAATCTATCTACCAAAGTTTGATGGTCTAGTAACTGCTCTCAATACTCAAATTAGACCTCAACCACTAACATTTGAAGAATTCAGTGCCTTACTCATGGAGGAGGAGCTCCGGCTCAAAGCAAGGAGTGGTGGAAGCAAAGGAGATGCTCCATTCACAGCAAATGCCAAAGGAGGCAAAGTGGACTCTTCAAAAGATGGAGACAAAAAGAAGAATGATAAAAAGAAGTTCAAGGGAGAGTGTTTCCACTGTAAGAAGAAAGGACACAGAATCCAAGATTGTCGCATCAAGAAGGCAGAAGAGAAGAATGGCTCTTGAAAAGGTGGCAAGGGCAAGGATTCTGCCAACAGAGCAGAAACAGAGCTGGAGTTATTTGTTACGATAGAGGAGGTATGCTCCTCGGCCGAAGATTCAGGAACGGATGACTCATGGGTGTTGGACAGTGGTGCATCTCGTCACATGATGAGCAGAAAAGACCTTTACGGTTCCTTACAACCTCTAAAGGAACCCATCACAGTAAAGGTTGTCAACAATGCAAGATGTCTTGCAGAGGGTGAAGGTACAGTTTCTTTCATCAACTCTAATGGGGATGTCTGAAAGCTTTCAAATGTGTTGTATGTTCCACAAATCAAACGAAATCTACTTTCAATAGCTTCTATCACTGATCAAGGTCATCGAGTATCTTTCAGTATAACAGGAGCTAAGATTATGGACAATAATAACAACATTGCTGGGATGGACATAAGGAGGAACAACCTGTATGAGTTGTGTGCTCTTAGTAACTTACAACCACTACAAGTGTGGGCACAAGTAAGCTATGGCATGAGAGAATCGGCCATATCGGTATAGTGGTATAGTTGCACACCTACCATTGATTGCAGAAATGAAGTAACCATGTGAAGCTTGCATGATGGGTAAGCAATAGAGGAAGGAGTTTCCAAAAGAAAGCAAGAATAGGGCAAGCGATCCTCTAGAGTTGGTGCATGCTGACTTGTACGGAAAAATGCCTACATAGGCCTTGGGCGGATCTTCCTACTTCATGTTACTTGTTGATGACTATAGCAGGAAGATGTGGGTGTACTTCCTTCCTGATAAGGCTCAAGCTTTTGGTAAGCTTAAAAAATGGCTTCAGCTTGTTGAAATTGAAACAAGAAAGAAAATGAAGAAATTCAAGACAAACGGCGGTGGTGAGTTCACATCAATAGAGTTTGAAGATTTTTGCAAGAGTAAAGGAATCAAGCATCAACTCACAATGGCACATAGCCCTCAACAAAACGGTGCTATAGAACTTCGAAATCAAACCATCATGGAGATGGCAAGGTGCATGTTGAAGGGAAAGGGTTTGCTAATCAATTTTGGGCAGAGGCTGTCAACACTTCTGATTATATTTTGAATCGAAGCTACACCAAGGCACTTGATGGAAAGACTCCACAAGATGCCTACACTGGCAAAAAGCCATCTATTTCCCATTTCAAAGTATTTGGAAGTGAATGTTATGTGCATGTTCCAGATAGGGAGAGAAACAAGTTTCAACCAAAAATCATCAAATGTATCTTCTTAGGGTACAATGAAGATAAGAAGGCTTATAAGCTTTATGACCCTGAGGCTAAGAAGATCATGGAGAGTTGCAATGTGGTGTTCAAGGAGGAGCAGCCACATGCAGTGGAGGAGGAAAAGAGAGCTTCCACTTTATCATCAGGCGAAGGGGCAATCCACTATGAACCTGGCCCAAAAGCTATCTCTTCTACACGAGAAGGAAGCATCATCTTCAAATGACGAGTTTGAAAGTCATCAACCTGTCGTCACCCAAGCGGAAAAGCCATTGCCATGTTGGGTGAGGTAGCTCTATGATTCTACAAACCCTACCCCACAGACATTAGGACAGGCTGTAGATGGACCGAAGCAGTCATAGAGAATACAAGAACAAAGAAGGGCAAGTGCCCATATTGTAAACACAGCCTTGATGGCTGAATTCATTCAAGAAGAAGCAAAGGAACCAACCAATGTGGAAGAGGCACTCCACGATCCAAATTGGAGGTCTGCCATGCAAACATAATACAACAACATCATAAAGAATGGAACTTGGGAGCTAGTGGATCGACCCCCTAAGCGTAAAGTCTTGGCACCAAGTGAGTTTGGAAGCTAAAGTACAAGGCTGATGGTACTCTTGAAAAGTACAATGCAAGACTTGTTGCACAGGGCTACTCACAAGTTGAAGGCATTGACTTTTGTGAATCATTTGCCCCGATTGCAAGCTATCCGAGTAGTACTAGCTCTTGCTGCACATAAGCATTGGCCAGTCTATCACATGGATGTCAAATCAACGTTCTTCAATGGAGACCACAAGGAGGAGGTATACGTGTCTCAACCACTAGGGTTTGAGGCTCCCCATTCAGATTACAAGGTATGTAAGCTGAAGAAGGCATTATATAGGCTGAAACAAGCTCCTAGAGCATGGTACGAGCATATAGATAAGTATCTCTTAGATCTTGGTTTCAAAAAATGTGCTTCTGATGCTAACTTGTATGTTCTAAAGAGAGGAGGGAAGGCAATTGTGCTTGTACTCTATGTAGATGACCTTGTGATTACAGGAAATGATGACGTTCTTCTTCAACAAACGAAAGATGCCTTGAGTCCAGAATTTGAAATGACAGACTTAGACTTAATGCATTATTTCTTAGGCCTGGAAGTTTGCCAGGAACCAAGGAAGATTTTCATCTCTCAACAAAAGTATGCAAGACAGATATTGAAGGCATTCGACATGGAGGATTGCAAGGAAATTTCTACACCTATGGAGGTCAACACAAAATTTAGCATGTGAAGCAGTATGGTTGAGAAGGATCCTATGGCACATAGGAATACAAGGGAAGAAGGCTACAGGGTTGAAGTGTGACAACCAAAGTTGCATGGCCATCGCCAAGAATTTTGTTTTCCATGCGCGTACCAAGCACATAGAAATTCAGTATCGTTATGTGCATGAGTTGATTGAGGACGGGTTGTGGAGATAAGCTATTGTCCAACTTAAGAAAATGGAGAAGACATCTTCACCAAGGCTCTTGGGAGAGAGCAACTTCATCGGCACTTTCCAAAGCTTGGCATTGGATTGAGGAGGTAGTTCACTACAAGGTGGGGCATAAACTTCGAGGCCACTTGGTTGCCATTCAAGGCGAAAATAAAAGCCATGTGGAGTCGTGCGATTTCCCCCATAGAACCTTAATGGAGGGAGTGCAGAGCAGGGCTTGCCCCCTTCTGCGGGGTCCGGGGGGCCTATCCCCCCGACTCGTAGGGTTGAGACCGTAGGACTTTTGGTCATGGAGATATTGTCGGGTTGTATATTTTACCGAGTATTTTGTATCTCCCGACTATGTTTATCTATACTGAATCGCCTGGTAAAAGGAATATAAGCATGGCCCAGGTTGAGCTTTACATAGCATTGGGCACTGGTAAGCCCTTCATCTAGAGTCTATCAAGATCGCCATCTGAGCTCCACATTGGGAGCACACAAGTGGACAACACCATCGTTGTCGTTGAATTACTCTTGGCTATCTGAGAATCTGAGTTCTCTATCTCTTGGTCGGCGTCTATCTTTGTCTTCGTTTTTCTCTCACTTTGTCTATTGGTCTATTCCGCTGTGTTGTTATTTTCTTTCAGTTTATAGGATCATCACTATCGTGTTCCTCACATTGGGAAGATGTTCTACTTCTCACCTTGCTACAACTAGGCCCTACCCCTCCCGTGGCTACTTCAGCCTCTTCCAATAAATCTATAGAAGTGGCTTCTGACTCGCCTTGACGAGCTGATGAAGCTGCATGTGCAGGATTTCTCTTTTTGCACTGCCTCTGCAATCTCCGAAGTGATAATCGTACATGCCCCGATTCCCATCCCTCCCAATCTAGACACATGAGGGATGAGACGTGTCGTGGTGGTGCAATATGTTTTCCCACAATATTTGCACACCCATCTATGTGTGCCGGACCCAGAACTTACCTCACTTGCAAGTGCGTGGCTTGAGGTATGGTCTTTCCAAACTCTTGAAATTCCACGAGTCATAGTGATGATAAAAAAAAGCACAATAAGTACTAAGTACTAAGTACTTAAAAATTAGAAGAGAAATATAGTATGGGCTATTAGTCTCTTCTCTCACTCTCGAGTCTTGAGAGTGCAAGTGCTTTAGCAAGTAGCCTCTCTCTCTCTCTCGGGTTGGCTCGGGAGTCGGGAGTAAGGTGTGAAGGCCAAGTGGCAAGGCTTAGAGGCTATGAAAAGGCATGTAGGATGAGGACTCATCACTCAAGGGCCAAGGTTTCAAAACATTGCTCTCGGGAACAGAAATGCAGGATGAAAGATTAATCGGAAAAGCCCGATGTGATGTATTGTAGGGCTTGAGAGCCAACAAAAATAATTTTTTTTGTGAACGTAAGGTTCTAGTTTGTTCGGTTCGAATCGAACTGAATGATTCGTTATATGCATTTGGTACGTGTACCACATCTTCCATGCTTGCAAGTATTGAAGCCATAAGTTGGATGGTGGGCCAACAAGAATTCTTTGCCCACTTGTTGGGTTTGTCACGATATGGTATGGTGAATTGTGGAAAAACTCTAGTGATGTCAAAGGACAATAGGGCAACTTTTATATGAATGCATAGTGACAAACCATACACATGAATGATGATATTATATGTCCACAATGAAATGCATTCATCGCATACATTTGGGAAGAATTTGAGGGTTTTTGACAAGAAAAAAATTGCGATTCTTTCAAAGGATTGCATGATTAGGTTCGCACCGAATTGAACCTATCGCAGAAAGGTACTGCATGATTAGATGCACGACCCGATGGAGCTATGGTCCCAGGCATGGTTGTTACTGACATTCTTTTGACTTCCAACTTCTGATGTTTAGTTGACCTTTGATGAGTACGACAAAATGTTTCTGACGTTTCTCAACGCGGCTTTTTTTTTTTTCAAATAAAAAATCAAATATATATCTTATTTTTGTGCATACATTTTATATTTCAGCAAAATGAACATGTTTTACATATATTCATAGACCAAAGATAATAAAATAACATCACGATGAGTTAACATTAATACGCTACAAAATAGATATAATAACTAGTAGCCAAAAAGACTAGTAACTACTAAGCCAAAGGTTTGAAGACATGAGATCAATCATCAATCATCATCAAATTGAATATCTCCCTCCTACATCATCATCGTCATCATCATCTTCATTGTCAACATCTTCATCATCATTTGCCAAAGTTTGAAGACATGATATCAAGCATCATCATCATCATCGTCAACATCATCATGATCATGGTCATCGTCAACATCATCATCATCATCATCACCATCATCATCATCATCATCATCATCATCATCATCATCATCAATGTGAGTCTCTCAAGTATGGGAGTGGTAGAGTCAAGTGCACCCTCACCCTCTTTGCTTGTTTGCAGTGTGAGAAGTCTATCATCATCTTTTTCATGTTCAATCATTTCAAGTGTGACTTTTGTCTTCTCGAATCCTCTCTCTTTAATTTTAGTTGCAAGTTGTAAGTTGGTATGAATGTAAACCAACTTTTCTATGACCTTTGGAAGCAATTTATTCCTCAACTTTGTATGTATCAAGGAGAAAGTACTCCGATTTCTTTCACAAGGAGAAGCACAAGTTCCTTGTGAAAGAACACATAAAGCAAGCTTTTGCAAATTGGGTGTACGAGCCCCAAATGATTCCCACCACTTCACTGCAGAATGCATTCTCGTTTCATCTCTAGCAAGAGGCCTTTGATATTACCTTCACTTGATTTATACTTGTCAAGCTAATCCATTAAAATCCCTTGTTTTTAAAAATCTCCATGTGTAAAACACTCAAGGATATCCATCCAACCATCGTTAACTTCTCCATTATCATCTTGGCATTTTTCTCTCCAAATAGGATGGAGAACATAGCTCATGCATGCAATGGAGAATGCATCATGTCCCATCTTTTCACGCACGAAGACCTCACTTCCTCTAATCTTGCATTCTCAATAACAATTATATGGTTGATTTCCTCAATCATTCTATGTGTCAATCCATAAACAAGACCCATGGTAGCCCCTTCTCTATTTGATAAACGCAAGACCTTCAAAATAGGGGCTCATATGCTTACAATCTCTCGTGCACTTCTCTAAAAGAATGCACTTAGAATAATAGAAGATACATCTTTAGCTTTTCTTGTTTGGCATACCTTTTTTCTAGTATACTAAATTGAAACCACCATGGATCTCAATCCATTATATGCTCTTTCATCCAACATATTTGCTAGCATGATAAACATCTAAGCAAATCTAGTTTGTGCATGTTTGATAACGATGAGGTGTACGCAAGTGATGATATGATGGTGGTTTATAGGAAGAGTCCACATGATCAATTGCATTAACCATATCAAGAAAGTAAGGGCTTCCTACTTTCCAGAATGGTATGTTTTTTGAGAAGAAAAAAAAAAAACCCTTCGAAGTGCTTTGTCTGCATCAGCTCTTGCTTGAGCTTCCCATGCCTTTTGCAAAGGTCCTTGAGAAGTTCTTCTCTTTTAGGATGCATGAAGGGTGGAAGTATCACCACATGGCTGAGATGCATAGATTCCCTCATGATCATCAAAATTTGCACTTCCGTTTGCCAAAATATCCTCGTGCGAATGCATCACATTGACATTAGAGCACGATCCACTTTCTTGAGATGATTTTGCAAGTAATTTTCTACATGCATTTTGTATATTTCAGGGAGCTTGAGCACATTTGTCAACTCCATAACCTTTGAGGGCCGAGGCCAAGAATGTGTGCCCGAGTCTATCTAACCTTAGTTGAAAGGTTCCTTAGATTTTGAACCTTAACTTGATTCGAAACTTTGACTTCGTGTAGCTTTATAGACTTCAGTTTTGATTTGAATGCAAGAGTAAAAGCTCTCCTTTATTTTTGTATCCTTTCTTCTAGTGGTTTAAGTACATTGACTTTATGCTCATTGCTCTTTCCCAAGAAAGGGATGACTTGATTGATGCTTTCTATGAATGATGAGTTCTTTTCTTTATGGCCATCAAAGAAAATTTCCCAAAGGGAGTTAGCATTCCACTATCCCATACTCGTGGATACTCTCCCCAATCACAAAAATACATTCTCATTTTGGCCTTTTGTCTATGTCTTTTGAATGCTCTCATTATCATTTTTAACGATCCTTTCTTTAACCCTTGTTGGCACCAAATTTGAGAGCTAAGATAAAGGTGTTTTACCCTTTTATTTTTTTTACACCTACTAGTTCTTGCAATGAACCTTTTTTAGGCCCACATATCGAGGGTATAGACCCTTGTACCTCTTTATGCCTTTAGTTTATAAAATTTAGATTCCAAAATTTAATCCAATGGACTATTTAATGCTTTAAGAGGCAAGTCTAATGAGTCATTCATGAGCTTTATTGCCTGCACTTGAGCAAAATCTATTTAGCAGTTCCACTCAAAACTTCTTGGACAAACTTTGCCCAGCCCGATCAATTCTTGTTGACCATGCGACAATGATAAAGATCAAGTCTTTATCTTTAAGATCTCTTTGACTGTCTAAAGCTCCTTGGCGTATCCTCAGGATTTTTTAGAGATCTTTCCCTCAATTCAAGTCTAAGCATGTGTTAATGCCTTTCAGATTCCTAAGCTTTGAATCTCTTCAAGGTTGATACACCTTCAGTTTATATCAATCTTTTAGCTTGAGTACCACTATCAGTGGTTTGGGATTTCTTGGAACTACTTCCGTCTAGCTAATCTGAAGAATTTTTATTTTTCCTATTGGTATGGATTTTGTTTTCTTCTTCGAGTACTTGAGCTTTGACAACTTTAAGTAATCAGTAACATGACCAAAGGATTCATCGTAGAATTTGTTGATATATTTAGGTAGTGATGTGTGTGAACACACTAGGACCGCTGGGGCACTTTTTTCCCTCTTTAGGAGGTTTTTTTCCCCGGCTTGTAGATACGCCTATTGCCCTAATGGGCTACTTATCTTTGTACATTCTCTAGTAATACATTCAGTATTGTGTGTTTGTGCTCCAAGCTTCTTCTTCTTCCTTGTGCTGTTCGCGTGCTTCCGCAGACGTCTAACTCCAACAATTGGTATCAGAGCGGGTCGTCACTTCATCTATTGCGCCGTCAACACTCCTCCGTTTGCAGTCTCAGAATCGCACGAATTTCGGTGAGCATACTCAGCGTGTTTCCGAGATCAAAACTGCTTCGCTTTGTGGTGTCGAAATCGCGATCTGAGCTCGTTTCAGCCTCCGAACGCACTATCGCAGCGCTTGTGCAGGCTATTTCGTCTTTTTGTGCCAAAGGTATATACCAGTTTCTGTTTGCCAGTTTAAGCGTCTCGAAGTCTTCTACAGGTCTAGCAAAACTCGTCTGGGCAGTTCTGTTCAACTTTTTGAGATACAGTCAATTTTCTGCATCAAGGTATTTTAGTCACCGGCCATGGCTGAAAGCAGTGATTTATTCCCTATGTTGGCTATTGAGGATAAGTTGGATGGTACCAACTACCCATTATGGGCTTATATGATGCGACATGTTTTGGTTGCAAAAGGATTGTGGAACATTGTGCAGGGTGTTGAAAGACGTCTTGTTACACTTGTAACGACAGGTACTGCAAATACAGGTGCTGGAGCTGATGAAGATGGTGTCGAAGATGATATTCCTCAGATTCCTGTTCGTACTGTTGTTTCTGTTGCACCTACTGCAGAGCAAATTCGTTGGGATGGCAGAGATGCCCAGGCACATGCATTGATAGCTTTGTCTGTCAAACGTGCCATTATTCCTCATATTCGCTCTTGCAGAACAGCTAGGGATGCTTGGGATACACTTACCACATTGTACCAAGCTAGGAATGAGGCTCGTGTTGCTTACCTCCGAAAACAGTTTGAGAGTGAGCACATGAATGAAGGTGATTCTATGGACAGTTTCCTAACGAAGATCAAAGATTTGAAGGAACAGCTGATTTCTGCTGATGAGGTTATACCAGATAGCTCACTTGTGGTGACCGTTCTGAATGGTCTTCCTGATTCATATCAGAGTTTTGCTTCTACTCTTCGGTTGATGATGAAAGGCAATCCGAATGCCTTATACTTTGAGGAGTTAGTTTCTGTTCTGTTGCAGAAAGATCAGTCCAGGCAGAACAGGTCCATTATGCGTGTTGCAGATCAAGCTTTCCTTGCTAGTCAGAAGGGCAAAGGAAAATGGAGCTCTTCTACTAGTAAGCAGAAATGCAAATTTTGCAAATTCGAAGAACCAGGATAAAGATGAGAAGAAATCAGAAAAGAAGAAATTGTTTTGCAAGTACTGTAAAGGGAATGATCATATCATAAAGAACTGTCCAAAACTGGCTGCAAAAGAGGCAAAGAAAAAGGAGGCTGGAATGGTTGTTGTAGAAGCCTCTACACCAAAAACAGAGTCTGCTAATCTTGTGCCGGAAGAAGAATGGGCGTTTACTACTGTTTGCAGTTTTGACCCATCTTCTCATGAGCAGTGCATGTCTGCAGTGGACTCAGATGTTTGGTACTTTGACAGTGGGGAGACCAAACATATTACCTCGCAGCGCAGTTTCTTCTTTTCACTCGAGCCTGCCCCTACAGGGAATACTGTCACATGCGCCAACAACTCCTCTTATCCTGTTATGGGAGTTGGTAAGATCATTCTGACTACTGTTGATGGTAGTTCTTTCACCTTGTTAGATGCTTTATTTGTGCTAGGGATCAAGAAGAATCTGTTATCAGTTTCTGCATTAGCCAAGATTGGCTTGGTTGTGAAATTCGTTGATGACAGGTGTACAGTTCATGATCTATCAAATGGCGATGTGATTATTGCTTCTGGCATTTTATGTCGTGGGCTGTATAAGCTCATAGACTATGAAAGATCTGTTAATGATTCGGCATGTGCAGTTCATGATTCTCAGGCTATGTCAGATGCAAAGCTTTGGCATGCACGCTTTGGTCATCTGAATTTTGCTAGTTTGCTACGCCTGTAGAAATCTGATATGGTGTCTTCTTTGCCCAAGCTTGAGGCACCTGGAAAATATGTATGTGAAGGCTGTATTTTGGGCAAAATGCAGCGTTCCTTCTTTCCAAAAGATGGTTCAGTTCGGGCTACGCAGAAATTGCAGCTTGTACATAGTGATGTCTGTGGTCCTATGCAGACACCCTCTTTTGGGAATTACCTTTACTTCGTGACTTTCATTGATGATTTTTCCAGGCATGCATGGGTATATCCACTCAAAGCAAAGTCCGAAGTGTTCATGTGCTTTAAACAGTTTTTGGTTTTGGCTGAAAATCTATCAGCATGTAAAATGGGCACCCTCCGTTCTGATCGAGTGGGGGAATATATGTCTTCTGATTTTAATGCATTTCTGGCTGAACGTGGGATAAAACACCAGTGTACAGTGCCGTATACACCTCAACAGAATGGGGTTGCTGAACGAAAGAACAGGTCACTCATGGAGATGGCGAGGTGCATGGTCAAAAGTCAGGCTTTACCACATAGTTTCTTGCTTGAGGCTGTCATGTGTGCAGCATATGTACTGAACAGGTGTCCCACTAAAGCGTTGCAGTCTATCACTCCATATGAGGCTTGGCATGACCGCAAGCCATATGTTGCTCATCTGCGTGTTTTTGGTTGTTTTGCATATGCATTAGTGCCTTAACAACATCGCAGAAAATTGGATGATAAGGCAGTAAAATGTATTTTTGTTGGGTACAATTCTGAAAGTAAAGGCTATCGTCTCTATCATCCATAGACTAAACGCATTCTGGTTAGCCATGATGTTGTCTTTGTGGAAGATGCTATTCAGCCATTGCTTTCATGTACTAAGGAGACATCTCTTAGCTCCAAAGACATGTATGATACGTTGATGCCTCTTTTTACAGGTGGATAGTCTAGTGTTGGTCCTAATGAGGCAACTTCTCAGCCTTTGCAGGTTTCATATGATGATGCAGATCATTCTATCTCTGATGCAGATTTACATGATGCACTTGTTGATGAGAGAGCTGATATTGAGCAGGCAGAAACTATGCCAAAATGGCTGGTGCAGATTTTGCGTGACAGCAAATTAGATGCACCTTTGTCATATCGTACTCGATCAGGTTCTCATAGTGCCTCCTTTGCATCAGATTGCTATGCTATGGCTTCGTCTAGTCTCTGTGATGAGAATGAGCCTGTTTCTTTTGATGAAGCACAGAATTAAGAAAATTGGATGGCTTCCATGCAATCTGAATATGATGCTATAATGAAGAATGGTACATGGTCTTTGTGTGACTTGCCTCCTGGCAAGAAGGCCATTGACACTAAGTGGGTATACAAGCTGAAGCGTAAACCTGATGATACAGTTGACAGGTATAAGGCTAGGCTTGTTGCAAAGGGTTATGCGCAGGAAAGAGGCATTGATTTTGATGAGACCTTTGCACCTACATGCCGTATGACTACTGTTCGGAGCACTTGTGCACTTGCAGCCCATCATGGTTGGAATGTACATCAGTTGGACATTAAAACAGCATTTCTGAATGGTGACTTGCATGAAGAAGTGTATGTTTTTCAGCCCCGTGGCTTTGTGCAAAAAGGGCATGAAAACCAGGTGTGCAGGTTAAAGAAGGCATTATATGGTTTAAAGCAAGCACCACGTGCTTGGTATGAGAAGATACATGCCTATCTCGTTGCACATGGTTTTGTGAACAGTCCAACTGAAAGCACCTTATATGTTAAGCGTGCTAATGATGTGCTTCTGATCATTGTTGTCTATGTTGATGGCATGCTACTCACTGGTCCTATTGAGAAGCATATTGCTGATTTCAAGGCTGATTTGCATGCCTCATTTGAGATGTCTGATTTGGGGCATTTGCATCACTATTTGGGCATTCAGTTTATGCAAGTTGATGGTGGAATGGCTTTGTGTCAAACGAAATATATTGACACATTATTGCAGCGTTTTGGCCTTGAAGACTGTAAGCCTATTGCCACTCCTATGGAGACAGGTTTACGATTGAGTCTTCATGATGCTGGAGATGCATTTGATGCTGTTCTCTATCAGCAGGCTGTTGGATGCTTGATTTACTTATGCATTACTCGGCCAGATATTCAGTTTGCTCTCTCACAGATTAGCAGGTTTATGCATTGCCTAGGAGTCACGCATTGGAAGGCGGTTAAGCGCATCTTTCGCTACTTGAGTGGTACTCGGCTACTTGGGTTGTTTTATCCGAAGGGCCCAGGGGGGATCACTACCGCGAGATTTGCATGCTTTTTCTGACTCGGATTGGGCTGGTTGCTATGACACTCGTGTGTCCACCAGTGGTTTTTGCTTCATGCTTGGTAGCTCATGTATATCTTGGTTGAGCAAGAAGCAGCCTACTGTGGCCACTTCCAGTTGTGAGGCTGAGTATAGGGAAGCTTTCACAGCGGCTGTTGAGTGTGTGTGGCTCAGACGCCTTATGGCTGATTTGGGTGTTGGCCAGTCTTCTGCCACCACCATCTTCACTGACAGTCAGAGCGCATTGGCAGTTGCGAGGAACCCTGTGTTCCATGCTCGCACTAAGCACATTGAGGTGCATTATCACTATGTAAGGGAGAGGTTCTCTGCTGGGGAGATCAGCTTGGCATATGTGCCCACGCAGGAGAACATTGCAGACCTTTTCACGAAGGCTCTGCCTAGGGAGAAGTTTGAAGCTTTCCGCAAAGCTTTGGGCTTACTTCCTTTTGTGGAGTGATTTCCACATAGCTTGGCACTTCCTTATACATGAGTGCTTGCTCCTTGTTCACCGCATCACTCCCAAGAGGGATTTGTTGATATATTTAGGTAGTGATGTGTGTGAACACACTAGGACCGCCGGGGCACTTTTTTCCCTCTTTAGGAGGTTTTTTTCCCCGGCTTGTAGATACGCCTATTGCCCTAATGGCCTACTTATCTTTGTACATTCTCTAGTAATACATTCAGTATTGTGTGTTTGTGCTCCAAGCTTCTTCTTCTTCCTTGTGCTGTTCGCGTGCTTCCGCAGACGTCTAACTCCAACAGAATTCTTTGCACTTCTTTAATGATCCTTGAAAGGAGTTCTAGACTTTTGGATAATACTCTGAAGCGCTATTGTTTGGTTTGTGTTCCCTTCCTTAGTGTCAAACAGAAGGAGGATAAATATCACCTTAGGATATGATTTCCTTTTCCATCGTGAAAGTTTGACTGAACTTAAATTTATATGTGATATTTATTCTTGTTTCTTGAGTTTGGAACAAGAATTATTTACAATTCAAATTCGAAGTCTGGAAAGTATCAAATAAAACAAATTTTCTACTAATTCTTGAAAGGTGCTGATTTTGACAATTAGTTGTACCGATTCAGATAAGCATCTCAGATTTGGCATATGGTGATTTATGCATTCTAACTCCAGAACGTTGTTGGTGCAACTTATAAGCCTACACATTTGGCTTGAAGTCACTACACATATGAAGCTACATGTGAACCAATGATAGTAGATACTTACCATTTTATCCTTGTGTAAAAGTCATATTTGACTTGGAATCTTTGTAAACACCTACCAAGAAGAACCCGTGGAAAAGTTAGAAGTTGATTGATAGAATATCTCCTATAATGGAGGAACACTTTTTTAGAGAAAGCCAAAGTCTGAATTCAAATTCAATTTAGTTCTCAACCTCTATAAAAGATCAACTCAAAAAGTCGCGGGTATGAGTCACTTTCCGAGCTCCTCATTCTCATCTATGAGTGTGTGTGAGGCCTACACTCTAGCCCACACCTTCTACACCATTAGGCAATGATATTCATGCCTATGGCATTGTACAACACTGTTCATTAATACATTACATGTACATTGTTCATTTTTGAGTTCTCTGTCATAGTCTTTGTCAGTCAGTCAACTTGTGGAGATCATATCTCACTCATTTCTCCACCAAATTCAAAGATCTATAGCTTGTTGGAACAAGCTCAAAGTCTTCTACATGCTATCAAAATTTGAAGGATTTCTATTCAGCCATTTCAAAGAAAAGTCCGTCGAGGTGATCATTGGTCTAAGTCTGCAACAGTCCTAAAAAATCGGGGGTAAAGGTTTACTTGCTAAATTAATTTCTCTGAGCATAGTTAATCTTTTTAAGTGATTTCACTTGAAATAGTTTGCTTGCTAAGATAATTAGATACCCCTAAAAGAAATTTTTCCAATTCCTACTGTGCTGGTCATACTGAGCAAAAGATACAGTAGGTGTATGGTAAAAAATAGAAGGTTTTCTTGAAGACTTGAAGTTCAAAGTTGTCTCTTTTGATTCAATCTTTTCATACATCATTTCCAAAGTACATAGGCCATTTATGGTGTCATTTGAAAGCCAAGAAGGTCTACTTATCAACTCTGAAGCATCAAAGGGCTGGTACAAAGCAGGATTTGGCAGTACCTACTCATCATCTTGAAGTATCCATCCATCATTCCCAACAGTGGTATCAGAGCAAAGTCAAGGTAAAATGGGAGATGGTTTTCCTTCATTTATTGATAAATTGGACAGGAACAACTATCAGGCATGGTCTCTAAGGATGAAGACATACCTACAAGGAAGGAGTCTTTATGGATACATCTAAGGAGATGAGGAATTACCCACATTTAAAACCAGAGGACTACCAACAAAGGAAGAACATGAAAAGCTCAACACATGGTGTGCCAAGGATGCAGTAGCAAGGTCTTACTTACTCAACTCCATCTCTGATTTTCTTTTGCCACATATTAGAAACTGTAAGACATCCCAAGAGACTTGGGAAACATTGTCATCCTATTTCTCTTCCAACACAAGGGCCAGAAAAAACCAATTGTGGATTGAATTCACCACACTAAAGAAGCAACCTAAGCAGACTATTTCAGAATATGTGACTAAGATTAAAGATGGAGCAGATCAGTTAGCAAGCATAAGAGAAGAGATTGAAGAAGAGAAGCTAGTAAGGCAAGTGATCAATGGGACTAAAGCTGATGACAAATGGGAAAGCTTCACTACTGCCATGGACCTATACATGGACATGCAAATTCCATATCTTACCACTCTCATGGAGCAATTGTTCACTCATGAAGCCAAGCTCAACAAGAATGGAGACTCATCCAAAGGTAATAGCTCTTCTGCCCTATACACTGATAAAAGTAAGTCTAAAGATAGAGGCAAGAATAAGAAAGGAGAGGATGAGGGCACTACCTCCCAAGCCAACTATGCAGGGAGAGGTAGATCATCAAGAGGAAGGGGCAGAGGAGGTAAGCAAGGTAGGGGGAGATCTTATAACTCCTCACCATGAAACATTTGTGGTTTATCAAATCATACTACAGATGGTGTTTTAGGAACTACAAGAATCAGAGAGGAAGAGGATATCAAAGAGGTGGATACTCACAATCAAGAGGTAGATTCAACCATCATCAAGGATACAACAACAACTACAATAACAACTACAACAACAACTATAATGGCAACTACCAAGGAGGATTCAAATCTAGAAAGGATTATAACAACTATACAGAAGAGCAAGATGATTCTCTTCTGATTATGAACATGACTTCAAAACCAAGTACAAATGATGACCATCTCTTCTACATTGACTCAGGATGCTCAAATCATGTGGCTGGCAATGTAGCTCTACTCTCTGACCTTGAAGAACCAAGAGGTAAGCATCAAGTACAAACAAGTGATGACACCAAGCACTCAGTAGTTAAAGTTGGAAATGTTAAGACTTGTGATGGAAATCAGAACTTGTTGAGTAGAGTACTATGTGTACCAACCATTACCAAAAACTTGATGAGTGTTGGCATAGTACGAACGAGCGATTTAATTCGTGAGAATTAATTCGCGAATTATTCGTTTAATTCATTTAGTACGTTCGGATTGAAAATAAAATTCGGGAATTTTATCCATTGGGAGAGAATTTTATTTTTTACATATAAAGAGAGTATATATATATATATATATATATATATATATATATATATGTATATATGTGTATATATGTATATATATATATCAATCACATGTAAGATACATGATACACCATACAACATCCGACATCAAATCCTAAATTGACATTAGACAATTATCTTAAACATCATGATTCATGATTTTATCATTAAATTTTAACCAACAACTAGTCGTCACGCATAACTTACAAGCTATAACACATTACATCATAGACTCATGATTCATGAGTCATGGCATTGATTAGTAAGCTCCAAACATCATACATCATACATCATACATGTTGCCCGAGAACAGTGTCATATCAAACATACAAAACAAAAGGCATATGAGTATAAGCAATAATCAAAAGTTAACACATGTGTGAAAAAGTATGGACAAATACTTGATCTCTCAAGTATAATAGATGCTTTGGAAGGAGCAAAAGAAGAAGGTAAAAGTTCACAGGAACTTTTGAGGGACAAGCAACAGACAAAGTAGACCTTTATAAAATAAAATAATAAAAAAAAAGTGATAAAATTCGTGCACCACGAATTAAATCGCGAACGAATTTTATTTTAACACAAAAATTCGCGAATTTTTTCAACTATGACTGTGTTGGACAGATTGTGGAAAAAGGTTTGCAGGTTAGATTCAACCAATTTGGAGCATTTGTGGAGGATCCCAAGCATGGGTTCAAGAGAATTGCTAAAGGAGAAAAGACAGGTAGACTTTTTACTTTTGAGTTAGAAGATACAAAGAATATTGCACTCTACAATTATAAAGATCAAACACTTTC
The DNA here is from genome assembly GCA_020310875.1 of Ceratopteris richardii. Taxonomy (NCBI): domain Eukaryota; kingdom Viridiplantae; phylum Streptophyta; class Polypodiopsida; order Polypodiales; family Pteridaceae; genus Ceratopteris; species Ceratopteris richardii. The sequence continues at coordinate 55,411 of MU260070.1, forward strand.
AGAGCTTGAGATGTGGCATAAAAGATTAGGGCATGTAGGAGAAAGAACCTTGAAACAAATATGCAGGGATCAATGTGTAATTGGAATACCTAATGTTTCCAAACAACACATGATTTATAAATGTGGTGCTTGTGTTGCTCCCTGAATACAAACTTTACTTCCATTCTTTTCAAATTCGAGTGTGTTGTTTTGATAACTGCGTTTAAGAGTGTCTCCCAACCCCATAGCCACTCTCTTCCTAAGACTAGATCTGTCCTCTCCATGTTCATAATTTGAAAGTCCATATAATCTGTATAGTCCTTCATCTTGACTTCCAAATTGGATACCATAGTATCCCATATTCTTTTATCTTGCCCTTGCACCATAGATACAATGTATTTATGTGCACTAGGCATTCTGGGGAATCTTTAATTTCTTGACCAAAGCATAGTTTATAAAATTATGAGTAGCCGAGTCATCTATCATGACCCGCACTCTGGTCCCGTATACACTACCATGTAGCTTAACTAAGTCATGTGGTCCAAACTGCGGTGACCACAATGACTGAGTCAAGCAACAGGTGTGCTCTATATCCTCGTGCATCACCTCCACTCCCTTGCAGCTAAAGCCTTCCATGAATAGGAAGGCTTTGCACTAGGTGGACCTCCTTTTTGCCCTTTTCGGGGGCCGTACTAGACTCTGGTCCCTTCTTCTTTTCTTCCCCCTTCTTGAGTGGACAGTTCCACTGTGAATGGCTAGGAGATAGGCACCTAAAACACAGGTTTTCCCTTTTGGCCTTCTCAAACTGATTTGTGGATAACCTAGGCCCTTGTGATCTTTGTTTTTTAATAAAAACTTTATTTTTCCCAAAAGGAAACTTCTTCTTGAATTTAGTCGTACTAAGAGGCTTGAGGGGCTGATTCGTCTCCATAGGAGTATACTGAGGACGGTTATGGTCCTCATAAATATGTGCATATTTGATCGCCTCCTCAAACGTCTTAGGTGCATTCCTTCTTACTTCCCTCTTTATGGCTTTGTCTAAGCCCCTAACAAACCCTCTAGTCTTCTGAAAATCATCGAAGCCCTTAAGTTTCAAAATGATCTCTCTATAGTGGGATAGATAAACTGAAAGAGGCCTACCTCTTTGAGTAATCCTATCCCAAGTCTCAAACTGAGTCCAGTCAGTAGGGATAGAGTTCGCCTCCTTAAGACTCATCCACCACTTATAAGCACGCGGGCCGAGGGAGAGACTCGCCTCTAGCACACGATACTCAGGTGGGGTGCCCTTCAATTGATGCAAATCATGCCACTTTTATAAAAAAGTGTAGATTGCATCCTTGTTCCTGTCTTGGTCATCCCCCGTAAAGGTAGGTGGCTTTAAGTCTTTTAGGAGGGGAGCTTCCCTAGAGGTCTCTCCTTTATGCTTACCAAGAAGAGAAGTATCTTTCCTAGTGAGCTCCAAAGGAATAGGAGGGGTCTCTCTTTCCTTTCTGGCTAGGAAAGAAGTAACACTAGTCTCAAGTGAGATCATTTGAGACTTAAGCTGTTGTATAAGAGATGTGATGCTACCAAGATCTTTCTCTAATTTAAGGGTCTGCTCTTTCAAGTCTATGAATTGGTCACGAGTGACAAATTCATCTATAAGTTCTTCATAAGTGTATTCTTCCTGTGAAGGCTCTTTCTCTTCTAAGTTCTCTTCTATTTTTTGCCCTAATTCTACTTCTTCCATTCTAGAATCAGGATCCTCTAGTTTCTCTTTAGATGGAGAAGTGGTTTCAACTACTTGTTTGCCTTTAGTTTCCATGTTTAAGTTCCCTTCCCCCGTTTGCTAACTAGAGTGTATGAAAATGAATGGAAGTAAAATTCAAATATGCAAGAAGAAGAGAAATATATCACAAGAGCACTTTCCTGTTACAAAGTAGAGCTTCGGAAGCGAAATCCAAGTGGTCCTTGATGCTTCAAGTCGCTGATTTTGAATCCTTGCCAGGCCTAAATGAAAATTGGAAATGTCCGGTTGGTCCGGGGAGGTTATAAACACCATAAACCATCCAAAAGAACACCAAAAGCACGTGGGAATAGCCCTGACCGGGCAAACTGAATGAAACTGAGCAACTTCAAAGATTCGACAATCCTCACCAGTCCAAGAATGGCTTCCCAGCACCTGTACTTCAAGAATTTGAGACTATCCAAAGTGAAAAAAATGAATTTGGACTTCGGATGATGAAAAACTAGGCTCAGGAGTGGTCGCCTACTTCCTGCTGAAGCGCTGCAGAGAGATTTTGGTGGGCCAAATCTCGTCCAAATCCAACATCGATTGTTTCTGAGCGAAGCTTAGGAGTGTAGCTTCGAAACGTGACCAAGATTCTTGAAATCCGATATCGTATGAGGAAGCTATGGTGCAGAGAAGTCGGGTATGTCAACGGTGGAAAGTGAAAAACCTCATCTTCATGGATGGAAGACTTTGAGAAGCTCAAAACTGAGATTTTGAAGCTTTCTTGATCAATTGCAACACCCATATCCCATATCCACAGCCGGTATTACATACATGTATCATGTCTTGGCCAAAATTTGATGTATATCATCACCTTGATACTCCAAAATTCTCAAGAGAAACTTCGATTTTATTTCCTATTCCAGTTTTGAGGTTCCAATCCATTCGAAAAGGTTGGGAGTCCTGTCGAAGAGCATTTTTATCCCACATGGGAGCTCAGAAGGCGCAAAACTTTCTATATAAGTAAGAGTAGTCCCTTCAATAAGCCATCTAAGAGAAGGGGAGGAGGAGAGAATGGGCTGCGCTCATCTCGCGGGCATCCGCGTGCTGGTCTCTGTCGGCCGTCTGTAGAGCTTCCCGTCCGTCGGACGTCTCGTGCGCTGCGCCGCCGGTGCTATGCCCGGTATCTGCTGGCTCTGATACCAATGTTGCTCCCGATACCAATGTTGCTCCCTGATGAGCCCCCTTGTTTTGTCATCATCCCTGCACACACTTCGAAGTCGTCTGCTTAGGCATAATGCGCACGGAGATCCAGATTCCTTTTTCCGCCCAGTCGCGTACCTACTCCATTTGACTCTCTCTCTTTTAATTGAATGAGCCCTATGAGCTACACATGGGTGCCACATGACACTCATGTGTAAATCCATCTAAATGGATCTAAGAGGTGGTTCATACACCTCTTCCATTCATTGACTCCATGTAACAGCTTGTCAGTTTGGGAAGTCTCACAGGTTACCCTTCTGAAGGAAAGGCTACATGCATGAGGACTACCTAGAACTTGTCCATACAGATGTATGGGGACCAAGCAAAGACCCCTCAATCTTAGGATCAAGGTACTATGTATCTTTTATTGATAATTATAGCAGGTGGACTGTATTGTACTTTATGAAGCACAAAGATGAAGTGTTCAACTGTTTTAAAAAATATATTGCACTCGTTGAGAATCAGATAGAGAAGAATCTAAAGAGGCTAAGGTCAGATGGAGGAGGTGAGTACTTCTCAAATGAATTTGAAGCATTCTTGCAGGACAGAGGAATCAAGAGAGAAATCATCACAAGGTATACTCCTGAACAAAATGGGGTAGCTGAGAGAAGAAATAGATTGTTTGTTGAAACAACCAGGTCAATGTTAATTGAAAAAAAGTTACCTAACTATTTATGGGCAGAGAGTGTATCTACTGCCACTTACCTCATAAACAGGTTACCATCTAAGTCCCTTGATTGGATGACTCCTTATGAAGCATGGCATGGGAAGAGACCCTCACTTGATCATTGCAGGATATTTGGATGTGTAGCATATGTACACATTCCTTCTCAGATAAGAAGTAAGCTAGACCCTAAGGCTGAGAAATGTATCTTTATTGGATATGATCTGAATTAGAAAGGGTACAGGTTCTACAACCCTTCAAATAAGGGATTCATGGTTAGTAGAGATGTTGTCTTTGATGAAAATGATTCTTGGTATGAGAATGAATGCAGGAAGATTAAACTACCTTATGACTTGGAGGAGGAGTTTCCAAGTCTTGCTAAGGAGGAACCTACTCAGAATGAAGACACCAATTCAGATGATGAAGACATTATCAATCTTGAAGAATTCAAGGCATGGAAGTCCAAAGGCAAACTCAAGATGAAGAATCTTGAAGACATACCTGAATCTTCAAATGAATGAATCAGAAGATCACAAAGGGAGAGCAAAAAACCTATCAGATATGGGTATGATACCTCTCTTGTCACTAAACATTCTATTTATCTTGCCAAAGATTTGTCAATTGAAGAACCAGGATCATATGAAGAAGCAAAAACTAAGACAGAATGGAAGGAAGCTATGGATGAGGAGATCGAAGCACTCAAAGAAAGTGACACATGGGAACTAGTACCAAAGAAAGAGTCCATGAAGGTAATTGGATCCAGATGGATCTATAAACTCAAAAGAAATTCTGATGGGTCAATAAACAGGTACAAAGCCAGATTGGTGGCCAAGGGTTTTGCACAAACCCAAGGCATTGACTATGAAGAAACATTCTCACCTGTGGCCAAGATGCCAACCATCAGGGTATTGGTAAGTGTGGCTGCATCTAAAAATTGGAACATGTATCAATTGGATGTAAAAAATGCATTTCTTAATGGATGGATTTCAGAGGAGGTATATATGTCACAGCCTCCTGGCTATGAGGATCCTAACAAGGTAACACATGTATGCAAATTAAAAAAGGCTCTTTATGGATTGAAGCGGGCACCTAGGGCATGGAATCACAGGTTGACCACATACCTTCAAGACCAAGGTTTTGACATGAGCAAGGCTGACACTTCTCTATTCATCAAGAGAAGTAATTCAGAAGTAATATACCTATGTGTATATGTTGATGATATCATACTTACAGGTAATGATGTCAATGGAATAAGACAAATCAAGAACCAGATGATGAAGGAGTTCAAGATCAGTGATCTTGGTTTACTAAAGTATTTTCTTGGACTTGAGTTAGTCTATACTAACTCTGGAATCTATATTACTCAGAAAAAATACATACAAGATATGTTGAAGAAGTTTCATTTGCAGGATGCCAAAGTTGCAAGTACTCCAATGGAGGTAAACCTAAAACTAAGTGCCCATGAAGGTGATGAAATTGATGATATTACAGGTTACCAAAGCATAATGGGAAGCTTGAACTATGCTACCTTGACAAGGATAGATATTGCATATGGAGTTAGTATGCTAAGTCAGTTCATGCACAAGCCAAGAGTACCTCACTTAGAAGCTGCCAAAAGAATTCTAAAGTATCTCAAAGGCACTCAACATCATGGTTTGTATTTTCCTTACACATCAGACTTAGACATTAAGATCTATTCAGATGCAGATTGGGAAGGATGTAAGGATGATAGGAGTAGCACTTCTGGATACATTTCATTTGCAGGTGATAAACCAATATCATGGTCCTCAAAGAAGCAACCTACTGTTGCCTTATCTTCTACCGAGGCAGAATATAGAGGATTGGCTAATGCTACCCAAGAATCCATATGGATCAAGTTATTGTATACAGAATTGGGTTTGTATACTACTTCACCATTGATATTTGGAGATAATACAAGCTTTCATCTTGCAACTAATCCTATTTATCATGCAAGGACTAAGCATATAGAGGTCCATTACCATTATGTGAGAGAGAAGCTATTAAGCAAGGACATTCAACTAACATATGTATCAACCAACATGCAATGTGCAGATTCGTTAACTAAAGCATTGGATGGAACCAAACTTTGCAGGTTCAAATCAATGATTGGATTGCAGGATATACATGAAGACTCAAGATGAAGACCAAGCCAAAATGTTTGGCTTGAGGGGGAGTTGTTGGTGCAACTTACAAGCCTACACATTTGGCTTGAAGTCACTACACATATGAAGCTACATGTGAACCAATGCTAGTAGATACTTACCATTTTATCCTTGTGTAAAAGTCATATTTGACTTGGAATCTTTGTAAACACCTACCAAGAAGAACCCGTGGAAAAGTTAGAAGTTGATTGATAGAATATCTCCTATAATGGAGGAACACTTTTTTAGAGAAAGCCAAAGTCTGAATTCAAATTCAAATTTAGTTCTCAACCTCTATAAAAGATCAACTCAAAAAGTCGCGTGTATGAGTCACTTTCCGAGCTCCTCATTCTCATCTCTGAGTGTGTGTGAGGCCTACACTCTAGCCCACACCTTCTACCCCATTAGGCAATGATATTCATGCCTATGGCATTGTACAACACTGTTCATTAATACATTACATGTACATTGTTCATTTCTGAGTTCTCTATCATAGTCTTTGTCAGTCAGTCAACTTGTGGAGATCATATCTCACTCATTTCTCCACCAAATTCAAAGATCTATAGCTTGTTGGAACAAGCTCAAAGTCTTCTACATGCTTTCAGAACTTGAAGGATTTCTATTCAGCCATTTCAAAGAAAAGTCTGTCGAGGTGATCACTGGTCGAAGTCTGCAACAGTCCTAAAAAATCGGGGGTAAAGGTTTACTTGCTAAATTAATTTCTGTGAGCATAGTTAATCTTTTTAAGTTATTTCACTTGAAATAGCTAGCTTGCTAGGCTAATTAGATACCCCTAAAAGAAATTTTTCCAATTCCTACTATGCTGGTCATACTGAGCAAAAGATACAGCAGGTGTATGGTAAAAAATAGAAGGTTTTCTTGAAGACTTGAAGTTCAAAGTTGTTTGTTTTGATTCAATCTTTTCATACATCATTTCCAAAGTACATAGGCCATTTTATGGTGTCATTTGAAAGGTAAGAAGGTCTACTTATCAACTTTGAAGCATCAAAGGGCTGGTACAAAGTAGGATTTGGCAGTACCTACTCATCATCTTGAAGTATCCATCCATCATTCCCAACAAACGTGACTCTATGTTCAATTCCATGATCATGAAACCCTTGCACTTGTATCCGAATGTCCATTGTCTTGATCATTACCTGTCACATGTCAACCTTAATTGCTCATATTTAGGCATTTTCGATGGCTGTCCTAAAGATAGAATGTATGTAGTTCATTAAAAGCATACAAGGATGGGCAAAGTGAAAAGTCACCTTTTGGTGGCACTTATCAAGGTTTCTCACAAGATCTCTCTTTATATAAAAACCGTTTGATGCAATAAGATGTGATTGAAGTCCTTGCCCAAACTCTCAGAGCAACCTGTGACATGTCAACCTTAATTGCTCATTTATCTAGCCATTTTTGTATGGCTATGTCCTAAAAATAGAATTAAAAGCATACAATGATGGGCAAAGTGAAAAGTCACGTTTTGGTGACACTTATCAAGGTTTTTTACAAGGCCTCTCTTTATATAAAAACAGTTTGATGCTATAAAATGTGACTGAAGTCCTTGCCCAAACTCTTAGAGTAAAATATTGGCAGCATGTAGGAGAATAGGAAGATAAGTTTCAAAATTTCTACACGAGCTCCGCCTTGTATGATGACATCTCTGCTGATTGTAAGACAAATATATTGGGTTAAATTTAGAAGTTTTTAGTTTGTTTGCCTATTTACTTGTATGTGTTCATAACAAATGCTGTTATTGAACTTTTATGCTAGCAGGCATGGGATGAAACTTCAATATCTTTATCAGCTGGTTGTGACTTGTTTATGCGGTATGTGACTCGGACTTCAGCACTAGAATATGAGGACATAGAGGCTGGAAAAGCTCGTCTTATTGAAAGGGGGGAACGTTTTGGGGACATTTCCTTGAAGGTAAAATTCTCTTAAATGTATGATGCCATTCTTAAATCTTGTATGCTGCACTTATTTGGATGTTCTGCTGGTCAGTTAAATGATTTGATATTTGAGCATTGAAAAGCCTGCGCTTTTATCAGGCAAGGAAGACAATTGCTATGATTGGACAAGATTTTATTCGAGATGGGTGCACAATTTTGATACATGGTTTTTCAAGGGTTGTCCTCTCAATTTTGAAACTTGCTGCAGCCAATAAGAAACAATTTAGTGTCATATGCACAGGTGCTTATACAACCATCTATCAACTTCTTTATCCTTTACTTTATATGCATTGTTTGCACCTTGTTTCTTAATCTTGCTATATTCATCTCATGTATTATTGAATATATTTTCCATTCATGCTGTTGGGAGCAATTATTAAGCAGAGGGGAGACCAGATAGCACAGGAGTAGAAATGGCAAAAGAGATGGTTGAACTTGACGTCCCTGTTACACTTATCATAGATTCTGCAGTTGCATACACCATGCAGAGTGTGGATATGCTGTTGATAGGGGCAGATGGCGTGGTAGAGAGTGGAGGTATCATTAATATGATTGGCACATACCAAGCCGCAATGATTGCACGGAGTATGAATAAGCCTGTATATGTTGCAGCTGAAAGCTACAAGGTAACATAATGTTTTCTTGTCATGTTTGCCTAGTTTCAGGTTTCGATACTTTGAAGAGGAGCATTTATAAAATATGAAGGTCTAGTTGTTTTTGTTTTGCCATTTTCGGATGTGAGATACAATCTTATTGAACATATCTTGCTTCACAGTTTGCTCGCATGTATCCCTTGGATCAGAAAGACATGTCACCCTCTCCAAGGAATGTCTATTTCCAGAAGTCTTTACCATCAGCAGTGCAAGTTGAGTGCTCAGCTCGAGACTATACACCTCCTCAATACTTGACACTTCTATTCACAGACCTTGGAGTGCTGACCCCATCTGCTGTAAGTGATGAGCTTATACAGTTATACCTTTAAATGATTTCAGGAAAAAAATTCTAGATTTTCCTTTTAGATTTTTTAAGTGAACAGATTACTAGAATTTCCACCGTATATGATCATGATTTTGTATTCTTGAGTGAAATGACTGCCAGTCAAATCTCTATATCCCTAAAAGGTTCAGTATTCTTAGGTTCCCAAAAGGTATATCAGAGCTGAAACTCATCCTGGTTGTACCAATATATTTAGGAACATGAGTTCAGGCCAATGGTGTTACTTTTTCCTTTTCCCATTGGTTTTCTGCAATCATAGCCTATACAAACTTCCCGTTCATAAAGCATTCAACTGATATCTGCTTGTTACTAAATGATGATAATGATTAGTAAATTCTGTGTCTTCAATTAGAGGAATTGAATTTTGCAAGTAGTAGAGATTATCAATGAAGCTTTGAGAGATTGTAACATAATCTGGTCATATTATCTTGTTATCTGGCATTTATTCCTTTTGGAAGAGCAATTTCAGCATACCATTGTTGTCCACATGCTGCTGCAAACTTGCACAATTTTTTTTCTTGCATATCTTTTACCCTGAGTAATATATTATCGTTCTTCAATGGTTTTTCCTTCTTTCGTTTCAGTTGTTGCTTGATTTAATTTCTGATTTTCTGCTTGCTCTCTCTTCTTTTTTATGCCTTCTTTGATGTGAGGTTCCATAATGGAAATTTATGTTGGTATTGTTATTGGTCGTTGTTTATGCTTCTTGTACGGCATCAATTTATGATGCACAATAGATAAAGTTGAGCAGAATCTTGCCACACCATTGCATTCTCCGATGGTAGGTGTTTTGCTTAGGTTTCATCAGATGGTAGTTATTGTAATGAGATTCAGAGGGGAGTTCATACTAATTATTATTCCACATAAATATCAATCTTTGTAGTACCCCTTTATGCCAGAAATTAGCAATTGAAATGTAATCTTCAATAATACGAATAATTTCTCAAACTATGTAGCTCTTTACGGCAGAAATTCGTAATTGATGCTTAGTCTTCAACTATACTAGTCAGTTCTCAAACGTACGTAGTAAAACTAACTGATAGTCCTTGGTTTGTCAATTCATGCAATTAGGACTTGTTTTAGGTAATAACAGTCCTTGTTCACATCGTGTCTTCTTTTTCGATCAGTATTTTAAATTTGCGAAGGTAAGTTTTGCAGTTAATCAATTTTCTAGCTCATAGTTCGACTCTATCTCTCTTGCCTTACTCATGACCGGGCTTGAACCGGAACGTTTCCCTGAGACGCCCTATATCCTGAGACACATGATGAGATCTCAGTACTCAAATAGTTCATCAACTGTCTTCAATGCATGTGGGAATACCTGGTCTATTTTTTCACATTGAAATGCCATGGTAACATAAGCTATCTCGTCCCAATCATAGTTGAAGTTTGTAACCTTGGATCATTGTTATTGATAATGTTTCCAGCTAGCGCTCCGTGTCTGTATACAATTGGTGTGAATGACTAAGGCCAGAGGAGGTGAAAGGTATGGAGGTTGGGAAGGGGATATTACGAAGAACTGGCACAGAAAGAGGTTTTAATAATAGAACTGCATTAAAAAAAGGGACTCGCACAGAATATTTATAATTAGCTAGGATCGATATGCAGTTTTATTTCACTGCTGATATTTTCAATATCCTTCAGCACTGCCCCAAGCTAAACTCGTTTTTGAGTGTTGGATTTTTTATCACATCCATTAGCCTCATCTACTTCAAAATATGATATTTTCAATGGTGATTCCTGATTTTCTGATACTTCAAAGCAATCCACGTTATGCCTTCTCAGAAATAATTTTCTTTGCTATACCTGAACCATTATTTGTAGCCAACAATTTATATTCTGCATGGAAATAAATATTTTAAAATCGATATACAGTTCTATTTTACTATCAATATTTTGATGATATCTTTCTCCCCTACCCTAGAGTAGTCTTTGAATGTTGGATTTTTGATCACCTTCCTTAATGATTTAAAGCCAAATTGGGTTCAAACATGTAGGCTTTTCATTATCTATTTGAAGGTAGTACACTGCCACACTATATGGGATGGACATTAAAAACTGTCTAGCTTAATGTTGTAGTTGAAGTTAAGATCAGGTAGGTGTAGTGACTAAGATTTCTTCATCCGAAGCTCTACCTCTTACGTGCACTATCTAGAGACATACTCCATCTGTTTTCTGAAGTCAAGTTCAAGAGGATTTATGTCAAGTCCTTGGAAGTCACAAACTTCAATTATTGTTTAAGGTTAGAAATTCAACCAGCTGTGTCTCAAGAGTGGAGATGGTAAAGTGAACGAAATGTGTATGGAGCAAGCCAGGTGTTGTGCGAATCCGAATTGTGCAATACATGTCTGCAAGTTGGTAAAAATGTTTTATGGGCTTAATCAAAATTGAGGGTGGTATAAACAAAGCCAAAAAGAGCATTGGGTACAAATCCTAGAAGATATCTCCTTGCACATAAACATAAGCATAAACAGAACCAAAAAACATTGAGTGTCCTAGAAGAAATTTTCTTGCCAAAAAGAGCATTGGGCACATATCCTAGAAGATCATTGTTGGTGGTGACAATAAAGATAGTTTCAGTATGAGTGGGCTACTCTAAACTAGCTAGAATGATTTGAAAACCTTTTATGCTGCATCGGTATCCAAGATCATTGTAATCTGTCTTAACAATTGGAAGGAGGGTTGATAAAGCCATGGTCATCAAGGATTTACTTCCTTTGGTGTTGGCAGTCTGCTAATAAAGATCTGCACAAGTTGGAGGTTGTATGCCAGAACTTCTTTTGGACAAGGGTTCCTAATAGAAAGGGTGTCCCCAATATGAACATCTCAAAATTTACAAAATGGCCTAGAAATTATTTATGTTTTTGCCTTGGCCAATAAGTTGGTAGCCAAATGGATAATGAAGGTGTGGATGAATCAACAAGAATCTTGGATCCAATTTATCTGTAGGAACAATTAGTGGCTTTCTCTCATTGACTCGTTGCCTTGGAAGAACCATGACCTCATGACTTAAGGTGCAATAATGGAAACAATGTTAAGAAAATCCTTAGAATCAACAAAAGAATGAATTTCCATTCCAAGGTAAACTGAAAATGGAAACCCAATGGATTTGGATAAGGTGGGAGCTGAAATTCCAAACCTTTGGGCACCCTTTGATTGAGACTAAGAAAGTAGTCTTACTTTGGCAAATTCTCCTCAGTGGAATCTTGACCAATGCTAAATCGCACAAGCTACATCATCTATATTGGTGTACATAATCTTTGATTCTTGAAGCAAAACATTTTTCCATTTGTAGACAAGTAGATTCTAAAGACCAATAAATATTAGAGATTGTAAGCCAATAGTGTAATACTCATGTTGTGGATGTACTTTATTGACCTTCTAGTTGCATGATATTGATACAAAGATATACTAGTGAAAAGGCATGTTTTTTGTAAGAAAATAATCGCACAACAGAATAGACCAGTAGATAGAGTCGAGAGAAAAACATAGACAAAGATAGATGTAGATTGAGAGATAGAGAACTCAAATTCTCAAATTTCCAAACACAATGCAGCTACAATGATGGTGCTTTCCACCCGTGCACTCCCAATGTGGAGCTTAGATGGTGATCTAGACAGACTCTAGATGAAGGGCTTTCTAGTGTGCAATGCTATGTAAAGCTCAACCTGGGCCATGCTTATATAGCTTTTACAAGGGGAGTTGGTATAGATAAATGTAGCCGGGAGATACAAAATAGTTGGCTAAATTTACAATTCGATAGTATCTCATTAGAAGTCCTATCGTCTCGGCCCTATGGGCAGGGGGGATAGGCCCTCCGAACCCCACAGAAGGGGGCAAACCCCCCTCTGCGCTCCTCCCATTCAGGTTCTATGGGGAAATTACAAGACTCCACAGGACCTTTATTTTCACCTTGAATGGCAACCCAATGGCCTAGAAGTTTATGACCTCCCTAACCTAATGGCTAGGCTCACAAAGATCATCTATTACCATCAATGGTTACACAGAGACCTCATCTATAACTTGGAAGTTAGGGTTCCAAAAATGTCCGAGCTCTCACAATGGATTCTCTTCATAACATGGATCATGTGTGATCACGTGAGGGTGGAGTATTGAGTATATCTAACACTCCCCCTTAATGTCCACCCTGTGGTGGACTACCTCCTTGGTGCAATGCCAAGCTTTGGAAAGTATCGATGAAGTTGCTCTCTCCCAAGAGCCTTGGTGAAGATGTCTGCCCCATTTTCTTCAGTTGGATCCATGACCTCATCCTCAATCAACTCACACACATAGTGATACTGAATTTCTATGTGCTTGGTATGTGCATGGAAAACAGGATATTCTTGGCGATGGCCATGCAGCTTTGGTTGTCACACTTCAACCCTGTAGCATCTTGTCGTTATATTCCTATGTGCCATAGGATTCTTCTCAACCATACTGCTTCACATGCTGCAATACATGCTGCTTTGTACTCAGCTTCAGTAGAAGATAATGCTATAGTCAGTTGCTTCTTATTGATCCAAGAGAAAATCCCTGATCCTAAAGAAAAGCAATATCTAGAAACTGATTTTTTGGTATCAATATTTCTTGCCCAATCTGAGTCACAATATCCAACCAGAGAGGATCCTTCTTCATAAAGAATACCATAATCAATGGTTCCTTTCTTTCACATACCTGGTATTTGCATGCTTGCCTTCCAATGAGTTTGGCAAGGGTTATTAGAGAACCTGCTTACTACTACAACAACATAAGAGACATCTGCTCTGTTATTGCACAAGAAGATGAGACTTCCAACTAGTTTCTTGTATCTTCTAATATGCAGTGGAGGTGAAGTATCTTCAATAGATAATTTTGTGTTGACCTTCATAGGTATAGAAATTTCCTTGCAATCCTCCATGTCGAATGCCTTCAATATCTCTCTTGCATACAACTTCAAGGTCTAAACAATAATGCATTGAGCCCTAGTCTATCATTTCAAATTCTAAACTCAGGGCATCTTTCGTTTGTTGAAGAAGAGCATCATCATTTCTTGTAATCACAAGGTCATCTATAACTTGGAAGTTAGGGTTCCAAAAATGTCGGGGCTCTCACAATGGATTCTCTTCATAACATGAATCATGTGTGATCACTTGAGGGTGGAGTATTGAGTATATCTAACACTCCCCCTTAATGTCAACTCTACGGTGAACTACCTCCTTGGTGCAATGCCAAGCTTTGGAAAGTATCGATGAAGTTGCTCTCTCCCAAGAGCCTTGGTGAAGATGTTTGCTCCATTTTCTTCAGTTGGATCCACGACCTCGTCCTCAATCAACTCACACACATAGTGATACTGAATTTCTATGTGCTTGGTATGTGCATGGAAAATAGGATATTCTTGGCGATGGCCATGTAGCTTTGGTTGTCACACTTCAACCCTGTAGCATCCTGTCGATATATTCCTATGTGCCATAGGATTCTCCTCAACCATACTACTTCACATGCTTCAATACATGCTGCTTTGTACTCAGCTTCAGTAGAAGATAATGCTATAGTTGGTTGCTTCTTATTGATCCAAGAAAAAATCCCTAATCCTAAAGAAAAGCAATATCCAAAAACTGATTTTTTGGTATCAATATTTCTTGCCCAATCTGAGTCACAATATCCAACCAGAGAGGACCCTTCTTCATAAAGAATACCATAATCAATGGTTCCTTTCTTTCACATACCTGGTATTCGCATGCTTGCCTTCCAATGAGTTTGGCAAGGGTTATTAGAGAACCTGCTTACTACTACAACAACATAAGAGATATCTGCTCTATTATTGCATAAGTAGACGAGACTTCCAACTAGTTTCTTGTATCTTCTAATATGCAGTGGAGGTGAAGTATCTTCAATAAATAATTTTGTCTTGACCTTCATAGGTATAGAAATCTCCTTGCAATCCTCCTTGTCGAATGCCTTCAATATCTGTCTTGCATACAACTTCAAGGTCTAAGCAATAATGCATTGAGCCCAAGTCTATCACCTTGAAGTTGGGCTCAATGCATTATTGCTTAGACCTTGAAGTTGTATGCAAGACAGATATTGAAGGCATTCGACAAGGAGGATTGCAAGGAGATTTCTATACCTATGAAGGTCAAGACAAAATTATCTATTGAAGATACTTCACCTCCACTGCATATTAGAAGATACAAGAAACTAGTTGGAAGTCTCGTCTACTTGTGCAATAATAGAGCAGATATCTCTTATGTTGTTGTAGTAGTAAGCAGGCTCTCTAATAACCCTTGCCAAACTCATTGGAAGGCAAGCATGCAAATACCAGGTATGTGAAAGAAAGGAACCATTGATTATGGTATTCTTTATGAAGAAGGATCCTCTCTGGTTGGATATTGTGACTCAGATTGGGCAAGAAATATTGATACCAAAAAATCAGTTTCTGGATATTGCTTTTCTTTAGGATTAGGGATTTTTTCTTGGATCAATAAGAAGCAACCGACTATAGCATTATCTTCTACTGAAGCTGAGTACAAAGCAGCATGTATTGAAGCATGTGAAGCAGTATGGTTGAGGAGAATCCTATGGCACATAGGAATATAACGACAGGATGCTACAGGGTTGAAGTGTGACAACCAAAGCTGCATGGCCATCGCCAAGAATATCCTGTTTTCCATGCACATACCAAGCACATAGAAATTCAGTATCACTATGTGTGTGAGTTGATTGAGGATGAGGTCATGGATCCAACTGAAGAAAATGGGGCAGACATCTTCACCAAGGCTCTTGGGAGGTGAAGTATCTTCAATAGATAATTTTGTCTTGACCTTCATAGGTATAGAAATCTCCTTGCAATCCTCCTTGTCGAATGCCTTCAATATCTGTCTTGCATACAACTTCAAGGTCTAAGCAATAATGCATTGAGCCCAAGTCTATGTAGATGACCTTGCATCATCATTTCTTGCAATCACAAGGTCATCTACACAGATAACAAGCACAATTGTCTTCCCTCCTTTCTTTAGAACATACAACTTAGCATCAAAAGCACATCTTTTGAAATCTAGATCCAAGATATACATATCCATCCATTGGTACCATGCTCTAGGGGCCTGTTTAAGCCCATATAATGCCTTCTTCAGCTTGCATACCTTGTTCTCTGAATGGGGAGCCTCAAACCTTGGTGGTCAAGATACATGTATTTCCTCCTTGAGGTCTCCATTCAAGAACTCTGATTTGACATCCATGTGATAGACTGGCCATCACTTATGTGGAGCCACAACTAGTACTACTTGGATAGTAGTCATCCTTGCAGTCGGGGAAAGTGATTCACAAAAGGCAATGCCTTTAACTTGTGAGTAGCCCTGTGCAACAAGTTTTGCTTTGTACTTTTCTAGGGTACCATCAGCCTTGTACTTTAGCTTCTAGACCCAGTTGGTGCCAATGTCTTTACGCTTAGGGGGTCAATCCACTAGCTCCCAAGTTCCATTCTTCATGATATTGTTGTATTCTGTTTGCATGTCAACCCTCCAATTCGGATCGTGTTTGGTTTCTTTGCTTGTTCTTGAATGAGCTCAACCATCAAGGTTGAGTTTACAATATGGGCGCTAGCTCGTCGCTGTTCCTCTATTCTCTGTGATCGCCTCAGTCCATTTGCAACCTGTTCTAGTGGCTATGGGATGGGGTTTGCTGAGTCATAGAGCTGCCTCACCCAACATGGCAATGGATTTTTCGCTTGGGTGATAATAGCTTGGTGACTTTCAAACTCATCATCTGAAGATGATGCTTCCTTCTCTTATGTAGAAGGGATAGCGCTTGGGCAAGGTTCATAGTGGGTTTCCCCTTCGCCTGATGATAAAGTGGAAACTCTCTTTTCCTCCTCCACTGCATGTGACTGCTCCTTAAACACCACATCACAATTTGCCATGTTCTTCTTAGCCTTAGGGTCAAAAAGCTTATAAGCCTTCTTGTCTTCACTATACTCTAAGAAGATAAATTCAATACTTTCTATTTGAAGCTAGTTTTTATCCCTATTTGGAACATGTACATAACATTCACTTCCAAATGCTTTGAAATGCGAAACATATGGATTTTTACTAGTGTAGGCTTGTGGATTCTTTTCATCAAGTGCCTTGGTGTAGCTTCGATTCAAGATGTACATAGTAGTATTCACATCCTCTACCCAAAATTGATTATGCAAACCCTTTCCCTTCAATATGCACCTTGCCATCTCCATGATGGTTCAATTATGAAGTTTTGCAACACCGTTCTATTGATGGCTATGCACCATTGTGAGTTGATTCTTGATTCCTTTACTCTTGCAAAAATCTTCAAACTCTATTGATGTGAACTCACCACTGTTGTCTAGCATGAATTTCTTCATACCTTCCCCCTCTGTAGGGTATCTTGCATTCTTACCTATCTTTGCTATGATGGGTTCCTTTAGAGGTCGTAAGGAACTATGAAGGCCTTTTCTGCTCATCATGTGACAAGAGGCACCATTATCCAACACCCATGAGTCATCTATTCCTGAATCTTCAACTAATGACCATACCTCCTCTATCATAACAAATAAGTAAAGCTCTATTTTTGTAGTGTTGGCACGTTCCTTGCCCTTGTCACCTTTTGTAGAGCCATTCTTCTCTTCTGCCTTCTTGATGCGGGAGTCTGACATTTTGTGGCCTTTCTTCTTGCAGTGGAAACCCTCTCCTTTGAACGTCTTTTTGTCGTTCTTTTGTTTGTCTCTATCTTTTGAAGAGTCAACTTTGCACCCTTTGGTATTTATTGTGAATGAAGCATCTCCTTTGCTGTTGCCACTCCTTGCCTTGAGCCGAAGCTCTTTGATGAGTAAGCACTAAATTCTTCAAAATTTAGTGGTTGAGGTATGATTTGAGTATTAAGAGCGGTTAACAAACCATCAAACTTTGGTGGATAGATATGAAGGCAATGTTGAGCTAGCTCCTCACTTGAATTTTGGACATCTACTCCTATAATTTGATCTCGTCGATTCTTTATGCGAGTGATAAACAGCTCTGCAATCTTCCCATTAGGAAATCTTTCTATTGCTAGCTGACTCTCCAAGTTCTGAATGTGTGTCTGATTACGAGTTTCATATTGATTTCTCAATATATTCCATGCTTCACATGCCTTGGTATTATGCTGAATGAGAGTCAGAACAATAGTACTTGTAACCAGAGCACAGAGTCCACCTGCGTTTCTATGTTTCCAAGCACATGGAAGATGAGCATCAGGAGGAATCATTTGGCCAAGATTATTCAGATCAGGTGTTTCTTGGAACTCATGATCAGTCCCAAGAACAATCTGCAAAAGCTCATATGGATCAAGGATAGAAGTTATTTTAAACTTTCAAAGGGTCTAGTTGGTACCATCAAGTTTACCTTCCATGAAGGCTTGTGGTCGTATCTGCAATGTTGGGATGAACGACATCATTACTGCTCTTGCCTATGCTCCACCTACTTCGGTTGACAAGCCACCTTGATTCCCATTTGTAGATGCTGATGCATTAGTTGACATCTTCTCTCTTTCATAATTGGAACCTTTACAACCTCTGTGTTTTTGCTTCTCCACCACTCAAAGCCCCCTGAGATCTGGTACCATGTAAGAAAATAACAACACATCAAAATATGCTAGTAGACAAAGTTGAGAGAAAAAGGAAGACAAAGATAGAAGCAGAGTGAGAGATAGAGAACTCAATTCTCAAATTGCCAAGCATAATGCAGCAACAGAGATGGTGCTATCCATCCTTGTGCTCCGAATATGGAGCTTAGATGGCAATCTAGACAAACTCTATATGAAGGGCTTACTAGTGTGTAATGCTATGTAAAACTCAAGTTGGGCCATGCTTATTTAGATTTTAGAAGGGGAGTCAGTATAGATAAATGTAGTGGGGAGATACAAAATAGCCCACAAAATATACAGTTTGAAAATATCTCCACAACCATAACTCCTACCGTCTTAGTCCTACGGGTTGAGGGGAAAGGCCCCCTGGACCCTGTAGAAGGGGGGAAAGCCCCCCTTTGCGCTCCCACCCATTAAGGCTTTATGGGGAAACCACACAATACCAAAAGGCCTTTATTTTTTTCTTGAATGGCAACCCAATGGCCCAGAAGTTTATGCCCTAGCTAACCTAATGGCTAGGCTCACAAAGATAATCTATTACCATCAAGGTCACACATACCTCATCTAACTTGGAAGTTAGGGTTCCACAAATGTTTGGGTTCTCATAATGGATTCTCTTCATAATGGTGGCCTTACAACTTAGAGCACCATGGATCGTTTGTGGTCACTCAAGGGTGGAGTATTGAGCATATATAACATTCTCAACCTCATATTGAACAACAATCTTGTTAGATCATCTAGTAATAGTCATGCACACACCATCATTCCATGTATCTCATTAGTAGTCACATCTTCCCTTTGTCAGAACAATAACAATCCTATTAATAAAGGGAAGTCATCTATGATGTATAATAATGCTTCCAATATAACCATGTCTAGAAATAAAATCTTCCAATGAAAACTTACAAACAATACTTGCTGTTTTGGTCCGTACAACCCTAATTCTTTCAACTGCATTTGATAAATGCTCACAATAAAGAACAATATAACATATATCCATAATCGTATCATTGTAATATTAAATTCAACAACCCATTTGTAATAAAGTGAAAGAGGATAATTAGGATGCAAACCATCACAATAAAGAACTATGGAGAATTGTCAGCAAGTTGGACATGTCTCCCTGCTTTTACATAGCACTCTTTGTGGTGAATTTTTTTGTTAGTTTGCTTCCATAAATGGCATTGATGCAAGAAAAAATCAAAGATTCCTTGTGGATTCTCTTGAACTCTTGATCTCTCCACCCATCCTATATGTGAATGTTTTTCAAATACTTTCCAATAGATAAGAAATCAATATCATAGGCCTCTTTTAAAAAAGCTTCAAGAAGATAAGAACCATAGGTTTTTTCAACTTATATATGAGAAGAAAAGTAGAATTTCATTCCAAAACATCATTTTTGTGAAAGCACAAGAACATCATCATCAAACTTTTCATATGACGATATATTAGCAACAATATTATTTCTTCCTAAAATATATTAAGTTTTTGAATTCATATATTTCATGAAAGGAACCCAATGAAGCATAAAAATATCCATAGTAGAATAACTTAAAATCATCCTAAGTAATGAAAAAGAATCTGTTTATGTGAGTGCATCACCAAATTATGCCCTCTGACTAGACTGGATAATATTTCTAGGATATACTTTTGATTATAGGATTACTCACATAGGGGGAATAACACAAGAATATATGTTGGTGGATTCTTTAGTTGAAGGGCTTGAGTATTTGTAGGAGAAGAGTAAATGAGAAGAAGAAAGAAGAATTGTGTTAGAAGTGTGTGTGACTTGATTAAAATAGGCTTGCCTTTGTGCACCCCTTGCACTCAAGCCTCCAATAAGGTTGAAGTCCTAATCACTTCTATTGTTGACCTGCAACACCTCCTTGATGCTGCTATAGTCACACCTTGGTTGCTTTCTACCACTAATGACCTTTGTCGACACACACAATGTTGAGGTTATGTAATGTCAGGGCAAAAGCTTGTTCACTAACAAGACTGCGGAAAATTGCCATGCCTCAACTAGAACTAAGCTAAAGTGATGTTAGAAAACCTCTATAATCATCAATAGCTTAGTAAGCTTCCTGAAACTGAAAAACTTCACAGCTGTGTTTAGTGAACTACAAATATTCACTTTACAGGAAACTTCGCCTTTCCTTCAGACTTCAATTCTGATCTGATTTACTTCAATCTTCACAATTATTTGTTTGCTTACTGTTAGATATTTTTTCACCACTTGAATGAGTCAAAACCATGTTTGAAAACTCACTGAAATATCACCAGAACTTCACTGGACTGTTACCGTAATTGCACCGGAATGTTACCGGAATCTTACCGGAATCAACTGCAATTCTGTTTGTAATTACTTCAAATGATTGTAGATGAAGTAAGGAAGTAATACCTGAGATTCCTTCAGTGA
Organism: Ceratopteris richardii; assembly: GCA_020310875.1. Classification (NCBI taxonomy): domain Eukaryota; kingdom Viridiplantae; phylum Streptophyta; class Polypodiopsida; order Polypodiales; family Pteridaceae; genus Ceratopteris; species Ceratopteris richardii. Next base: position 76,169 of record MU260070.1, read on the forward strand.
ATAAACACTATCTGAAGTTTAAGAAAAAACTTCACGAGTTCTAGATGCCTTTACTTTCAGACACAGTACTGTGTGTACTTGTCCAGTTTCACAAAAGTCTTTTGATCAACTTATAGTTGAGACTACTAGCTTCAAGATGAGCTATCTCTCATGAAAAACTTTACACTATGTTGCGAGATCTAACTTGTAGATGTACCGGGAAACATTTACTGAGAAAAATTGTAACTGTTAACTAACTTTCACAGTAACATGAAATCACTCAGATTTCTTCACATATGAAGAATGCGCTCAAACTTCCACATGAACATGTGTTTTCTATTAGAGAAGATGTGTACAAAAATAGCTTGGCCTCACTTTGCTCATAGCTATGGAAAACTCTCCTACTCTGAGTAGTTATTCCTTACCATCTCTCTCAGATGAATACCCGACAGTTCAGGTTCTATTATTCATCTCTACATACACAATCTCTAGCGTCTTCTATATTACTGTCCTCAATTTCTATATGCACTATTCTTTTCCGGTTCTATACGCTCTCACTTATCTTTTTTCTTCTTCCTCTCTCTCATATATATACATTTTGTTCCGAGATTCAAAACTCGTATTTCTGGAAGTTTCTATGAACTATATTACAGTCATGAATTTGTCCCTTCACTAAGGTTTGATTTTCTGAATGTTTTGTTTCTGCTTCTCTTTGTCTTTATGTCTCTCTGTATGCCAAATTTGTGAGTGATTCTTCAACAGCTCCCCCTCAATCACTAATTTTCATTCTCTGATATTTCATATGTTCTTCTTTTCTTTTATACCTTCCATTTCTTTGAATGTGCTTGTCTTTACTCCATCTAAGCTCTTTGTCAGAATATCTGCTATCTGATCTTTTGTAGATGTGTATACTATTTCAATCTCTTTCTCCATTACCTTTTCCCTTAGGAAATGATATTGAATCTCTATGTGTTTTGTTCTTGCATGAAATACTAGATTTGCTGCAAGATACAACGAACTCATATTATCTCCATGTATGATAGGTATACCTTGATCAATACCCATGCTTTTGAACAAGGTCTGCATCCATATCACTTCTTTAGCCGCTTCCACAAGTCCTTTATATTTTGCTTCAATTGATGATAAAGCCATTGTGTGTTGCTTCTTTGAACACTAGCTTACAAGCTTATCTCCTAGGTATATCATATACCCATGTGTTGACCTTCTATCATCTTGACTTCCTGCCTAATCTGAGTCACTGTATGCTCTCAGCTTTATATTTGACGTAAAAGGATAATATAATCCTTCTTTTATAGTTCTTTTGATATATCTAAGAACTCTTTGTCCTGCAACCCAATGTTGATCCTTCGGACAATGCATAAACTGTGAGAGAACTCCCACTGCATAACTAAGATCCGGTCTTGTTAGTGTAGCATAAATTAAGCTTCCCACTAACGACTGATACTTCCTCATATCTTTAAACTCTGCATCACCATATTTGCTGAGTTTATGATTTACTTCAAGCGGTGTTGAAGCTTCTCTGCAATTCTCCATGTTAAAATTCTTCAGTAAGTTTAGGAGATACCTTTCTTGTGAAACATATACGCCATGATCTGTATATGTAACTTCCATTCCAAGAAAGTATGATAACTTTCCTAGATCATTGATCTTGAACTCTTTTTCAAGTAATCTTTTTACCTCCTTGATTCCTTCATCTGAGGTTCCTGTGACGATTATGTCATCTACATAAATACAAATGTAGATCATACCTTCATCTGTTCTCTTAATGAGTAGACTTGCATCAACCTTTGAGCTTTGGTATCCAAGGTCATTGAGATACTTCACAAGTCTGTAATTCCAAGCTCTTAGAGCTTGCTTCAATCCATAGAGAGCTCTTCTTAATCTGCAAACATGATATGGGTAACTAGAACTTACAAACCCTTTAGGTTGTTCCATGTAAACTTCATCCGATATATATCCATTTAAAAATGCATTCTTTATATCCAGCTGACTTAGCTTCCATCCTTTTGATGCTACTATAGCAATCAATGTCCTTATGGTTGACATCTTTGCCACCGGACTAAACGTCTCATCATAATCTATGCCATGTGTCTGAGCATAGCCTTTGACCACCAGTCTAGCTTTGTATCTGGCTATCCTTCCATCTGCAAGTTTCTTAACTTTGTAAACCCATTTATTTCCAATCACTTTCTTACCATTTGGTTTTGGAACAAGTTCCCAAGTCTTGTTCTCTTCAAGAGCATTGAACTCCTCCTTCACTGCTTCTTCCCATTGTTTCTTACCTTTTGCTTCACTGTAATTCTGAGGTTCTTCTTCCTTCACTAAGTAAGCATAGTTTTTCTGAGTCAAATAAGAAGTGTCATAGGAATACCTTGTTAGTTGTTTCCTTACTCTGTTTGATCTTCTTAGCTTATATTCTTCATGTGTATCTGAATACACATCTTCATCAAATCTTAGTCCATCTTCGTTTCTCATACCTGATCCGATCCTGGACGTACTTGCCTGCATATGATCTTCATCTTCATTCACCTGCATATGTGATTTTCCTTTTTTAATTGTTCTCATCTCTTCTTCACGTGTTTCAACACTATGCTCTTTATCTGTATACCAACTCTTTCCTTCATCAAATGTCACATCTCTGGAAGCAATAAATTGCTTGGTTAGAGGACTCCATAACCTATAACCCATCTGCTTTTCATCATATCCGATGAACACATATTTTTCAGCTTTTGGTTCAAGCTTATGTCTTAGTTGTGATGGTACATAAGCATAAGCAACTGATCCAAACACTTTACAATGATCAAGTGTTGGTTTCTTACCCCACCAAGCTTCATAAGGGGTCATCCCATTTAAAGCTGTACATGGTAATCTATTTACCAGATATGTTGCTGTATTTACAGCCTCAGCCCAAAGATAATTTGGACAATTCTTCTCCTTTAGCATTGCTCTTGCAAACTCAATTAGAGTTTAGTTTCTTCTTTCTGCTACTCCATTTTGTTGCGGTATATACCTGCAAGTTATTTCTCTTTTGATACCTGCATTCCACAGATAATCATTGAACTCTCGAGAAAAATATTCTCCTCCTCCATCAGACCTTAGTCTTTTGAGTTTCTATCTTGTAACTCTTTCAACATATGCATGAAAATGCCTGAAAGCTTCAAATACTTCTGACTTCTTTTTCAAAACGTAAAGAGTTATCCATCTTGTTGCATCATCAATAAAAAAACATAATACCTTGAGCCACTGATAGATCCTTCTTTTGTCAGTCCCCATACATCTGTATGTATAAGTTCTAACACATCATCGTGTTTGTACCCTTTCTTCTGAAATGGTAACCTGTGGGCTTTTCCCATCTGGCAGGCTTCACACTTGTGAATCATATGTTGATTCTTCATGGTAATCCTCTCACCGATTGTTTCTCCACCATAGTTTTGATTCCTGTTTCATTAAAATGTCCTAACCTCTTATGCCAGAGGTCTAACTCTGTGAATACCTCATCACTATGTGTGATCAAGGCTTGACCAACATTCCCTTGTACTTTAAGAGTAAAAAGTCTACCTTCCTTTTTACCATGGACAATTTGATTGTATCCATTCTCTAGATCTTCAACAAATACTCCTTCATTTGTAAACCTGACTTGAAAACCTTTTTCTACTATCTGTCCCACACTAATCAGATTCTTCGGGATTGTTGGAACATACAAAACATTTGTTAGTAGGTCAGCTCCATTCTTACACTTTACTTTTCCAATTGACCTTACATTATGTTTTGTGTTATCACTTGTTTCTACTGTATGATTTGAAATACCTCCTTCAAGTTCTGATAACAATTCTATATTTCTTGACAAATGATTTGAACAACCAGAGTCAATATAGAATACCTTGAGGTCTTCATTCTCTGATATATTTATTGAGTTCATCATCAACGTTGTATGACTGTCATTCTGCGTATCATTCGCATAGTTGTAGTAGGTAGTGTTGTGAGACTGATTCTGTCCCCAACTTCTTGCTCCACCTCTACCATATCCACCTCTTTGGCTTTGTCTACCTCTTTGATATCTTCTGCTTTTGCCTCTACTGTTATTGTTCTGATTCTGACGTGATCCTTGAGAATTATGCCAGCAATCATGAGCCAAATGATTGCTTAATCCATAGATCCAACAAGTCTTCTTGTTGTTAGTCTGATTACCTCTTCCTTTACCTCTACTTTTACTTCTGGCATTACCTCTTCCTCTTGCATAATTTGCTTGAGTAGTCATCTCTTCTTCATCTTTTTCTTTACCTTTATCACCTTTCTTCTTATTATTTGCATACATAGCCGAACTATGTCCTTTATCTCCATCTGTCTTCAAATCTTGCTCAAATGTTAGCATTAGTCCAAGCAACTGATTTAAATCTGGTACAAAATGACTTGAAGAAAGTTCAGTTGAGAGTACGAAAGGTTTCCACCTTTCATCTCCTCTCAGTCCTGCAATCACTTGTGCTATCAGCGTGTGATCTTCGATATCTTCATCAATAGATCCAAGACTATCCGCCAAGTCTTTCATCTTAGTGACATAATCACTAATGGTTTGACTTTGCTTTTTCTTGAACGTTGTAAACTCTGACCATAAGCTAGCCCTCCTAGCTTTCGTCGTATTTTGGAAATGATCTTCCAATGCACTCCATATGTCTTCCGCTTTCTCCAAACCTCTAATGTGCGGTAGTAGATGATCTGTAATGGTATTGTAGATATAAGCTCTTTCTGTTGCATCTTTCTTCTGCCACAGCTTCAAGGCTTCTAACTCTTCTTTCTTTGGTTGACTGTCATCTTCGAAAGTCGGCTTCTTTTCTTCTCCTGTCACATATATCATTAAGTCCTTACTCATAAGTAAGGCTTCCATGCGCATTACCCATGCGGAATAATTATCTCTGTCCAATTTGTCAATAGAGATATGATTTGCCATAATCTTCTTGTTTCTGTTAATACTGGTGAGTTTAATGTTAAAAGGTTTTACCTTTTACAAACCTTTACCTTTGAGAGTGACTTCAGAACGCTTCTTTGATTCTGTTTGCTATTGATCATCTCAACTTTCACCTTTCTTGTGAAAGTTCTTCGAATTTTCTTGTATCTTTACTTCCGTTTCTACTTCTGAGAAACCTTTTCTACTCTTCAGAACCTTTTGCTCTGATACCACTTGTTGAGGTTATGTAATGTCGGAGCAAAAGCTTGTTCACTAACAAGACTGCGGAAAATTTCCACGCCTCAACTAGAACTAAGCTAAAGTGATGTTAGAACACCTCTATAATCATCAATAGCTTAGTAAACTTCCTGAAACTGAAAAACTTCACAACTGTGTTTAGTGAAATATAAATATTCACTTTATAGGAAACTTCGCCTTTCCTTCAGACTTCAATTCTGATCTGATTTACTTCAATCTTCACAATTCTTTGTTTGCTTACTGTTAGATATTTTTTCACCACTTGAATGAGTCAAAAATGTGTTTGAAAACTCACCGAAATATCACCGGAACTTCACCGGACTGTTATCGAACTGTCACCGTAATTGCACCAGAATGTTACCGGAATCAACTGCAATTCTGTTTGTAATTACTTCAAATGATTGTAGATGAAGTAAGGAAGTAATAACTGAGCTTCCTTTAGTGAATAAACACTATCTGAAGTTTAAGAAAAAACTTACAGTTCTAGATGCCTTTACTTTCAGACACAGTACTGTGTGTACTTGTCCAGTTTCACAGAAGTCTTTTGATCAACTTATAGTTGAGACTATTGGCTTCAAGATGAGCTATCTCTCATGAAAAACTTTACACTATGTTGCGAGATCTAACTTGTAGATGTACCGGAAAACATTTACTGAGAAAAATTGTAACTGTCAACTAACTTTCACAGTAACATGAAATCACTCAGATTTCTTCACATACAAAGAATGCGCTCAAACTTCCACATGAACATGTGTTTTCTATTAGAGAAGATGTGTACAAAAATAGCTTGGCCTCACTTTGCTCATAGCTATGGAAAACTCTCCTACTCTTAGTAGTTATTCCTTACCATCTCTCTCAGATGAATACCCGACAGTTCAGGTTCTATTATTCATCTTTACATACACAATCTCTGGCATCTTCTATATTACTATCCTCAATTTCTATATGCGCTATTCTTTTCCGGTTCTATGCACTCTCACTTATCTTTTTTCTTCTTCCTCTCTCTCATATATATACATTTTGTTTCGAGATTCAAAACTCGTATTTCTGGAAGTTTCTATGAACTATATTACAATTGTGAATTTGTCCCTTCACTAAGGTTTGATTTTTTGAATGCTTTGTTTCTGCTTCTCTTTGTCTTTCTTTGTCTTTATGTCTGTCTGTATGCCAAATTTGTGAGTGATTCTTCAACACACAAGAGAGCATAGAATACTCCCTCCACAATCCTTGGCTCTCTATTTTTTTGCACCCTTTTCATGCTTTGTCTCACAATACACTTTTCACACACACACACACACACACACTCTCTCCCTGCACACTTTGCACACTGCACAATCTATCTAAGCATATGGATGGATATGTCTCTTGATCTTATTGTGTCTCTCTCCCTCTTGCTTAGTCTATGATTCTCCCTAATACTTCTTCTTTTCGACTCCCTTTTACACCACGTTTTTTAATTTGACCTGCCCTCACACGTGTATCCAAGATCTTGGTGTTGGATATGCAACCCACTACCCACTCCATGGTGCACACACTTGGTAACTCCTTGTATTCCTCATGATACTTTTCCTTGTCGTATCAAAGAACCTTCTCAAGTATAGACCAATGATATCCTATTATGTCTAGTAGTGACATTATAGAAAACAAAAATTTTAATTGGGAGGCACACCTAGGATTTTGCACTTTACCTAACGTCTTCACTTTTGAACTTGATTTCTCCAAAATGTACACATAAGGGGTGGTTCGTTGAAACTTCCAAACACTTCAAATACCCTTAAAAACCTTCAAAAAACCCTTTGAAACATGTACAAATTTTATCGGCAAGACACTGTGAGCATACACATTGTGCACTACTTGTGCACTTAGTGTCTGACAACTCCTTGGCCATCTATACACCACTTGTGCACCACTTTGCCAAGTGAGCATTGTGACATGCTTAACAATATAGAATTGATACAAGAAGTTCCACAACCCAAAAGTCATAGGTATGGATAACTCCACTAGACATACTATAAAAGATCCCACAACCCGAGATAGTAGATATGAAAGAAGATATAAAAACTACAAGACATTCCTTCATGGGGATGATCTATATACAAGATATCATTGGGCAACATCTTGTACTACAAGATTACAAGATAAAAAGAATAGATATCTAGAGACTCGAGTAGACAAGACTAGAACAAGGAGCTAGAGAAGAATTTGAAATGGAACTTGGAAAGTACTTGGAGATTGGGACTCCTTGATATCTCAAGGCCTGTATTAGAAAGAATGAGGATATATGTAGCCAAAAACTCCTTATTTAGGTGCTAAAGGGTAGTTTGTCAAGAGTGATTACAAATTGATGATATCAAAGTCAACTTTTTCCTTCTTCTTAGGACATTTGAAGACCATGAAGTCATGATCTCCACAATAAAAGTATAATTCATTATCTTTTTTATGTTTTCTCTCCTTTGGTGTAACTCTTTGGACCCTAATGTTATCCAACTGCATGGATTCTATTTGAGTTTCTTCCATTAGAGGTAAACTTGTATTCTTGATCTCTAATAGAAATTTTCTTCTCTTCCTTTATGTCGAATAACCTATTATCATATTCAATTGCATGATTCATGAAATCGTTCAAATTATTTATGGGCATGGTTAACATGAGATCCTTGACATCATCACTTAAGCCCATTGAAATTTCTTGATAAAATAATCCTTATGCTGTGTGAGATCGCAAATCATTTGTCTCAATTCTAATGCATAGATAGAAGAAGTCTATTTCCTTAATGAATCTTCCTTAACTTTGTTTTGGCAACACATGAACAATTGATATCTCTAAAAGAAGATGCGAGCTCTTGAACAAAGGCCTTGAAATCATACAAAATATCCATATCATTGCCAAGGATAGATGCAACCATGAAAGACATGGGCCACATAATAGAGTTCCTATGAGTCCTACTTGAGAAGCGTCACTTGGGTGCCTTTCTGGTTGCATTCTTATGCATTTCTTCACTTGCTACAAAAATCCTTGAAAATTTGATATTGTCCCATCAAATTTCTCAGGCATGCTCACCTATGGATTTTTCTTCATATTACTTGGCATGGGAGTACTTGAAGAAGATGGATTTACTATGATTTGCAACTCTTGGATTTACGTTTGAAATATAGAGACACATGAAGAAATGTTGACCAAGCCTAGATTATATATGGATTTACCATGTCTCATGTTTGGTTCATAAATCGAATATCACCATAACATCTGAAACATGGCAAAACCCTAAGACAAATTTTCTACTTGCTTGATTCTGACATTTGAAGGTCCTATTTTGAGTTGATGGCATCATCAATGATATCATCAATTTGTAACTTCCATTCAACACCTATATAAGGAGGGCTTGGCTACACATATCCTTAGTCTTACCAATGCTAGTCTTGGGAGCTCGAGGATTCACGATCACCAAGTAAGTACTTTCCAAGTTCCCTTCGATCTTTCATTCGTCTTAGGCATGATGGGTAGGCTCTCCATATTGACAACCTACTGACTTGTGTCTGCATGAGAGCTAGTTCTTGCTACTTCAGCCATGATATTGCTCGTGGCATCTGAAGCTTATCTGTTGGAAGAGGAAAATCATGTTGGTATTGCGTAGGAAACATGATAGTACCATGTTCCCTCTACAATACCAACATGTTGTTTCTTGAGGTAATGGGTTAGCCAAATTGGTGTATTGTGTGTGTGTGAGTGAGAGTGAGGAAGTCAACAATGTTCCTATATGCATACTCCGGTTGTGCATTGTACTCAAATGCATTTTGTACATAATATTCTACATGGTTGGGTCAGGGGTTTATTATAGGGTTTAAATCACTAAATTTCTTTGTGGGATGGCATCTTTGGGATGTGATGATCTCTACATGTTTCTGAAATATGTCTTCTTGGATTTGGTACTTTTTGGGTACCCATTTCCAAACAGTCCTAAGAGTATTTCTGTGGAAGTATTGATTGTAGATGTTTGCCATGAAGTGTATGATGTGAGTGTTTTGGGTGGTGATTCAAGCTTATGAGCCTATGTGAAGCTATTTGAGCTAGTAAGCAAGTCTTAGGCACCCAAATTTGTCATGCATTGGGGTCAACCTTCATCAATTGCTTGGGAATCTAAATAGAAATAATCTGACTCGGTTGATTCTTGGCATACTCCTTCATTGTATTCTTTGATTGAGTAATTTTTCCATTGCATCTTTGGGGTCTCGTCATCGGAGTAGAGGGTTGTTCACCCGTGCATATCCAGATCTATTTTACTCCCTGAGGTGCCTTTTTTTCCACTGATCGCCAAACATAAAACTTTGTTGTCTATTTCATCTGCCTCTCTAGGTTGCCTTGCTTGTTTTTCTTGAACTGTCTTTGGCAAAGAAGGGAGTTCCATTCTGGCTTTTGTGACTCCTTCATGAGTGGCCTTGTTCTGCATCATAGAACTTTGGACAAGAATAGCATCGTTATCATCATTTGTGCTCCTGGAAGGACCACGAGTTGGTGTCTTTTATAGTTCCTTGAGTGCATGATTTTCTAACTCAATTGTGATGCGGTTTTGATCCACCCATACCTGAAGAAGTCCACTTCTTAGGTCCAAGTTGATTGCATGGTCATAGATCTAGTCTTGACCCAAGATAAGAGGTCCTATGAGATCCTCATCTTGACACACTAGCATCTTCATTGTCATAAGAACATTCTGAATGTAGATGGGAAGCTCCACCTCACCCAAGCAAGGGGTTTCCACACCTCCAAATCCTATGAGATATGCTTCTATAGGATTGATACTTAATTTCAACTCTTGATAATAAGAAAGTCTAACTACACTAGTGGGTGCTCCTGAGTCAATCAAAGCTCTTATAATCCTTGCACTCTCTCCCTATTCTAGATCTAGGGTCACAAAGGGTCTCCGATCAATTATACGAGGCCTAACCATGCTCGATGTTTGGCACATGGCCATGTGATATCTCTGAGCTTCATGAGTATCTGACCTAGGCTAGTCTCTACCCTATCTTCTCAATTTCATTCATCGGATGCATTCTAAGGCTTCTGCCTATGCTTCTTCTCGAACTCATTTTTCTTCTTCCTTATGTTTCTTTGTAGTGTTGAGTCAATTTAACATTTCCTCTATGAGGGATTCTTGGTATAACTTGAATCTGCATCCACTAATGTAATTAGGTAGAATGTCACCTTCTAGAGTGGCTAAATGGATAGCTCCACTTGTTAATATTCTATTGATGATCATAGGTCCATAGCCTCACTTCTCCAACTTCCGTGCATGTTGTTTCAATGTGTAAACCAATATTAAGTCTCCGCTTTCAAGACCTTATCTTTCACATGAGCATCAAAATATGGCGTTTGTCTTCTGTTAGCTGCATAAATTCTTGTTGCTGCTCTCAATCTTCTTTCACTTAAGCATTCGAGATCAAAGATTCTAGATGAGAGCTCATGGCCGGTCCATTGATGCTCTTGTGCTACTCTCAGTGTGGGTATGAGGAAGTCAAAAGGTAACATTGCATTTTGGCCAAATACCATCTGAAAGGGTGTGGCTTAGAGTACTATTTTATAGGTGACTCTATATTCCCAAACAACATGATGTAGCTATTTATCCCAATCTAAGCATTTATTATTCACCAATTTTGTCAACACATTACATAAAATCTTATTTGTGCTCTTGGCTTGTCTATTAGCTTGTGGGTGATAGGGGGCAGACTTCTTATGTACCACCAAAAATTCTTGGAGAAGGTTTTCAATGAATTTGTTCAAGAATTCTGTGCCTGTATCACTTACTAGCTCTATTGGTAGCCTGTAGCTGGTGAACACATTCTCAAATTGGCAACAATGATGTATGCATCATGTGAACTCTTAGCTGGGGGATTAATAGGACTGACAAAGTCTATTCCCCACTTAGAGAATGCACGTCCACCCATAGGTTTCAAAGGCATTTGATCTTTACGTATCAGGTATCGAGTTCTTTGACAAATATCACATCTCTTCACATAGGTATGTGCATCCATGTGAAGCATTGGCCACCAAAGACCTGCAAAAAGTATTTCTTTAATCACACGGTCTGGTCCAAAATGTCCTCTTGCCACACCTTGGTGAGCAGTTTCCAAGATCTTAAGGTATTCATTCTCATGGAGACACAATCAGAGATAGTCATCTCTGCCTCATTTGTATAAATTATCACCAATGAGTGCATAATCTAGGGCTTCTTGTGCTAAACTTCGTCATCTGGCCAATTTCATTTCTTAAGGGCATGTTTTTGTCCTTAGAAAACTTACCAAAGGCTCACTCCAATCTGGGACTAGAGATACTTGATATAACATAGCATGCTCCACAGGTGGTCTAATACTGCAGATTGGGCATTCCTTGCACGTTTAAATCGTAGAGATTTTTAAAAATAAAAATAAAAATCGAGGTTTTTATTCATCAAGAGTTGCCCCATCAAGGTGTTGAGGTCAGGTATTTGCATATCCATGTAGAGATCCATTGCTATGGTGAAGGACTCCCACTTATCATCAGCTTTGATACCATTAATGATCTTCCTTACTATGTTTTCTTCATTATATCTCCTCTCCAATGCTTGCAAGCTGATCAACCACATCTTTCATCTTAGTTACATAATCATCCACTCCTTGCTTTGATTGTGTCTTTAGAGTTGTAAACTCCATCCATAATTGATTCTTCCTAGCTCTTGTATTTGAGGAGAAATATGATGAGATACTTCCCAAGTCTCTTCAAAGGTCTTGCAATTCCTAATATGTGGTAACAAGAAATCAAAGATTGATTTTAGTAGATAAGACCTGGCAAGAGCAACCTTTGCATCCCATGTGGTCAACCTTTCTTGCCCTTCCCTTGTAGGTTGATGCTTGCTCCTAAAGATTGGCATCTCTTCATCTCCTGAGATGTATCCATATAGACTTCTCCCTTAAAGGTAGGCTTGCATCCTTAGTGACCATATTGAGTAGTTGTTTCTGTCCAATGTCAATGAAGGATGCAAATTCATCTCCCATCTTGCTTGTTGTAGCTCTAATACCACTGTCGGAGGAGATGGTGGATAGTCTTCAAGAGATGAAGTGGTGTTGCTTGATCCTGCTTCACACCTGCTAATAATGATTGTTGGAGAGTGTAGTGGGCCTCTTTAGCTAGCTAATGATCATAAATAATCATCTATGTTTCTTGGAACATGATCCACTAATCAATGGATCAAAACAAATAGGTAGGAGTTGATCCAAGAACAAAACACTTGTTATTTTTGTTCTTACACATGTTCAATGTTTTGAAGAGTTCTCTGAGCACAATAGTAATTGGCTTAATTCCTTTTGGGAAACTCTAATTAGCTTAGTAAGCTATCAATCATGAGTGATTTTATAAAAAAGGATGGACTAGAAATAGAGAAAGATGTATAGCAAATCATAAGACCATCCCGATAATTTCGGGGTTCAATAGTCAACAGACCAATGAGCAAATATGAGTTAATATCTCACGATCCTGAGAAGCAATGCTAATGAAATTTTGTACACATGTCCTAGAGAGTATTTTGAATCCAGCATACTTTAAATCATGACAAATGACCAATCACGCACTGAGAACAAGCTCTGAGAAGATCACTGTTCCGATGAACTCATAGTAGAGAAGTAAAATGAGAATATAATGATCATATATGTATTAAATCATATAAAAATACAAACATTGGCAATCATACATTGCTCAATGTGTGAGAGGTAAATGAGCTATGAGATAAGCTCTCACTTCACAATGAATCTCCCTCAAAATGATCTCATAGGCTCGAGAGTTTTTTTGATCAAATTTGTCCTCATAGGACTGGATCTGAATGGGAAAATCAGCAACTCGTCGATCCCATGTCTTTGTTCCCTTCCCATTGGCTAACTCTACCATGTAGGCATACTCTGACTTCATAGTCTCTAGATATAGCCTCTTGACTAGTCAGGAACTAATCACATTATGTGTCGGCCCAGTGTCAAAGAGTACCTCGATAGGTTGTCTTACCATGACTCCCCTCATGACAATGAGTTTTGTATCTGGAAATCCTTTCTGTGCCACTAGCGAAAGCACATCATCTCGCACATTATGGCCACTATGAGAGATGATATTTGGGATGATATTCCTTTTACCTCCTAAAACTGTGTTGATCATGTGCACCTACTTAGCCTCTCTAGAAGGTTGTGCATTGATCAAGCGAGGAGTAGATGTGTGGAAGGTTCGGCTTACCTTAGTCCATGAGTACCTCTAACCTTGGGAGCCTATGCCCCTATGGCCATCCTAATAGACAAAAGTCGTCTCTATGACCTATGCCAAGGACTGACATCTCTCCTTCCTCACCAAAGGTCTAATATTTTCTCGAAGTCCCAAGATGAACTTGTGGACCTGGAGAAACTCAAGGATAGTATCGGCTACTTTAAGAAGTATCTCTATGTACTTATCTGAGTACTCCTGAATGGTTTGGTTCTTCTGACTAATGAAGAACCAAGTACCTAGTGCTCTAGACTTCTCATCAGGCGGTACAAAGTTTTTATAGAACAAGACTTTGAACTGATCCCAAGTCACGAGTTGTTTCTTATCTTATTCTATCTTATACCACCAGCTATCGGTGATCTTGTGGGATTTGAACTCATGACCTATTGGCTAGGAGTATGATGGGCTAACCACTTGCCCCAAAAGCCATGGTTGAGGATTAGTTCCTAATCCTCCCTCTTAGGGTGTGGTTCTACCATCTCCTCTTTGTCATTTCTTGAGTCTAACACTCTCTTCCCCTTATAGATATCATTGTTATCAATGATAATTCCTTGATATCCCCTTGAATTGATGCCCTCACCCTTGCACAGTCTCTTAAACCTTCTTTTTCTCAACCTTGGTCTCTTGAGCCTTGCCTTTTTTTGCTTCTTGGCCACTAGCCTACGGACTCACCTTGATCTCAAACTTGGTCCGTTGTGATGGAGAGTGTTAATCTCCAAAAGAACAAGTTACTCTTGTATTTAGAGCACCTCTATAACAAGAATAACTCAGATCTTCACCAATTTTAGAAGATCAATACTCAATTGTCAAATTTTCTGAACAAACTGTGAAGAAGGAGAATACACAGAAAGTCTGCTGCACATAATTCACTCATTGCCTTATCAAATATGTAAAGTTTTTTATAAAACTTTGTATGAGGTGTTGCCTATAGATTGCGCACCTTCTCCAACTTGAATCACTCCAAAAGATTTATTAGAACTTGAGAAATGATCTCAACAACTCACCTATGTCTAAAACTGTTCTTCTGAGAAGTCGATTTAGACACCTATGACTTTAAACCTTTGGTTCTCTCAATCTAGAACCTGTTTCTACAAATGCTTTTAGCCACAAGTAGCTTACCTTCCAACTTAAAGATTAAGTACTTGCTTGCTCAAAACTTTAAACTGTGGAAGGAGAATTGATCAAAACATTCGTATCAAATTTTGCGCCTCCTATAACTTCACTTCTTCTCATTCACATATGCAAATGTTCCTACACTTAATTCTCTCGGCCTGATCACAATTGGAAGCTAAAAATTTGTACAGAAGTCAATTACCTATAGACTTAGACTTGTACAAAAGCATTTCACAAAAGATCTAACACAGACGGAGAAAACTCAGAAATATGGGGCACGACATTTTCTTCATTTCTAAGAAAAATTACAACTAAGTGATGAGAGAGTCTTGACTCACTTCTAAGATGTCTAATGAAACATACAACTTCTGATTACTCTATTCTCATGCTCTCTCATGCTTGGCCTGACATTTTCATAGTATATATATACAAAAGATTACAACCTTATGACTTCTTAAAGATATAAGTGAACTATCTGTACATATGTGTACACATCTTCCTCTTCTGAATGTATTCTTCTTCCATGCTTCACAACTTGAATCTTTCCTTCAAACCTTGACTTCAACTCTTCATCAAAACATCAATTGTTGATTGTCCTGCACCAACAGCTCCCCCTCAATCATCAATTGAGGTTTTCTCTATCTTCTTTATGTCTGCCATGTCTTTGAATCTCTGTAGCTTTGGTCCATCCAAGCTTTTGGTAAGCATATCAGCTATCTGATCTTTTGTTGAAGTATGTATGACTTCAATCTCTTTATCCATCACCTTTTCTCTCAGAAAGTGATACTGAATCTCAATGTGTTTAGTCCTTGCATGAAACACAGGATTAGCAGCTAAATACAATGAACTCATGTTATCTGCATAAATGATAGGTGTACTCTGTATGGTATCAAAACTCTTCATGAGAGTCTTAAGCCATATCACTTCCTTTGCAACTTCAACCATACCTTTGTACTCAGCTTCTGTAGATGATAAAGCAACTGTATGTTGCTTCTTTGAACACCAAGAGATTAACTTATCTCCCACATAACATAAGTATCCATATGTTGATCTTCTATCATCAGGATTACCTGCCCAATCTACATCACTATATATTTTGATGTTTGTATCTGATGTAAAACCATAATACAAACCCTCTTTGAGTGTACCCTTAATGTACCTCAACACTCTTTGACTTGCAATCAAATGTTCTTTCCTAGGACAATGCATGAATTGAGACAAAACTCCAACTGCATATGATAAGTCAGGCCTAGTTAATGTAGCATAGATAAGACTACCAACCAAACTCTGATATAGCTTCATATCCTTGAATTCTTCTCCACCATATCTGCTCAATTTGTGATTCACCTCCATTGGAGTAGGTGCTACCCTGCAATCATTCATTTTAAACTTGATTAACAAGTTTCTCAAATACCTTTCTTGAGTCACATACACTCCATGTTGAGTGTATGAAATCTCCATGCCCAAGAAATATGACAAGTCTCCCAAGTCACTGATTTTGAACTCTTTCTCCATTTGCTTCTTTAGGCTTTGAATGCCTTTCTCATCTGTACCTGTAAGAATTATATCATCAACATATATGCACATGTAAATGAACCCATCATCACTTGCTTTAACAAGCAAGCTACTATCTGCCTTAGATACTTGAAATCCAAGTTCTTTCAAGAACTTCACAAGTCTATAATTCCATGCCCTTGGGGCCTGCTTCAAACCATACAAGGCTCTCTTGAGCTTACACACATGATCTGGATACCTTCCATCTCTGAATCCTTGAGGTTGCTCAATAAAAACATCATCTGAAATATAACCATTCAAAAAAGCATTCTTCACATATAATTGACATAATTTCCAACCTTTATATGCAGCAATGGCTATGAGTGTCCTGATGGTTGTCATCTTTGCCACAGGACTATAGGTCTCATCATAATCAATACCATATGTTTGAACAAACCCTTTCACAACAAGTCTAGCTTTATACCTAGACACACTTCCATCTGCAAACCTCTTTGTCTTGTAGACCCATTTGCATCCAATGATCTTCTGGCTATTTGGTTTAGGAACCAATTCCCATGTCTGATTCTCCATTAATGCATCATACTCTTCTTGCATAGCTTTCTCCCAATTTTCCTTACCTTTTGCCTCTTCATATGTAGAAGGGTCTTCATCAGCCTTTATCATGTAAGCATAATCTTTGGTAGACAAAAAAGAAGTGTCATAGCTATACCTTGTAGGTTGCCATTTGTGCCTTGTAGACCTTCTGAGTTCTCCACTTCTTGAGGTTTCTGGTTCTTCACACTCAGGATCAAATCTTGGCATTTCTTCAACTTCAACCTGCACTTCATTATTCTCCTCTTCATCAAATATCTGAACCTTTGATTTACCTTTCTTTTGACTCACAACTTCTTCATCACCTGTATTAATATTGATTGTACCTGCATACCAAGTACCTTGCTCATCAAATGTAACATCTTTTGACACTAGAAATTGTTTTGTGGATGGACTCCACAACCTATATTCCATATGCTTATCATCATAACCAATGAATACATATTTTTCAGCTTTAGGTTCTAACTTGTGTCTTAATTGTGATGGCACATATGCATATGCCAAACATCCAAATACTTTGCAATGATCCAAGGTAGGTCTCTTACCCCACCATGCCTCATATGGTGTAATACCCTGCAAAGCTTTACATGGTAGTCTATTGACCAAATAAGTAGCTGTATTTATAGCCTCAATCCACAAATAATTTGGGCAATTTTTCTCCTTCATCATTGACCTTGCAAACTCAACAAGAGTTCTATTTCTTCTCTCTGCTACACCATTTTGTTGAGGAGAGTACCTACAAGTGATTTCCCTTTTTATACCTGCATTCCACAAGTAATCACTGAACTCATTAGAGAAATACTCTCCCCCTCCATCCGACCTTAGTCTCTTCAACTTATGGCCTGTAATTCTTTCTGACTTATCTTTGATCACATAGATAGTGATCCATCTGGTAGAATCATCAACATAAATCACATAGTACCTTGAACCGTTGATACTGAAATCCTTTGATGGTCCCCACACATCTGTGTGTACCAACTCAAGCTTCTCTGAATACATAAAACCATGCTTGGAATAAGATTGCTTATGAGCCTTACCTAATTAACATGCCTCACATCTGTATGTCATATGTTGACCTGCAACATTAGGCAATCCAAGCACTGAACCATTGTTAATCATATCTTTGATACCTCTTTCATTGAAGTGCCCAAGCCTCTTGTGCCAAAGATGTAACTCAGAGATCTTATGTCCTCCATAAGTGAACAAGGCATGACCAACATTACCTTGAATCTTCAATGTGAACAATCTTCCTTCTTTCTTCCCTGAAACAATTTGTTTATACCAATTGATAGGGTCTTCCACAAACACTCCTTCATTGGTGAATCTAACTTCATAACCTTTTTCAACAATTTGTCCTACACTTATCAGATTCTTAGGAATTGTAGGAACATACAAGACCTTACTCAAGAGAGTACTTCCATCCTTGGCCTTCACTGATCCAATTGACTTCACATTGTGCTTTGTATTGTCACCTGTTTGAACAACATGATTAGATACCTTATTTTCCAAATCAGTCATCAATGCTATGTTACCACTCTGGTGATTGCTACACCCTGAGTCAATGTAGAAGACTCTTTGGTCTTCACTTTGTCTTTCACAAGTTGCATTCATTATCAATGTTGAATCCTCCTTCTGATCTGAAGCATAGTTGTAGTAGGTATTATTGTATTGTTGACTTTGGAATCCTCTACCTACATTTCTTCCAAAGTAACCCCTACTACCTCTTCCTCTGAAGTTACCTCTTTGATTTCTGCCACCTCTTCCTCTTGAATTAAAATTCTGATTATATCCACCATTACTCTGATTATTATGCCAACAATCATTAGCTAAGTGATTTGTCTTACCACAAATCCAGCAAGCTTTGACTCCATCTTTATTATTCCTGCCTCTTCCTCTACCTTTGCCACCTCCTCTTCCTCTTAGGAAGTTGGCTTGACTAGTTGTGCCTTCATCTTCATTTGCTTGTTGCTTCCCTTTGCTATTTTTCTTCTTATCCTTTGAGTACATTGCATGACGTGTACTCTTGTCACCTTCACCTTTGACATCCTGCTCAAAGGTTAACATATGTCCTAGCAACTGATTTAAGTCAGGAGTAAAATGATCAAGTGATAATTGAGTAGACAAAATGAATGGCTTCCATTTGTCATCACCTCTCAAACCTGTGAGGATTTGCCTTACCAATTTATCCTCCTCAATGTCTTCATCAATAGCTCCTAATGCATCTGCAATGTCCTTCATTCTGGTTACATAATCTGAGATGGATTGAGAGGCCTTCTTCTTGAATGTGGTGAATGCTGCCCACAAGGATGCCTTCCTAGACTTTGTGGTATTTTGGAAATGCTCCTCCAAATCATTCCATATATCACTTGCATTTTCAAGACCTCTAATGTGAGGTAGCAAGTAGTCATTGACTGCCATATAGATAATGCTCCTAGCTTGAGCATCTCTCTTCATCCAATTCTTCAAATATGATAATTCTTCCCTAGTTGGAACACTAGGATCTCTGAATTGATGCTTTTCTTCTTCACCTGTAATGTAAGCTATCAAGTCTTTGCTCATTAGATGAGCTTCCATCCTCATTGACCATGTTGGATAGTTCTCTCTATCCAATTTCTCTATCTGAAGAGAATTTCCCATCCTTCCTTCACCTGCATATTGAATTCTTCAATCTTTATGAGTAATAGATGTACCTTTACTTTGAATAATACTCCTTTTGTCTTCCTTGGTGTCATATGACCTTCTTCTTCAAGTTTTATCCTCAAGATTTCACCTTTTGAACCTTCAGACGTTGAATTCTTTGCAGCTGCAGCAGTCGGGATCCTCCTTCTTCAATTCTGAAGCTTCCTGCTCTGATACCAGTGATGGGGAGTGTTAATCTCTAAAAGAACAAGTTACTCTTGTATTTAGAGCACCTCTATAACAAGAATAACTCAGATCTTCACCAATTTTAGAGGATCAATACTCAATTGTCAAATTTTCTGAACAAACTGTGAAGAAGGAGAATACGCAGAAAGTCTGCTGCACATAATTCACTCATTGCCTTATCAAATATGTAAAGTTTTTTATAAAAAATTGTGTGAGGTGTCACCTACAGATTGCGCACCTTCTCCAAGTTGAATCACTCCAAAAGATTCAGTAGAACTTGAGAAATGATCTCAACAACTCACCTATGTCTAAAATTATTCTTCTGAGAAGTTGATTTAGACACCTATGACTTTAAACCTTTGGTTCTCTCAATCTAGAACCTCTTTCTACAAATTCTTTTAGCCACAAGTAGCTTACCTTCCAACTTAAAGATTAAGTACTTGCTTGCTCAAAACTTTAAACTGGAAGGAGAATTGATCAAAACATTCGTATTGAATTTTGCACCTCTTGTAACTTCACTTCTTCTCATTCACATATGCAAATGTTCCTACACTTAATTCTCTCAGCCTGATCACAATTGGAAGCTAAAAATTTGTACAGAAGTTGATTGTCTATAGACTTAGACTTGTACAAAAGCATTTCACAAAAGATCTAACACAGAAGGAGAAAACTCAGAAATATCAGGCACGACATTTTCTTCATTTCTGAGAAAAATTACAACTGAGTGATGAGAGAGTCTTGACTCACTTCTAAGATGTCTAATGACACATACAACTTCTGATTACTCTATTCTCATGCTCTTCATGCTTGCCTCGATATTTTCATAGTATATATATACAAAAAATTTACAAGCTTATGACTTCTTAAAGATATAAGTGAACTATCTGTACATATGTGTACACATCTTCCTCTTCTGAATGTATTCTTCTTCCATGCTTCACAACTTGAATCTTTCCTTCAAACCTTGACTTCAACTCTTCATCAAAACATCAATTGTTGATTGTCCTGCACCAACACCTTGAACCTGGTTCTCACCCATGCAAGGTATCTTGGATCCTCAATCTAATCCTTCCACTGGAATGTTCATTTTTAGAGCTTTCCAATGATATCTTACACATCTAAATCTGACCTACAGATTTAGAGATACACTCTAATCTTTTTTGGGCTCATCTTTGAAAGCGATGCATGTGCCTTCCATCCACTTTGCCCAAGCCTACTTCCTAGGCTCTCATACTAATTGTGAATGATGTGTATGAAACTCCCCTCCCATCATTTTATATCCTCTTGTATTCTAAAATACCAATAATCTAGAATGTTCTAATGCTGCCATGTGGCCATCATGCAACACTCATCCCCATTACTACCGAATACCTTAGGATATCCCCAGAGCTTGGGACCTTGGCTATGGATAGCCCTTGTCCCACACACACATGGAATGATCTGTGTGGACCAATGTCTCACATTTTGTCCCCCTTCTAAAGATCATTGTCCTCAATGACCAATGAGGGAAAGTACTTGCAAACTAGAGCTTATGATTCCCAAGTAGAGCTAGTAAGCACTAATCCTCTCCAAGCTACTAGATACTCCTAGATGACACAGTTCCTCAACCGTTTTTGTCTTTGATCTAGTATCGTGTTTGGAGGATGATCTGTGCTATCACTTTCTTGCACAGAAACAATACCCTCTATTAGATTATCCTCCCTAGAAATATACTTTTTAAGTTTATTGACATGAAACACTGGATGGAATCTGCAATCTAGAGGAAGCTCTAATTGGTATGCAACATCACTTAGCTTTTTTATTATCTTCCAAGGTCCACAAAACGTCGATATAGTTCACGGTCGATAGTGAATTCAATCTGGCTGGTACCTGAAGAAAGACTCTATCTCCTTCCTCAAAGGATCTAGGAGATCTCTTCGTGTCAGCATACTCTTTTGCCCTATCAGCTACTTGTTGCATCTTGGCTTTAGCTATTTCTAAATTTTCTTGGAGGTTCGCTAAGAACTCCGAAGCACTAGAACATTTCTTTGGCATTCCTATGGTATTGGGAGCATTGGGATTCATGCCATAGTTCATCTCAAAAGGAGACATTCTTGCCACCTTGTGAGGCTTATTATTATAAGAAAACTCTACTAATGGCAAGTAAAAAACTATCCCAATCTGTCTACCTCTTAGACAAATATGCTCTCAACATGTCCTCTAGAAATTGGTTGAGCCTCTCAGTCTGACCATCTATTTGTACATGATCACCACTACTCATTTTCAACGAAACTTTCAGTTCATCAAATAGAAACTTCTAAAAGTATCCTATAAATGTAACATCCATATCCAAAACTATGGATGTCAATAACGCATGCAATCTGAAGACATGTTGGATAAACAACTCACTTATGGAGCTTCTATAGTCTCATGTGTTGGTATAAAATGAGCCATCTTGCTCAATCTATCTACCACAACTAGGATAGTATCCCGCTTCCTTTTGCTATAACCCCACTATGAAGTCCATGGATATACTGCCCTAGTTATGATCTAAATTCTATAAAGGATGTAAAACACTTGGTGTCTTTACCCTTTTTTCCTTGTTGACTTGACACATAAAGCATTGTTGAACATAAGTGTGGACATCTCTGGCTAATCTAGGCCACCAAAATTTTCTTCTAACAAGTTTTATTGTCTTTTCAACACCAGGATGCCTTGAGCAAGGAAGATCATGGTTATCGTGCATGAATTTCATCTCAAATCCAGAGAATTTGGTACGGAAACCTTTCCTTTTTGTTTGACTATTCCATTCTCCTTTGAGAAACTAGAATACGAACTAGACTTGTTTGCTCTACTAGGTGAAGAAAGAGTTGAAATTGCTCCGTCTCCTATAATAGAGTCATCACTAATGGCTCTAATAATATGTAACAAATGTGGGTCTTCCACCTGTGCTTCCTTTATCTCTTGAAGCTACTATATTCTCTTTACCTCTTCTATACAGGATTTCCATGTGAAACTCCTGCATGAGCTCATCCCAACGAGCAGACATGTCTGCCTCGAAGATTTGGCTGACTACAAAAGTACTTGAGTGCATGGTGATCTGTGTATACCTTAAAGTTTGCACCATAAAGGTAGTGTCTCTAGACTTTAAGTGCATGCACCACTACATAGAACTCTTGTTCATGCACTAGCCAATTACACTATGCAATACTCAATTTCTTGCTTTCAAAAGCTATTGGCCTGCCATCTTGGCTCAAAATAGCCCCTATGGCTATGTCACTAGCATTTGTCTCTAACTCAAAGGGTTTCTGTGGATCTACCACTTTGAGTATATGAGCCTCTGAAACAGCTTGTTTTAGAGTATCAAAACTCAATTTCTGATAGAAATCGAAAAGTCCTAGAAATGGTCGTAACTGCCCCTCATCTTGAGGAGTAGGCCAAGCTAAAATAATTGAGACCTTCTTGGGATCCATCTCAACCCCATCAGTCGGTACCACATGCCCTAAATACTCTATCCTCAGAAGAAACAACTTAGTCTTCTCTGCATTTACATACAACTGATTCCCTTTTGAAACATTCAATACTAATCTTAGATGATTCTCATGCTCATGCATAGTCCTACTATACAATAACAGATCATCAAAAAAATCCACAACATACTTTCTAATGAATGGTTGCAAAATCTCATTCATGAACATCATAAATGTAATTAGTGCTTAGTCAAAAAAGTGGCATGACCAAATACTCATAACCCAAAACGGGTCCTAAAAGTTGTCTTATGTACAAACATGATCTTTTACCCTAATCTGATGGTAGCCACTCTTTAAATCTATTTTACTAAATACAACGGTTACAACTAAATTATCTAAAAGATCATCTATCCTATGCATGGGATATCTATGTCTAATAGTAAACTTATTGAGTGCTCAATAGTCGACACACATCCTATAAGGTCGGTCTTTCTTCTGCATGAGAAGAACTGGTGCTACAAAGGGTGAATAGCTAGATCTAATCAGCCATTTCTGTAGGTACTCCTCCATGACCTTGCGGACTTCATTCTCCTCCTACAAACTCATTCAAAATGGTGGTTGAGCGATCAAACTTGCTCCTGGTACCAATTTGATTCTATGCTCCATGTTCCTGTAAGGAGGCAAACCTGAAGGTAATTCTTTCAAGAATAACTCTTGGAATTTTGCTCTTACTTTCTCTCGAAGTGATTGAGCATTCCAACTAGAATTTCCATGACTGCATGAATCCATCATAATACATGAGGATACACAAAATAAAGAAAATAGACCCTGGGAGCCTATGTCCCTATGGCCCTCCTCATAGACTAAAGCCATCTCTCTGGCCTCTGCCAAGGATTGGCATCTCTTCTTCCTCACCAAAGGTTTAACCATTTCTCTTAGTCCCAAGATGAACTTGTGGACCTGGAGAAACTTTGGGATGGTATGAGGTACTTTAAGAAGTACCTCTCTCTACTTATCGGAGTACTCCTGATCAGTCTGATTCTTCTGACTAATGAAGAATCAAGTTTTTAGCACTCTAGAACTCTCATCAGGTGGTACAAAATTTTTATAAACCAAGACTTTGAGTTGATCCCAAGTCACGAGCTCTTTCTTATCTTGTTCTATCTTGTGCCACCACCTATGGGCGATGTCCATGAGGTTATAAGTGGGCTGATGAACTTTGTGCCTATCGTCCACGTTATGACACAAACTGAAGCACTGATCCCACTTGTTGAGCCACTGCTCAACATCATCAGTAGTCCTAGCACTAATCGAGCCATGGTATCTAGGTGGCTTAAGATCCTTAAGCTGCCATCGGGCCTCTCTGACTAGGATGCTATCTCTAGGGACTTCTGGAGTCGGATGCTCATCTAGAGTGTCTACGTCCATCCCTGGCAAGTTAGGCTCATATACATCTTCCTCTTTCTTGGAACCATGCACATGTTCCAAGATATCATGAAGTGCATGCTCTAGATTGGTAATCCTAGTACTCATGGTCTGAATGGGATCTACGGGGTGCTCTTCCATGAGTGTATCAATCCTAGTAGGTGATGATGGTCCCTTGTCCCACACACATGGAATGATCCCTATGGACAAATTTATGACATGCCCATGAGGTTATAAGTGGCTTATTGAATTTTGTGCCTATCCTCCATGATATGACACAAACAGAAGCAGTGCTCCCACTTGTTGAGCCACTACTCAACAGCATGAGCATTCATAGCACTAGTGGAGCCATGATATCTAGGTGGCTTAAGATCCTTAAGCTGGCATCTCGCCTCTCTGACTAGGATGCTATCTCTAGGGACTTCTAGAGTTGGATGCTCATCTGGAGCATCTAGCTCCATCCATGGCAAGCCAGGCTCATGGAGATCTTCCTCTTTCTTGGAACCATGCACGTCTTCCAAGATATTGTGAAGTGTGCTCTCTAGATGGGAAATCCTAGCACTCATGGTCTAAATGGGATCTACGGGGTGCTCTTCCATGAGTGTATCAGTCCTAGTAGTCGACAATGATCCTTGTTCCATGCTAGGATATGGTTTTAGTCACTTTTTTATTTTCTATTTTTATGTTTTTTTTTCAAGTTTCACGCTCTATGTATACCTAAGATAAATACGTGGAACCGAAGAATAAACAAGTCACAAGCCTTTGCTTAAAATAAAATGATAAAAAAAGAAAAGTTTAGTATGGTTGCTATCCTTTAATGCATATGCATAATGAATCCTAAAAATTTTGACAGCATAACGTCATAAAAATGAAAATCTAAAAAACAATTACACTAAGCACATGTCATGCACTTTTCACAACAAAAAATGATGCCGGCAAGCACAATCTATCTACAAATCAACCAAAGGGAACTACATGTGGCATGTATTTTAATAAGAACACGATAAGTTCTTATACTTTCCTCGTGGGACCTGCAAGACAAGTACTTACATGTACTTGCAAATACCACTTCATGCACCGTACAAGACTAAACAACATTGTAACAATGCATATACGAAAGATGCTATGCAAAAATGTGTTTTCTATATGTGGCATGAGTAAAAAGCAAAGCAATAATGCATGATAATTGAATAAAAAGGTTATCTAAAAGTACAAAATTTAATATGTAGGTGGATGCAGGTGCTGAAGATGATCCACACTTCTTCCTTTTGGCTTTCCAAGAATCTGCCGATGCTAGTTGTGTCAAGAAAGTGCTCAAATGAGGTTGATGATGATGAACAACCATAGACAATGCTATGAAGAAGGTTGAAACTGAATTCAAAAGGTGTCTTGTCACCACTCTTTAGAAAGGTCTCTCAAAGAGCAATTCACAGCAATAAGGACTTTTGAATTTAGATCTCATTTGACCAAGATATGGCCAAAAGAGTAAGGGTAGGAAGTGCAAAAAAATTTGTGGTATGAAGATCTTGGCTATGGAGTCACAAAAAAAACTCGAACTTTCTCTGATAGGCTTCCTTCAGTAAGCGAGCATGCATAGCTATTGTATAATCCACATCGATGGCAGATTGATCGTAGGCATGTTCATATAGGAGACAATGTCATTGTTTGTTTTAGCTATCAAGAGAGGAACATGGTGAAGCGTGTGCAGGCAATCCGCATGCGGGTAGTTCTCTGTGCTTCAAGCAATGTTTGAGTGTGTGGCCTCCTTGGGAGGAGGGAACTAAAACTCCTCTCGGGGGTTCTCTTCCACTTCTTTTCTCTTCTCCAAGGAAGATTTGCAGCTCCTCGCACGATATCCACTGATCGACCATGAAGGTGATGATTGAAGATCATGTAACAACACAAAGCACCGAAAAAAACCATGCAAAAATCCCCAAGAACTCTTCTAAATTTGGCTATAATACCAAGTGTGAGAACTAACTCATGCAAAGCAAGGCTTGCAAATGATGTGTGTGGAAATCTCCTCCTATCCTTTTATATCCTCTTGTATTCTAAAAAAAGTAATGATCTGGAATGGTCTAGTGTCACCTTGTGGCCATCATGCAACACTCATCCCCATTACTATTGAATACCTTAGGATATCCCCCAAGCTTGGGACCTTGGCTATGGCTAGCCCTTGTCCCACACACACACATGGAATGGTCTATAGAATAATGTCTGACAGTTACGCATAGTGGAATTATCAATACACTTGGATTAGCTAGGCCTCGTAGAAAAAACCCATGTCTCATTTTCAAATTATGGAATGCTAGTACCTTAGACATGTGGCTAGAGAAAATGAAAAATGAGTACTTAAATGTACCATGAAGCAAAAGTATTAAAGACACAAAAGGAGATATAAGAACTATGAAGACAAATATGTAGAAGTTGATCAATGGATTGTTGCAACCAATATCATTCCTACACAGCTATAATATTTCCCATAATGATCTCCATCTAGGCAAGCATTCTTATATCGCACTATGTGATTTTGGTAGAGCAATGCATTTGCCAACAAAAAAAAACGTTTCCCAAAACTACCTGATCTAGAAATATCAACTAGAAATGAGTGGAGTTGAAAGTATTGGTGGATTGCACCCAAATGTATATCCAGTAGCCCTCCACCATTGAATAAAAATCAAGAGACCTATATGATTTCAATACTCTTGTTGAAAATTTTGAAATACATAGATTTAAATAGTTATCCCATTCATAGAAATGGGGTTTATAAGTTTGAATATGCTCTAGAACTAGGATGTGATAGAGATGTATCAAAAAGAGTAGACGCACGTGAACTACTTAGAATATTCTTGAATATAGTTTGATATGGTTTAAAGATATCCATTATCAATGGATTAAGGCCAGATTGAAAACGACGTGTATTCATTTGAACTATGTGGATTTAATGATATGGATTCATTTGAATTAAGTGGAGTAAATGATGTGGATTTATTTGAATTATGTGGATTCATTTGAATTATGTGGATTCATTTGAATTAAGTGGATTAAATGATGTGGATTCATTTGAACTATGTGGATTAAATGATTTGGATTCATTTGAACTAAGCGAAGTAAATGATGTGGATAATTAAGTGGAGTAAATGATGTGGATTCATTTGAAATATGTGGATTCATTTGAGTTATGTGGATAAAATCATGTGGATTCATTTGAAATATGTGCATAAAATGAAGTGGTATCATTTCAATTATATGGATTAAACTATGTGGATTCATTAGAATTATGTGGAGTAAATGATGTGGTATCATGTAAATTATTTGATTTCAGTGGATTAGATGATGTGAATTCATTTGAGGTAAAATTAGTGTTTTGTTTTGTAGATTTGAAAGTAAAACATGGCAAGAATTCTAGATGTGAATAATGATCCTGATCATGCTAAATCTCAAAGGATTTTGTCTAAACAAAATGCTCAATTTGTGCAATCAAGATTAGCATTTTTTATTTCACCAAGATTTAGAACCAGAGGGATTAGAACGAAAACCAGTATCAATGAAAGAAGTAAAAAAATCTAGTCCAAATCATTTTGTGCGTGATGTTCTATTTTGAGTTACAAGAAAGGCGAAAGAAATAGCACCATTAAAGCTTTCTAACTTACAACATAAAGGATTATTAAAACTCTACTTCAATGATTTGTTCAAGTTGAAAGATCATTACCAAATAATAATGAAATAGCACTATATTTCATTCAAAAACTTTTTGTACAAGATATTCTTCATGAATGTGTAGATTGGGATGATTGCCTAAAGAATGCAGGTATAGGTTTGGCTCATCCTGAAAATGGTGTAGAATTTTGTAATCAAAGACACAAAAGCCCTCCTCAAAAGCAACCCTACATTCTGCTACCTGAAAAACATAACTTTATCTGATTTATCATCAAAGGGAGCAGAATTATACAATGAAGGATTAAAAATTCCTAGATTACAAAGAACAATTGATGATCAACAAAAGAGAAATAATGATTTAGAAAATCAAGTGAAAATTTTACAAATATCTCTCAATGTATATGAGAACAGATATGGAAGACTATTGAAGGCATCATTATCTTTTGATCAGTTCACTACCAATGAATTATTCAACAAAACACTGAATAGACAAGCCGCTTTTTGTAATCAAAGAATTCACTTTATGATAAAGACATTATTTTTGCAATTGAATCTAATCAAAGTATTCAAATTACATAATTTTCTTCATTTTGAATATCATCATCTATTATAGGTACCATGTCATCTATTTCTTCCATATCTCAACCATCATTGTGATCTACATCTAAATCATGATCACTCCATGAATCATTTGCTAAACTTTCATGAGTTTGAAATTCTCTAAAAGTTTTTTGTGCTATTGTAGAAGCTATCTTGGTTGGAGCATGTAACAAATGCATATCACAAAAAACGTATACCAAATTATTCACATGTGATACACTTAAGCGATTTCTCCATTTTGAATGAAGAAAATCATATGCACTCCAATTACATTCACAACTACCACTTGAAGTTGTTACTGAAAGCACTCTCATAGCTATATGTTGCAACTCCACTACTCCACCTCCATAATGTTTCCATCATATATGAGGTGGATGCTTTTGAATCACTTCAATGTGTCATATATCTCCAAAATATCCTTCTCGACTTACATAAGCTACTCTCTAGTGGAATGCATCTCAACCATCTATGCTTGGAAGTAATAACTGACATGTGGTTTTGAAAATTTCCACGACTTCTTTGTTTCATGCTTGACCATTCTATTGAAATGTTGGATCCACGACGAATGTTGTTCCAGGTAAATGAGAATGCATTTGCATCCATCTTTTCTCTGCTCAGATAAAATCTGTGTTTTTCCTCATAATGAAAATTGATTAAAGCCTTTTACTTCCTTAATGGCTTTTGACATAATCCAATAAAATTTTCCTATCACAAACTTATCGATATCAAAAATTTGTAAAAGTTCCACAATAGGTTTAGTGATACCCATGATTTTTTCAAGATTACACCAAACATTTTGTGACTGTATTTGAGACATACACTTCAAAGCCGCAATTCAATAAGAAGGATACTTCTCTAGCCATGCCTCCCATCTTTGATCTGAAACCGTTTCTACAAGAGCTTGCTTCACGTCCAATAATCCACTGAGCACAATATAGGCTGTTGCAAATTGTGTAGCACAAAAGATATGAAGGGCTTTATTGGGAGATTTTGAGCAAAAGAGTAAATATAAAAACTGATGCTCTCTGATAAATTTGACCACATGATTTGTATCTAATAAACTTTGTTTGATGAAAGATAATCTACCTATATCTTTCAATAATAGATTTAGTGTATGAGTTGCACATGGAACCCAAGTAATGCCTTCATACTTGTTTTGTATTATGATTCTAGCACTTCAAAATTAGATGCATTATCAGTCACTATCGTAGTCACATTCTTTGGACCAACCACGCGTGATAAAGCTTGTTCATATATCTTTACAAGAAAGGCTGAACTTTTCTCTTTAAGAGGAGGATCAATAACTTCCAAAAACATGGTTCCCTTTGGATATATAACCATGACATTCCTCAATGGATTCTTTTGACAACTTGTCCATTCATCTACTGCTATTGTGCATCCATACATGGGTACATAATCAAGCATTGCTCGTTTTAAAATAGCTTTAGTACTTTTCTTCACTTTTTCTACATACTTTATTTTTATTTTATTGTAATTTGGCATGGTGAATCCTTTTCATGTAGTTGACATCGAAGCATCTTTGAAAATAGGATTACAAATAACATTGAAAAGAATCCCATATGACACAAATACTTGAGTCCATTCAAGATGAAGCTCAAGGCAATCTTGCTTTTCAAAATCTATAGGGATTGTATTCTGTGATTTAGTGCGAACAAAGCATGGTGAAACATTTACTAGATTCACCGTTTTTACTACATTCATTGGGTCCACTCTTTCTTGACATAGCTGGAGAAAATGGAGTACATGTATCTTGATTATTCTCAAAAATATATGTGATACTTGAGTAGAAATATCATGAGGATCCTCTATTGTCATTGATACATCCACTCTTTCTTGCTTTACACCTAGACTACTTTGAAAGTGTTGTGAACTACTCATGCTTTTAAATCTTTTTTATGTGATACCTTGAGGTTTACATTTGTTTGCATAACTTGCAAAAGTGTACCCATATCTCACTATCTAGATCAAAGCATCTTTCCACATTATTACTTGCACTAAAAAGATGCTCTTTTATCTGAGTTGCATTTCCTACATAATGATGTCCACAACATTTGCATTGTATTGTGGAGACTATTTTACCCTCTTGATGAATAATCACATATGACCATTCTTTTCCCTTTTCCATAATTCTTGCATTATGAAGACTTTATGTCTACAAAATTACAACATAAATCAATATCAAATAAGATATACATTCCACTAAATATATATATTAAAATATATACAAACTACTCTGAATCTCTCTTAACGTTTTTAAATCTATTAATCTGTGTATTTAAATTTGCTATCTATTAAATTTCTCAATCATACACACACATAGACTAACACATACTATTGTGAAGTAATTTTGTTAGTTTCGATTGATTGGAATCTTTTCCTACAATCTAGGAAAAGAGAAATTTGAAGTCACATCTACTTTTTGATTGATTGATCGAGAATCAATCCCAACCACTTCTAACTCGTGGATTTTAGGCCTTTTGCTTTTTCCTTTTACAAAGATAAATACTTTGGAAATTACATAAGAATGTGATCCTATGATCAAACTCTCAATATATTAAATAAATGCAAACAAAAATCTACAAGGAGTATATGTGGCATCATTCAAATGATGGATTTGATGAAGATCATGTCCACCTCAAGCATAATGAAAGCTTGATGTTCCAACAATCCCCCCTCAAGCTAAAGTATACTTGAGTCTTCATTCTTTGATAGGTTGAATACCTACTATAGCTTTGAATATGCAAAGCTTTATCCCATCAAGATCCTTTGTCATCATGCCTGTGATTAGCTTCTTAGTAGGAACAAATGAAATGTCTATTTTCTTTGCCATAAGCTTCTCTCTTACAAAGTGGTAATGAAATTCTATGTGCTTTGTCCTTGCATGAAAAATTGGATTTGCAGCCAAATGCATGGAACTTACATTATCTCCAACTAAGTGAGGTTTGGAACTTACAAGTCCCAAATCTAAGTACAACCTTGAGCCATATTGCATCTTGAGTTGCAATAGTTAGACCTCTATATTCTACTTCAATTGAGGATAAACCAATTGTTGGTTGCTTCTTGAAACTCCATGACACCAATTTTGAACCTGCAAATGCTAAGTATCTAGAGGTACTTCTTCTATCATCCTTTACTCCTGCCCAATCTGCATCTGAATAGATTTTGATATCCAAATCTGAAGAGTAAGGATAATAGATACCTTCATTATGTGTCCCTTTGAGGTACTTGAGTACTCTCTTTGCAGCATCCATGTGTTTCCTTTAATGGAGATGATTAATCTTCAAAAGAACAAGTTAAACCTTGATGTTAGAGCACCTCTATATCAAGAACAACTCATAACCTCAATCAATTTTGGAAAATTAATGCCAAATTATCAAGGCTTGAGTTAACTATGAAGAAACTCATTACACATAAAAGTCTACTGCACTTAATTCACTCATTGACTGATCAAACGTGTAAATTTTTCAATAAAACTTTGGTGTCTCGTAAAGTTTTTGCACCTTCACTAAGTTAAATCTCTCTAAAAGAGTCAGTAGATCTTGAGATTTCCTCCAAACAATCTACCTATGTCTGAAATTGTTCTTCTATGTAGTCGACTTTGACACCTGCAAGTTCTAATGCATGGTTCTCCCAAATTAGACCTTGTTTATTCAAATGCTTTTAGCCACAAGTAGCTTACCTTTAAACTTAAAGAATGAGTGCTTAGTTGCTCAAAACGTTACACTGTGGAGGGATATCTGATCAAAACATTGACCACCTCTTGCCTTCACTTCTTCACATTTACACATGTAAATGTTCCTACTTAAAATTTTCTCAGACTGATTATAATTAGACTCTCAAATCTTGACCATAGATGCATTAACAATGGACTTAAACATCTACAAAAGTATTTATGAAATGATCAATCACACAAGGAGAGATGGAGAAAAGATCGCGACTCAGATTTTAGAAGTTTTCTTGTTTTTCATGAAAACAATTGATTGATGAATCTCATTCATTCATCACACACATTCTTCTTCTACTCATCTATTCTTGTTCTATATCTCTTCTCTCATATATGTCCCGACACTATATGTACAAACTCGTCATTATTACAAAGGTATAAGTGAACTAATTTCAAGCTTAATGTACATGTATATACAAATCTTCATCTTCAATCCATGCACTAATCTTCAAGCCTCAAAATTTGATCTTTGCTTTATTCTTTGACTTCAAACCTTTTCCAAATGATCAATTGCTGATTGTCTTGCACCAACAAGTCCCCTCGATCATCAATTGTGATTTTCTCTATCTTCTTTATACCTGCCATGTCTTCGAACCTCTGCAACTTATGTCTGATCTTTTGTAGAAGTATGTATGACTTCAATTTCTTTATCAATCACCTTCTCTCTCAAGAAATAATATTGGATCTCAATATGTTTAGTCTTGGCATGAAACACATGATTAGTAGCTAGATACAATGAACTCATATTATATCCATGAATAGTGGGTGTACTCGGAATGATGTCAAAACTCTTCATGAGAGTCTTCAACCATATAACCTCCAATGCAGCTTCAACCATACTTTTATACTCTACTTCTATGGATGACAAAGCAACTGTATGTTGCTTCTTAAAACACCAAGAGATTAACTTATCTCCCACATAACATAGATACCCATAGGTTGACCTCCTATCATCAAGATTACCTGCCCAATTTGTATCACTATGTATCTTGATTTTTGCATCTGATGTGAGTCCATAATGCAAACCTTCTTTGAGTGTACCCTTAATGTATCTTAGCACCCTTTGTCCTACAATCCAATGTTCTTTCCTAGGGAAATGCATGAATTGAGACAACACTCCAATTGCATATGACAAATCAAGCCTAGTTATTGTAGCATAGATTAGACTACCAACCAAACTTTGATACAGCTTCATGTCCTTGAATTCTTCTCCTCCATATCTGCTCAATTTATGATTCACCTCCATTGGATTAGATGCTACCCTGCAATCTTCCATTTTAAACTTGATTAGCAAATTCTTCAAATACCTTTCTTGAGTCACATATACTCCATGTTGAGTATATGAAATCTTCATTCCCAAGAAATATGACAAGTCTCCCAAGTCACTGATCTTGAACTCTTTCTCCATCTGCTTCTTAAGACTTTGTATGCTCTTCTCATCTGTACCTGTAGGAATTATGTCATCAACATATATGCGAATGTAAATGAACCCATCATCACTTGCTTTAACAAGCAATCTATTATCTTCCTTAGACACTTGGAAACCAAGCTCTTTCAAGAACTTCACAAGTCTGTAATTCCATGCCCTTGGGGCTTGCTTCAAACCATACAAAGCTCTCTTGAGCTTACATACATACTCTGGATAACATTTATCCTTGAAATCTTCTGTTTGCTCCATGAAAACATCATCCAAAATGTAACCATTTAGAAAAGCATACTTCACATCTAACTCACATAGCTTCCAACCTTTACATGTAGCAATAACTATGAGAGTCCTTATAGTTATCATCTTTTCCTCAGGACTATAAGTATCATCATAATCTACACCATATGTCTGAGCATACCCTTTCACAACAAGTCTAGCTTTATACCTACACACACTTCCATCTACATACCTCTTTGTCTTGTAGACCCATTTGACTCCAATGATTTTTTGATTATTTGGTTTAGGAACCAAATCCCATGTCTCATTCTCCATCAATGCATCATACTCATCCTAGCTAACTTTCTCCCAATTTTCTTTACCTTTTGCCTCATCATATGTAGAAGGATCTTCTTCTAATTTCACCATGTAAGCATAATCTTTAGTGGTAAAAAATGAAGTAACATAATTGTACCTTATGGGTTGCTTTTTGTTCCTTGTTGACCTTCTAGACTCTCCACTCTTTGAAGTATCTAGTTCTTCATATTCTAGATCAAACCTTGGCATCTCTTCATTATCAATATGAGCATCAACAATCTCTTCATCATCACCAATTTGAATCTTTGATTTCCCCTTTCTTTGGGTCATGAATTCTTCATCACCTACATGAACATTAATTGTACCTACATACCAAGTACCTTGCTCATCAAATGTGATATCCTTTTACACAAGGAATTGCTTTGTGGATGGACTCCACAATCTATAACCCATCTGCTTATCATCATAACCAATGAACACATACTTTTTAGCTTTAGCTTCCAATTTATGCCTTCATTGATATGGTACATATGCATAAGCCAAACATCCAAACACTTTGCAATGATCTAAGGTAGGTCTCTTACCCCACCATGCCTCATAAGATGTCATACCATTCAAGGCTTTACATGGAAGTCTATTCACCAAATGAGTAGCTGTATTCATAGCCTTAGCCCACAAATAATTAGGGTAATTTTTCTCCTTCATCATTGACCTTGAAAACTCAACAAGAGTTCTATTTCTCCTTTCTACTACACCATTTTGTTGAGGAGAGTACCTACGAGTAACTTCCCTTTTTATACCTGCATTCCATAAGTAATCATTGAACCCATTAGAGAAATACTCTCCCCCTCCATCTGACCTTAGTCTCTTCAATTCATGTGATTCTCTCTGCATACATATGATAATGTTTAAATTAATTGAACACCTCTGATTTATCTTTGATCACATATATAATTAATGCTAAAGTCCTTTGATGGACCCCACACATCTGTATGCACCAATTCAAGCTTCTTTGAATACATAAACCCTTTCTTACCATAAGTATTCTTGTGAGCTTTACCCAATTGACATGCTTCACACTTGTTTGTCATGTGTTGACCTACAATATTAGGCAATCCAAGCATTGATCCATTGTTAATCATATCCTTAATACCTCATTCACTAAAATGTCCAAGTCTTTTGTGCCAAAGATCTAACTTAGAGATCTTATGTTCTCCATAAGTGAATAGGGCATGACCAACATTTCCTTGAATCTTCAATGTGAAGAGCCGTCCTTCTTTCTTCCTTGAAATAATTTCTTTATACCCATTGTTAGGGTCTTCCACAAAAACGCCATCATTAGTAAACCTTACTTCATATCCCTTCTCTACAATTTGCCCTACACTTATCAAATTCTTTGGAATTGTAGGAACATACAAAACCTTACTACGAAGAGTGCTTCCATCCTTGGCTTTTACTAGTCCAATTGACTTCACATTGTGCTTTGTGTTATCACCTATTTGGACTATATGATTACTCACCTTATTCTCCAAATCAGTCATCAAAGCTATGTTGCCACTGAGGTGATTGCTACACCCTGAGTCAATGTAGAAGACTCTTTGATCTTCACTTTGTCTTTCACAAGTTTCATTCATAATTAAGGTTGAATTCTCCTTCTGATCTGAAGCATAACTGTAGTAGGTATTATTGTAGGATTTACTTTGGAAGTCTCTTCCTGCATTTCTTCCAAAGAAACCTCTACTGCCTCTACCTCTAAAATACTCTCTGATTTTTACCACATCTTCCTCTGTATTAAATTTTTTATTATATCCTCCACCATTCTGATTATTATGCCAACATTCATGAGCTAAATGATTAGTCTTACCACAAATCCAGCAAGCTTTGACACCATCTTTATTGCTTCTGCCTCTTCCTCTTCCTTTGACACCTTCTCTTCCTCTTAGGAAGTTAGCTTGACGCATAGTACCTTCATCTTCATTCAATTGTTGCTTGCCTTTGTTAATCTTCTTCTTATCCTTTGAATACATTGCTTGACCTGTACTTTTATCAACATCACCTTTGACATCCTGCTCAAATGTTAGCATATGTCCTAGCAATTGATTCAAATCAGGAGTGAAATGATCTAGTGACAATTCAGTGGATAGAATGAGTGGCTTCCACTTATCATCTCCTCTCAAAGCTGTGAGAATTTGTCTTACCAATTTGTCTTCTTCAATGTCTTCATCAACTGCTCCTAATGCATCTGCAATATGCTTCATCCTTTCTACATAATTAGAGATAGATTGAGAAGTCTTCTTCTTGAATGTGGTGAACTCTGCCCATAAAGATGCCTTCCTTGACTTTGTAGTGTTTTGGAAATGCTCCTCCAAAGCATTCCATATGTCACTTG
The DNA here is from genome assembly GCA_020310875.1 of Ceratopteris richardii. NCBI lineage: Eukaryota > Viridiplantae > Streptophyta > Polypodiopsida > Polypodiales > Pteridaceae > Ceratopteris > Ceratopteris richardii. The sequence continues at coordinate 112,947 of MU260070.1, forward strand.
CACTTTCAAGTCCTCGAATGTGAGGTAGCAAGTAAGCATTGACTCCCATGTAGATAATGCTCCTTGCTTGATCATCCTTCTTCATCCATGTCTTCAAATCTGAGAGCCCTTCCCTGGTTCGAACACTAGGATCCCTAAATCTGGTTTTGCTTCTTCACTTGTGATGTATCCTATCATATCTTTGCTCATGAGATGAGCTTCCATCCTCATTGACCAAGCAGGATAGTTTTCTCTATCCAGTTTCTCTATCTGAAGAGAATCTCCCATCCTTTCTTCACATGTGCAATATATTCTTCAAGCTTTGTGAGTAATGAATGCACCTCTAACTAAATGTGGTTCCTTTTGATCCTTTTGATATCTTTCAGGCCTCCTTCTCTAACTTTCACTTCAAACTTTCACCTTTTGAATCTCTAAAGATTGCTTTCTGTATATCTGCAATAGTCGAGATCCTCCTTTCTTCAAATTTGATGACTCCTTCTCTGATACCACTGCTGGAGATGATTAATCTCCAAAAGAACAAATTATACTTGATGTTAGAGCACCTCTATATCAAGAACAATTCATAACCTCAACCAATTTTGGAAAATAAATGCCAAATTATCAAGGGTTGAGTTAACTATGAACAAAGTCATTACACAAAAAAGTCAACTACACTTAATTCACTCATTGACTGATCAAACGTGTAAAGTTTTCAATGAAACTTTATACAAGGTGTCTTCTAAAGTTTGCGCACCTTGTAGATCTTGAGATTTCCTCCAAACAATCTACCTATAAGCGTCTCAAAGTCTGGTACAGAGCAGAATTTGTCTAGGCAATTCTGTTCAACTTTTTCAGATACATTCAATTTTCTGCATCAAGGTATTTTAGTCACCGGCCATGGCTGAAAGCAATGATCTATTCCGTATGTTGGCTGTTGAGGATAAGTTGGATGGTACCAACTACCCGTTATGGGCTTATATGATGCGACATGTGTTGGTTGCAAAAGGACTGTGGAACATTGTGCAGGGTATCGAAAAATGTCCTATCACACTTGCAACTGTTACAGCTGCAGGTACTAAAGTTGATGCAGAAGGTGTCAAAGATGGTGATATTCTGCATATTCCTGTTCATGTTGCGGTTTTTGCTGCACCTACTACAGAGCAGATTCGTTGGGATGGCAGAGATGTCCAGGCACATGCATTGATAGCTTTGTCTGTCAAATGTGCCATTATTCCTCATATTCGCTCTTGCAAAACAGCTAAGGATGCTTGGGATACACTTACCACATTGTACCAAGATAGGAATGAGGCTCGTGTTGCTTACCTCCGAAAACATTTGGAGAGTGAGCACATGAATGAAGGTGATTCTATGGACAGTTTCCTAACAAAGATCAAAGACTTGAAGGAACAGTTGATTTCTACTGATGAGGTTATACCAGATAGCTCACTTGTGTAGACCGTTCTGAATAGTATTCCTGATTCATATCAGAGTTTTGCTTATACTCTTTGGTTAATGATGAAAGGCAATCCAAATGCCTTGTCATTTGAGGAGTTAGTCTCTCTTCTATTGCAGGAAGATCAATCTAGGCAGAACAGGTCCATTATGCGAGTTGTAGATCAAGCTTTCTTGGCTAGTCAGAAGGGCAAAGGAAAATGGAGCTCTTCTACTAGTAAGAAGAAATCTACAAATGCTGCATATTCAAAGAACCAAGACAAAGATGAGAAAAAATCAGAAAAGCAAAAATTGTTTTGTAAGTACTCTAAAGGGAATGATCATATCATAAAGAACTATCCAAAACTGGCTGCAAAAGAGGCAAAGAAGAAAGAGGCTGGAATGGTTGTTGCAGAATCCTCTACACAAAAAACGGAGTCTGCTAATCTTGTGCAGGAAAAAGAATGGTCATTTACTACTATTTGCAGTTTTGACCCATCTTCTCATGAGCAGTGCATGTCTATAGTAGACTCAGATGTTTGGTACTTTGATAAAGGGGCGACCAAACATATTACCTTGCAGTGCAATTTCTTCTCTTCACTTGAGCCTTGCCCTACAGCGAATACTGTTACATGCACCAACAACTCCTCTTATCCTGTTATGGGAGTTGGTAAGATCATTTTGACCACTGTTGATGGTAGTTCTTTCACTTTGTCAGATGCTTTATTTGTGCCAAGGATCAAGAAGAACATGTTATCAGTTTCTGCATTAGCCAAGATTTCCTTGGTTGTGAAATTTGTTGATGGCAGGTGTACAGTTCATGATCTGTCAAATGGCGATGTGATTATTGCTTCTGGCATTTTATGTCGTGGGTTGTATAAGCTCATAGACTATGAAAGATCTATGAATGATTCGGCATGTGCAGTACATGATTCTCAGGCTATCTCAGATACAAAGCTTTGGCATGCACGCTTTGGTCATCTGAATTTTGCTAGTTTGCTACGCCTGCAGAAATCTGATATGGTGTCCTCTTTGCCCAAACTTGAGGCACCTAGAAAACATGTTTGTGAAGGTTGTATTTTGGGCAAAATGCAGCGTTCCTCATTTCCAAAAGATGGTTCAGTTCGGGCTACGCAGAAATTGCAGCTTGTACATAGTGATGTTTGTGGTCCTATGCAGACACTTCATTTGGAAATTATCTTTACTTCGTGACTTTCATTGATGATTTTTCTAGGTATGCATGGGTTAATCCATTGAAGGCAAAGTCCGAAGTGTTCATGTGCTTCAAACAGTTTTTGGTTTTGGTTGAAAATCTATCAGCATGTAAAATGGGCACCCTCCATTCAGATCGAGGGGGGGAATATATGTCTTCTGATTTTAATGCATTTCTGGCTGAACGTGGGATAAAACACCAGTGTACAGTGCTGTATACACCTCAACAGAATGGAGTTGCTGAATGTTGGTGCAAGTCAAGCCTTCACATTTGGCTTGGACATCTAGTTTGAAGACTCTACATGAAGCAAAGATCATAGGAACTCATGCCTATGAATTCTTACCATTTTATCTCTTGTAAAAGTCTTAGTGACTTGGCATCTTATGTAATCACACCTACTTGATTAAGTCCTGGAAAATTTGATTTATTGATTGAGAGAATATCTCAATCAACTTTTAGGTGAAAGATTCTAGGAGTTTTGAATTTTGAATTCAACTCAAATCTATAAAAGAGGCAAGAAAAGAGTCGCGGGGAAGCAGTTCATTTCTAGCTCATTTTCCCGAGGCATATCTCACCTATCTTTGAGTGTGTGAGTGCTACACTATTGCCCACACATCTCTATCTCATTAGGCAATGCTTGACATGCCAATGAGTTTGTAAATCAATGTAAAGTAATACATACATTTACATCTACAACTTCTGTGTTCTCTGAGTTGTCTACCTCCAAGTATGGCAACTTCAACAGGTCATATCTCGGTCATTACTCAACCATTTCAAGTGATTCAAAGCATATTGGATTCAGCTCGAAGTTGTCTACACACCTACAAATTTTCAAATCAATTGGTTCAGCCATTGCAGAGAAATCACGCTCGAAGCGCTCACTGGTCTGTGTCTGCAGAGTTCCTAAAAAGTTGGGGTACATATATTTTTGCTAAACTTATTTCTCAGAGTATAGTTTGTCATTTCTTCTCATTCCACTTGCAATTGGTAGCTTGTTAAGCTAATTTAATATGTCCAGAAGGAATTTGATCAATTGTAAGTGTGTTGGCCATACTGAGTGAAAGATTCAGCAGGTGTCAATACCAAAATAGCAAGTTTTCTTGGATTTTTGAAGTCTCAAGTAGTCTGTTTTGATTTGATCATTACACATATCATTTGCAAAGTACATATATGCTTTCTTGGTATCATTTGGAAGCTAATCAAGTGTACTAAACATTCCTGGAGTCAAAGAGGGCTGGTGTGAAGTAGGTTTAGCAGCACCTACTCAATCTCTGAGTGCATCCAACCATCCTCTCTCAATAGTGGTATCAGAGCAAATAAGGTAACATGGGAGATGGCTTTCCTTCATTCATTGACAAATTGGACAGGAACAATTACCAAGCTTGGTCTCTGAGGATGAAGACCTATCTACAAGGAAGAAGCTTATTTGGATTCATCTCAGGAGATGAGGAATTGCCCTCATTCAAAGCAAGAGGACTACCCACCAAGGATGAACAAGAGAGGCTCAACACATGGTGTGCAAAAGATGCATTGGCAAGGTCTTACCTTCTTAACTCTATATCTGATTTCCTTTTACCTCACATAAGGAATTGCAAGACTTCCCAAGAGACTTGGGAAACCTTGTCAACATATTTCTCATCAAATACAAGGGCCAGAAAGAATCAACTATGGATTGAATTTACAACTCTTAGGAAGCAATCAAAGCAATCAGTTTCAGACTTTGTCATTAGGGTCAAAGACATTGTAGACCAGCTTGCAAGTATTGGAGAGGAGATTGAAGAGGAACAAATAGTAAGGCAGGTAATTAATGGACTAAAAGCTGATGACAAATGGGAGAGCTTTACCACAGCAATGGACCTATACATGGACATACATGCTCCTGATCTAACAACTCTGATTGGACAACTCTTCACACATGAAGCAAAGCTTACAAGGAATGGAGAACAATCAAAAGGTAACAACCCCTCTGCTTTATACACTGATAAGAAGGTTAAAGATAAAAGTAAAAGTAAGAAGGTTGATGAAGAAGGCTCTACCTCCCAAGCAAACTATGCAGGGAGAGGAAGATCTTCAAGAGGTAGAGGCAGAGGAGGTAAGTCAGGTAGGGGGAGACCCTACAACTCATCACCAGGCAACATTTGTGGATTATCTAACCATACCACAGATGAGTGCTACAAAAATTATAAGAATCAGAGAGGAAGAGGCTATCAAAGAGGTGGATACTCTCAAGGTAGAGGCAGATTCAACCAACACCAAGGCTACAATGGATACAACAATCAGTACAACAACAATTACAACCACAACCACAATAGTAACTACCAAGGTGGATTCAGAAATAGAAGGGATTACAACAATTACATAGAGGAGCAAGATGACTCCCTATTGATCATGAATATGACTTCAAAATCAGGTATCAATGATGATCACTTATTCTATATTGATTCAGGGTGTTCTAACCATGTAGCTGGCAATGTGGCACTACTCTCTGATCTTGAGGAACCCAAGGGCAAACATCAGGTACAGACAAGTGATGATACTAAACATTCTGTTATAAAGATTGGAAATGTGAAAACTTATGATGGTAACCAAAACCTATTGAGCAGGGTACTTTATGTACCAACCATTACCAAGAATCTAATGAGTGTTGGTCAGATTGTGGAGAAAGGTTTACAGGTCAGGTTCAATCAACATGGAGCATATGTGGAGGACCCAAGACATGGATTCAAAAGGATAGCCAAGGGAGAAAAATCAGGTAGATTGTTTACTTTTGAGCTAGAGGACGCAAAGAACATTGCTTTATACAATTACAAGGATCAAACACTTTCAGAATTAGAAATATGGCACAAGAGGTTAGGTCATATAGGTGAAAGGACCTTAAAACAAATGTGCAGGGATCAATGTGTGCTTGGGATACCTAATGTATCCAAGCAACACATGATTTACAAGTGTGGAGCTTGTCAGTTTGGTAAGTCACACAGGTTTCCCTATTCAAGGAAAGGCTTTATGCATGAAGACTACCTAGAATTGGTGCATACTGATGTTTGGGGTCCTAGCAAGGAACCATCCATTTCAGGATCAAGGTACTATGTGTCCTTCATTGATGATTATAGCAGATGGGCTGTCTTATACTTTATGAAGCATAAAGATGAAGTATTTAATTGTTTCAAGAGATATCTTGCACTTGTTGAAAACCAAACAGGAAGAAACTTGAAGAGGCTAAGGTCAGATGGAGGAGGTGAATACTTCTCCAATGAGTTTGAAGACTTCTTGCAGGAAAGAGGCATCAAGAGGGAGATAACCACAAGGTACTCACCTGAACAAAATGGGGTAGCTGAAAGAAGAAACAGACTCATTGTTGAAACAGCTAGGTCTATGCTTAATGAAAAGAAATTACCAAATTATCTTTGGGCAGAGAGTGTATCTACTGCCACATATCTCATTAACAGGTTGCCATCAAAGTCACTTGATGGAATGACACCTTATGAAGCTTGGCATGGTAAGAGACCATCATTGGATCATTGCAAAATCTTTGGTTGTATTGCATATGTGCATATTCCCTCATAGGTAAGGGGAAAGCTAGACCCTAAAGCTGAAAAATGTATCTTCATTGGTTATGACTTGAACCAGAAAGGGTACAAATTCTACAACCCCTCAAACAAAGGTTTCAAGGTAAGCAGAGATGTCATCTTTGATGATAATGACTCATGGTATGAGAATGAATGCAGAAAGGTTAGTCTACCTTATGACATGGAAGAAGACTTCCCAAAGCTCACCAAGGAGGAACCAATCCAGAAAGAAGACTCAAGCTCAGATGATGATGATACAATTAACCTTGAGGAATTCAAGACATGGAAGTCCAAAGGGAAGATGAAAATGAAGAAGCTAGAGGATATACCAGAATCCTCAACTCAAGCCATGAGGAGATCTCAGAGAGAAAGTAAGAAGCCTATCAGATATGGGTATGACACTTCTCTTGTAACTAAGCATTCTGTATATCTTGCAAAGGATCTGTTGAATGAAGAACTAGGTACATATGAGGAGGCAATCACAAAAACAGAATGGAAAGAAGCTATGGATGAAGAAATAGAGGCTCTCAAGGAGAGTGACACATGGGACTTAGTACCCAAGAAGGACTCTATGAAGGAGATAGGATCCAGATGGATCTACAAGCTAAAGAGGAACTCTGATGGAACAATCAACAGGTACAAAGCCAGGTTGGTAGCCAAGGGTTTTGCACAAACCCAAGGCATTGATTATGAGGAGACATTTTCTCCTGTGGCTAAGATGCCAACAATCAGAATATTGGTGAGTGTAGCTGCATCCAAGAATTGGAACATGTACCAATTAGATGTCAAGAATGCTTTCTTGAATGGATGGATATCTGAAGAAGTCTACATGTCACAACCACCTGGCTATGAAGATCCCAAGAAGGTAAATTATGTTTGTAAATTGAAGAAGGCTCTATATGGTTTGAAGCAGGCACCTAGAGCATGGAATTACAGGTTGACAACATATCTCCAAGACCAAGGATTTGTGATGAGTAAAGCAGACACTTCTCTATTCATAAAGAGGAGTAGTACAGAGGTAATATACTTGTGTGTTTATGTTGATGACATCATCATTACAGGAAATGATGTCAATGGAATCAGAAGCATAAAGAATCAGATGATGAAGGAGTTCAAGATCAATGATCTTGGATTATTGAAATACTTCTTAGGTCTTGAATTAGTGTATACTAATTCAGGTATATATATTACTCAGAAGAAGTATGTTCAGGACATGTTGAAGAAATTTAATTTGCAGGATGCTAAAGTCTCAAGCACTCCAATGGAGGTCAACCTAAAGTTAAGTGCTCATGAAGGGGATGAAGTCCAAGACATTACAGGATATCAAAGTATGGTAGGTAGTTTGAATTATGCTACCTTAATCAGAATTGACATAGCATATGGTGTAAGTGTGCTAAGCCAATTCATGCACAAACCAAGGGTACCTCACTTAGAGGCAGCAAAGAAGATCTTGAAGTATCTAAAGGGAACTCTAAACCATGGTTTGTACTTTCCTTATACATCAGATATTGACATCAAAGTATATTCAGATGCAGATTGGGCAGGATGCAAGGATGATAGGAGAAGCACATCAGGATACATATGTTTTGCAGGTGATAAACCTATTTCTTGGTCAGCCAAGAAACAACCTACAGTAGCTTTGTCATCTACTGAAGCAGAATATAGAGGGCTAGCCAATGCCACTCAAGAAGCTATCTGGTTGAAGCTTTTGTATACAGAGTTAGGCCTATACACAAGGCCACCAATTATCTTTGGTGATAACACAAGTTCTCTTCACCTTGCAGCTAATCCAATATATCATGCTAGGACAAAACACATAGAGGTTCATTACCACTATGTGAGAGAAAAATTGCTAAGCAAAGACATTCAGTTGACTTATGTGTCCACTAACATGCAATGTGCAGATTTACTTACAAAAGCTTTGGATGGAAACAAGTTATGGAGATTTAAATCCATGATTGGATTACAGGATGTGATTGAAGAATGAAGATGAAGACTTGAGCCAAAATGTTTGGCTTGAGGGGGAGCTGTTGGTGCAAGTCAAGCCTTCACATTTGGCTTGGACATCTACTTTGAAGACTCTACATGAAGCAAAGATCATAGGAACTCATGCCTATGAATTCTTACCATTTTATCTCTTGTAAAAGTCTTAGTGACTTGGCATCTTATGTAATCACACCTACTTGATTAAGTCGTGGAAAAATTGATTGATTGATTGAGAGAATATCTCAATCAACTTTTAGGTGAAAGATTCTAGGAGTTTTGAATTTTGAATTCAACTCAAATCTATAAAAGAGGCAAGAAAAGAGTCGCGGGGAAGCAGTTCATTTCTAGCTCATTTTCTCGAGGCATATCTCACCTATCTTTGAGTTTGTGAGTGCTACACTATTGCCCACACATCTCTATCTCATTAGGTAATGCTTGACATGCCAATGAGTTTGTAAATCAATGTAAAGTAATACATACATTTACATCTACAACTTCTGTGTTCTCTGAGTTGTCTACCTCCAAGTCTGGCAACTTCAACAGGTCATATCTCGGTCATTACTCAACTTTTCAAGTGATTCAAAGCACATTGGATTCAGCTCAAAGTTGTCTACACACCTACAAATTTTCAAATCAATTGGTTCAGCCATTGTAGAGAAATCACGCTCGAAGCGCTCACTGGTCTGTGTCTGCAGAGTTCCTAAAAAGTCAGGGGTACATATATTTTTGCTAAACTTATTTCTCAGAGTATAGTTTGTCATTTCTTCTCATTCCACTTGCAATTGGTAGCTTGTTAAGCTAATTTAATATGTCAAGAAGGAATTTGATCAATTGTAAGTGTGCTGGCCATACTGAGTGAAAGACTGAGCAGGTGTCAATACCAAAATAGCAAGTTTTCTTGGATTTTTGAAGTCTCAAGTAGTCTGTTTTGATTTGATCATTACACATATCATTTGCAAAGTACATATATGCTTTCTTGGTATCATTTGGAAGCTAATCAAGTGTACTAAACATTCCTGGAGTCAAAGAGGGCTGGTGTGAAGTAGGTTTAGCAGCATCTACTCAATCTCTGAGTGCATCCAACCATCCTCTCTCAACACTGAACAAAAGAACAGGTCACTTATGGAGATGGCGAGGTGTATGGTCAAGATTCAGGCTTTACCACATTGTTTCTGGCTTGAGGTTGTCATGTGTGCAGCATATGTACTGAACAAGTGTCCCACTAAAGCACTGCAGTCTATCACTCCATATGAGGCATGGCATGATCGCAAGCCATTTGTTGCTCATCTGCATGTTTTTTTTTGTTTTGCATATGCATTAGTGCCTAAACAACATCGCAGAAACTTGGATGATAAAGTAGTAAAATGTATTTTTGTTGGATAAAGTTCTGAAAGTAAAGGCTATCGTTTGTATCATCCACAGACTAAACGCATTCTGGTTAGCTGTGATATTGTTTTTGTGGAAGATGCTATTCACCCATTGCTCTCATGTACTAAGGAGACATATGTTAGCTCCAAAGACATGTATGATACTTTGTTGCTTCTTTTTACAGGTGGACAGTCTAGTGCTGGTCCCAATGAGGCAACTTCTTAGCCTTTCTAGATTTCATGTGATGATGCAGATCATGCCATTTCTTATGCAGATTTACATGATGCACTAGTTGATGACAGAGCTGACATTGAGCAGGCAAAAACTATGCCAAAATGGCTAGTGCAGACTTTGCATGACAGCAAATTAGATGCACCTTTGTCTTTGAATATGATGCTATAATGAAGAATGGTACTTGGTCTTTATGTGACTTGCCTCTAGGCAAGAAGGCCATTGGCACAAAGTGGGTATACAAGCTGAAGCGTAAACCGGATGGTACAGTTGATAGGTATAAGGCTAGGCTTGTTGCAAAGGGTTATGCATAGGAAAGAGGCATTGATTTTGATGATACATTTGCACCTACATGCCGTATGACTACTGTTCGGAGCATCTGTGCACTTGCAGCTCATCATGGTTGGAATGTACATCAGTTGGACATTAAAACAACATTTCTGAATGGTGACTTGCATGAAGAAGTGTATGTTTTTCAGCCCGTGGTTTTGTGCAGAAAGGGCATGAAAACCAGGTGTGCAGGTTAAAGAGGGCATTATATGGTTTAAAGCAAGCACCACGTGCTTGGTATGAGAAGATACACGCCTATCTAATTGCACATGGTTTTGAGAACAGTCCCACTGAAAGCACCTTATATGTTAAGCGTGCTAATGATGTGCTAATGATGTGCTTCTGATCATTGTTCTCTATGTTGATGACATGTTGCTCACTAGTCCTATTGAGAAGCATATTGTTGATTTTAAGGCTGATTTTCATGCCTCATTTGAGATGTCTGATTTGGGGCATTTGCATCACTATTTGGGCATTCAATTTATGCAAGTTGATGGTGGAATGGCTTTGTGTCAAACAAAATATATTGACACATTATTGCAGTGTTTTGGCCTTGAAGACTGTAAGCCTATGGCCACTCTTATGGAGACAGGTTTACGATTGAGTCTTGTTGATGCTGGGGATGCATTTGATGCTGTTCTCTATCAGCAGGCTGTTGGATGCTTGATTTACTTATGCATATCTCAGCCAGATATTCAGTTTGTTATCTCACAGATGAGCAGGTTTATGCATTGCCTAGGAGTCAAGCATTGGCAGGCGGTTAAGCGTATCTTTCGCTACTTGAGTGGTACTCGGTTACTTGGGTTGTTTTATCCCAAGGGGGGATCACTACCGCCAGATTTGCATGCTTTTTCTGACTCTATGACACTCGTGTGTCCACTAGTGGCTTTTGCTTCATGCTTGGTAGCTCATTTATATCTTGGTTGACCAAGAAGCAACCTAATGTGGCCACTTCCAGTTGTGAGGCTAAGTATAGGGAAGCTTTCACAGCTATTGTTGAGTGTGTGTGGCTCAGGTGCCCTATGCCTGATTTGGGTGTTGGTCACACTTCTGCCACCACCATCTTCACTGACAGTCAAAGCGCATTAGCAGTTGCGAGGAACCCTGTGTTCCATGCTCGCACTAAGCACATTGAGGTGCATTATCACTATGTCAGGGAGAGGTTCTCTGCTGGGGAGATCAGCTTGGCATATGTGCCCACACAGGAGAACATTGCAGACCTTTTCACGAAGGCTCTACCTAGGGAGAAGTTTGAAGCTTTCTACAAAGATTTGGGCTTGCTTCCTTTTGTGGAGTGATTTCAACATAGCTTGTCACTTCCTTATACATGAGTGCCAGCTCCTTGTTCACCGCATCACTCCTAGGGGGGATTTGTTGATATTAGGTAGTGATGTGTGTGAACACACTAGGACCGCCGGGGCACTTTTTTCCCTCTTTAGAAGGTTTTTTTCCCTCGGCATGTATATACGCCTATTGCCCTAATGGGCTACTTATCTTTTTACATTCTCTAGTAATACATTCAGTATTGTGTGTTGTGCTCCAAGCGTCTTCTTCTCTACCATGTCTACTCAGAACAATGTACTTGTGATGACCATATCGCAGTGATCTCTCCATCATTTTCCTTGATCTATAGCTTATTGGAACCAGCTCAAAATCTACTTCAATATGTCAAAATTTAAAGAAATTTGATTCAGCCAATTGAGAGAAATCTGCATCGAAGTGCTCTCTAGTCATTCTCTGTGTAGCTCCTTAAAAATTGGGGGTAAGCTATTGATTGTTAAATTGATTGCTCAGTACATAGTGCATCAATTTAAGTGATTTCACTTGGAATCATTATCTCTTTAAGCTCATTTTATTCCCCCAAAAGGAATTTTCCTAATTGCTACTGCACTGTGAGTACTAAGCAAAATACCCAGCAGGTGTCAAGACCAAAATAGCAAGTTTTTGGTCACTAGCTATTTGCAAAGTTATCTGTTTTGATCTAATTGGTTGAAGAATCATCTCTGAAGTACATAGGCACTTATTTAGTGTCATTAGCAAGCTAAAGGGGCCTACTATCCAACTCTGAAGAGAAAGAGGGCAGGTACAAAGCAGAGATTAGCAGTACCAACTCATCATCCATCTCTTCCAACAATGGTATCGGAGCAAGCTGAGGTAAAATGGGAGATGGTTCATCATCATCATCATCTTCTTCTTCTTCTTCTTCTTCTTATCTTAAATAAATATAATGTACAAGAATGACCTAATACAACAATACAACTAATGCAATATATAAAGAACAATACATAAGGAAAATATTAATGTCCACGAATGAGTGATTTGGCAAGGAATAAATTTGTTATCACTCTCGATAGCTAAATCTAGTAAAGGTCAACCAAGTATCTGTGATATATACCGGCATGACCACTCTACATGTCAGAGAAATGAAAAGGTGATACATGTCATCTTGGATCATCACATGTTGAGCTTGATATCTCATGACTCACCCTCAAGCTAAACATCATGTCCTCTAATCCAAGCATCTTCTAAAACTTCTTCAACTTCTCTGCTCCAAGTGCTTTAGTGAAAATATCTACAACTTGTTCATGTGTCCTCACATACTCTAGCCATGATGCTTCACATGCTGTCATTACAACACCTCTATACTCAACTCTATACTCGACAAAGAGACAATGGGTTGCTTCTTGTTGCTCCATGTAATAGTTGCACTCCCAAGTGAGAATAGAAAGCCACTAATAGATCTTCTATCTAGAATACTACCAGCCTAATTTGCATCGGCCTATCCATGAAAATGCAATTTTGCACCATTGGTTGAGGACCCTAGATCGGTCAAGCACCAAAGCTTGTGGGAGCCAAGGCTCTAGCATGAGTCCATTTAATAACTAGGGCTATTCCATCTCTTTAAAGTGACCATATGAGGAGTGATACAAACCTTCTAGAGAACTTTAGATATGCATGAGGACAAGTGCTATTTAAGGTTGGGAGGAGAGTGACAAGTAGCTAATGCAGACCTCCCAAGAAGATTCAAGAAGTACAACAAAACTCAACCTTGCAATATCCTTAATACCACATGCAACAACTATATTTTTAACATTTTTCATATTTCAAAACCTTGCATAATTTTCCACATCCCTTTGCAACCAATATGTCGCATCATGTATAGCCATATAGGTAATTGCAACCATCCAATTTATCCTCAAAACCCAACATGTGAAATACATCATTGTTTTCAACTATGGTTGACGAATGTATCCTAATGTAAGGAATTCAGTGATTCTCAAAAAATTTAACCACATTTACCCAATGGTGCTCCATTAAACTTGCACAAAAATTTTGGGCGCTTGTATCCATGAAGAGAAACTTGTACACACTTTTTGCACAAATGGACGAAATTAACTACATAATCGATGCAGTTGTGCATTTAGAAGTCAAAACAAGAAAAGTCAATCTCTGACTTGTGCAAAACTCCTTTAAAAATTGTTTAAGTATACACCACCATGAGCATGTTCACCAATTTTTGTACCAGTCTAAGATTCTAAGCGAGGGTGTGTCGACAACACGCCTTAAGAAGCAATGACCAGCTGTGATACAAACTGTTCAAGTTTGGGGATCGATAATGCACAAAAACAACAAGATAAAGAATCTTAGGAACACAACAAAGAGTGTATTACTAAGTCTGGAATGTACAAAGATAAGTAGTCTTTCAAGGTTATCAACATATATATATATATATATATATATATATATATATATATATATATATATATATATATATATATATATATATATATATATATATATATATATATATATATATATATATATATATATATATATATATATATATATATATATATATTACCCGAGGGGAAAACACCTCTAAAAGGGAGGAAAAAAGTATCCCATTAGTCCCAAGTGTGTTCACATACATTACTACCAAGTTATACTAATGATTTTGTGAAGATTATGATTTGAAACAATTATTCAATAGATCTCCCAAGAAACCAACTACTAGAAAGACATGAAAGATAAATATGATGTTAGCATTATCCAAATCATAGATATTTGCATTACCCAACTCTAAGAATAAGAGGATTCAAGACAATCTGGTTACTAAGGATCAATCTAGATAAAGGAAAACCATCACGACAAGTATTTTTGAATTCTAACAAGAAAAAAGTTATAGTTGAGAGAGTGAACCATGGGGAACCTACTAGAAGATTCAAAGAGGAGAAACAAGAAAAACACACATGAAGAAAAGAGAGAATTAAAAATGTTGTTCAACCTCTTAAAAGCAACTAGAAAAGATCTTACCAAATCCTAAAACAACCTATCATAACCTTCTCGGGCAACAAGAGTCCAATAAATGAAGAGTCAAACCCTCTTAACAACCACCAAAAGAAGCCAATTAGATTTCTTCTAGTAAATCAAATGCTTGAAGACATTTCTACAATTCTTAATTCATATTAAAACAGAACTAGGGACAAATGAATGCAAAGTAGCATGAAAAGGTCTATCCTAAGGTGAATCTAGAGGTAGAATGGCTAGAAATGTACAAGAAGCTTAGTAGATATGTCCAAGCTCTATAAAAACAAATTAACTACAAGAACCCATGAAGTTTCTAAGAAAAGATTTCTAGAAATCTTGAATGGAAAGAAAGAAGAGCCCAACATAACAAGTAGGGGAATGCTTACTTCCAGTAATTATTGTTCACCAAAATAAGACAAAAAACAACCATAACTATTCTAGAAAAAAAGTAGAGGAAATAGTTGAAGAACCTTGTGCTATGGTGCAGCAATAGAGAAGAGTGCACAGACGAGGGTGTAGAAACCGAATGACAATAATGGAGAGAGAAACAATAGAAAGGGAGAGGAGATAAAGTAGAGAGAGAGAGAGTCTCTCTCTCCTACAGCTATAGGATATAGCATCCACAACATCCACATGGATATGTAAAGAGAAAGTGTGCTTTTTGGGCAATGGCAGACTCTACTGCCGTAATTAATTCCTGGAAAATTTCTGCAACAATAAGTTGTGCATCTTCTTGCATATCTTGTTTGGACTACTGCTGAGATTCTTCCTTAGAAGATCTCTCTTCAGAATCAGCAGTAACACTCTGATCTTGTTGCTGGTTTGGAGATGACTGAGCGGATGAATCATGGTGAATCGATGTAGCTGTGTCGTGGAAAATTTCTTCTTCATTTTTGTCTGCTTTATTTCCAGCTGCAGACCCTTGCACTTGACTGTCAGATGAACTTATCCGGATGCGTTTGTGGCGAAGGAGCTGAAAGAGTTCTTCATCATCTTCTTCATCGTCTTCAAGTATCTGAGCAATTCCTCATGATATAAAATTGGACCTCTGGGTGGTGGTTGCGCTGCTTGGAGGGCCGGAAACAAAAAAGTGAGTATGTGCGGAAGACGGGAACACGGCAGATCACCTTTGTTAACCTGCTTAATGATTGCAACGCATTCACGGTGAATGCGCCGAAAATAATAGGAAGCAAAATTGATAGGCTCTCTAACAGCCATATCAATCACCGAGTAGAATGGGCAAGAAATCCCATAAGTGCGTTTTTGTAAGTTTAATATGGCTACTAAAAATTGTAAAGCTGTTCTTTCAGGCTCAGGATGACAGAGTATGGCATACTCATTCGAAGAGTGCTTGGGAAACAATTGATTCATCGTGGCGATTGGAAGATTAGGGCCATTCTCTCGTCCTTCCGGAGAGAGTCGAAAAGCTGCAGCAAATGACTGCATGGTGATTACGACAGGAGAGGGGAAACACGTAATAGGCCAACTCTGCTCGGTAGCAAGTGTGGCGGCAATAGAAGCAATTATCTGAGCATAGTATGGATGGCACTCCACTAAATGCCAGGGCAATTCAACGAAGTTGCACAAACCTCGGACCCGCAAGAATTCACTTACGTCCTGAGAGAGTCCGTCACGGAAGGTAGCAAAGTTTGCTAGGGCTTCCATGATGCACACGCAAAGTAGCATGAATACACAGGGTTTACAGAGAGGACAAAGCACACAGAACACGCAGACACAATAACGATTAACAGCGGAAAGAAGAAGATTAAGTAGGTACTTGGCAGCTGGAGGTGATCGAAATTGTTAATCTTTGCGCGATGTTGAGATGATAACCTTCATAACTACGGTGTGCATGCATGAACAGAATCGATAATGCAGGGCGACTGTTGATCATAATTAGATATCAAACGAGGATATTTACAGGCTTATTTAATAAATCAAAAACAAAAAGAAAGTAAATAACACGCGAAGAACACGTCAGCGAGAATCTGGTGTTTGATGATACGACCGCAACTTTGAACCATTGATCACTTTAGGAAGAGGAATTCCGATCAAGGTAGTCAACCAAAAAGTAGCTGGGCCCACTTGTTCACTAATCCGGTAAGGACCAAACCACCGTAATTTGAATTTTCCAGCCGCACGATTTGATTTAGCATTATAAAATAACACAAGCTGTCCCACCGAAAAAACTGGAGTTTTGAGATACCGATCATGAGTACGAGCTTGCCGCAACTACACTTCTTGAAGAGTTAGAAAACTTTCCCAGCGATGCTCATCCAGTTCTCTAAGTGTGTCCAACCGAAATGGCAAAGACTCTTCGGGTATCAACTTCTGAGTTATGGCCACGCGTAAACTGGGCACTACAACTTCCATTGGAGCAATTGCTTCCAATCCATAAGCAAGCTTGAAAGGAGTCAGTCCGGTTGCTACTTTGTAGGTAGTTCAGTATGCCCATAATACTGCAGGTAGTAACTGATCCCATCTTCCTGGTGATTCCACAATCAATTTTCGAAGCATACTCAGCAAGGTGTTGTTGGTACTTTCAACTAAGCCATTAGCACGAGGATAATATGGTGAACTGAATTTATGCAAAATTTGAAAAGTATGCGTTAATACTCGAATTAAATTGTTAGCAAAGTGCGTTCCTTGATCTATTACTAGTTCCAAAGGTAATCCATATCGTGGGAATACGTCCTTCATCAGACATTTTGCTACCGAAATAGCTGTAGCGGACCGTAAAGCCCAAGTTTCTGTCCATCTGGTAGCATAATCTGTACATGTCAGAATGTAGCGATTGTTGCTAAGGATTGTTGGAGGTGTGATTGGTCCAATAAAGTCAAGACCCCATTTCTGAAAAGGTTCCAAAGGTCAGACAGGCTGCAGAGGAAAGAAATGGCGTTGTAAAGTCTATCCAGATCGCTGACAATTATCACACTGCTGCACAAACTACGATATATCTTTGTATATAGTAGGCCACCAGAGCCCACTTTGCAGAATTTTTCGGTGCGTTAAATCTGCTGCAAAATGTCCACCGAAAGGTATTGAATGTGCCAGAGCAATTACTAATTTTACTTCATGTGGAGGAATACAACGAAGTAAAACCCCAGTGTGATCCATATAATACAACTGTCTAGCAATCAACCGGAATCTGCGACTGTAAACTACAATTTTCCGACGCATTGCAGGGGAAGTTTGAGGAGGAAGACATCCATCAGTAAGAAAGGTTAATAACTGATCATAGTAGGTAGGTGTCACAGGAGGATCTGCAGATTCATCATTAGTTGTTTCAGAAATCATAAATTGCTGGTGTGGTGTCAACACCGAGCGGAGCTTCACTGGTATCCAACCGAGAGAGAAAATCTGCTAATGCATGTGCAGTGTCGGATCGATCAATCACTTCGTATTCAAACTCTTGTAACAATAAAACCCAATGCGCCAAACGACCACCTAAATGTTGCTTCCTAACCAGATACACCAGCACAGCATGATCTACATGAAAGATGAATTTTCGGCCTAGCAAATAATGCCGGAATTTCTTTACAGAGTACACCAAACTGAGACATTCTCTTTCAGTTACTGAATAATTCTTTTCAGCAGGAGCAAGCCGTCAACTTGCATAATAGACACGCCGAAACCACTTATCAATTTGTTGCATTAAAACACTTCCAATGGCTATATCTGATGCGTCGACAAAAACATGAAATGCTCGTTCCCAATCAGGAGGTTGTAGATTTGGAACCTGCGTTAATAATCCTTTTAGACAATCAAATGCAGTTTGACATTCCAGAGCCAGTCAAATTGTCGAGGAGTATTGCCAAATGGGCAAGCCACCGTAAATGTCGACCATGTCATCTGACTTGACCCATGAAGCGCATCACTTCTTTCGGCGTAGTAGGCACAGGTGCTTCTAACACGGCTGCAACTTTGTCTGGATCAACTTGTATGCCCTGTGCAGATACAATATGGCCAAGGAGTTTACCACAAGAAACTGCAAAAACAAATTTGGTGGGGTTCAAACAGAGTCGGTATTCTCGGCATTTTTCAAAGCAACACCGTAAATGATACAGTTGTGCTACCATCTTACCGAATAAAGAGAAGTCATCTAGATATACTTGCATAAAAGAAGTGAGATAGGGTGAGAAGATTTCCTGCATACATCGCTGAAAGGTGCTAGGAGCATTTCTTAATCCAAACCACATGACTGTACAAGCAAAAACACCCCAATTCATAATAAATGTTGTTTTCGGTATATCTTGCTCAGCCATTCGGACCTGGTTATAACCACTATAACCATCGAGAAATGAATACATCTCATGCCCAGCCACTCTGTCTAGCATTGTATCAAGAAATGGAATAGGAAATGGATCAGGTACGGTGGCTGCATTCAATTTCCGGTAATCGACACATATTGGAGTTGCTTGTTTTTCTTTGGTACCCCACGATTGGGGAGATCCATTCAGCATGCTTGATGGGTATAATGAATCCTACCTTTAATAGGTGATCAAGTTCTGCTTTGACTTGTGCTGCATAGTCAGGGTTCATACGGTAGCTTGGTTGTTTAATCGGCTTTGCTTCTGGTTTGAGCACGACCCTATGCTGATAGATGCGAGGGTCCAGACCTTTCATATCACGGTAATCCCATGCAAAATCATCAGAGAAATCACGAAGAAGATGGATCAAATCTACTTGAAACACCTCAGACAATCCTTCCTTTATCTTGACAGGTTGCGGATTTACTTCATCTCCCAAATTATAGGTAATTAATTAATCTTCGAGAACATAGAATTGACGAGGTTTCCTTGGATCATCAGCTGAATGTAAAAGTTGTTATAGAGCGGCTTCATCCATAGCAAGAGTATCTTCGGTCTTCACTTCTTCGGTCACAGGCACCACCGTACAGGCTGCCGAACTCCAGTTGTCTACAACAGATTTCAGATATACAGTACCTAAAGAAATCAGATCTTCATTGTTCTTCAAAAATGCTTCTTCTTCATCGTCAGATAAGCCATCCAACATGTGGACCGGCTCTGCTACATATGGTCTGGCATGAAGTTCGCTGGGTTGAATGGCATCCAATTTGACAACATAATTACGGTGGTTATCTTTGAAAGTTAGTTCCTATGCTGATCAATTCTATATGACTTTAGCTTGTTTTAACCAAGGTCGTCCGAAAAGAAGATTATAGTCAAGACTAGACTCCGGTAGTTCTAAGACTACAAAAGTCATCTTAAACGTTGTACCCTGCAAAGTTATCGAGACATTCCATACGAGTCCTACCGGATGAACTCGAGATTGATCTGCCATTCTAACGAAAAATTGAACAGGCTCGATTTGCATCCATCCCAACTTCTTACAAAGCACTGCAGTGGCTATGTTTACACCAGATCCACCATCAATTAGTACTTGAGTAATCTTGTGGTTTTTGTACCATACCGTAATTAAAGGGACCGAATGATCCACCGTAGAATCAGCTTTCGGTTGTACCGTTGCGGTCGCTGGAATGCAGGAAGATCCAGAACTGAGCTGTTGCTAAAATTGTTGCCGAACTCCCGGCACTAGTGCAAGTAACTGTCCAAGAGGGAGAGTAATGGACGCCTTAGATAAAATTTCCCATGCCTGATTTGCTTGAATTGTACTTTTCGCCGATTCTGAAGATGATGCGCATGTTACTGGGGTAGAATCTTGTTCCTGCGATCCTTCCTTTGGCACCGGAACTTGGGTCACCGGAATTGGATCTGGGAACACTGTAGGTTCTTTGGTGGTCCATTGACTAGCTTTGTCATACATTCTCTGCTGTTCATGGATGCCAGGTTCAAACACTTCTGCTACTGGTTGTAACTGCTTACCAGATCTTGTTTGAATCACTGTTGCCTGAGTTTCGACTAGTGAGATATAGACCATATTGGTCATTGGGTTCTGACGCTCTTTCTTCCTCTGATCATATTCGGCTGCATCTTTACAGAATCGTCGGATGTGTCCCAACTCACCGCAAAAATGACAGCGAGGGGGTGGCAAAGAAGTACCTTCCTGTGATGTTCCCGTCTGTCAGCGATTTGTATTGTAATTTGTATTCCGTTGTCCTCGATAATTCTTGTATCCTTGCTAGTGATTATTTCTCATCTGAGGTGGAATATAATGGGTGGCCGGCTGCCCTGGTTCTTGTATAATGGCATTTACAGTTGCTGGTCCCTGCACTTTGGCGTTATAAGCAGAGTTTTCGGTGGAATGTCCGGTGGTATTGCAGATAGCGCAATACATCTGATTAAGTGCACATGTGATACTGGTATGCCCTGGATTCTTGCACTTGGTGCAGTACATCTGTCTAGCCGGATCTTCTGCAACAGTTTTACTGGCTTTCAACCACTCCAGGTCTTCGGTAAAGCCTCCAACCTTATGCTCGAGCTGCAAGGCCATTGCAATAACCGCATCTAGTGTCATAGCTCCCACATAACGGATGATCATAATCTATCTTAGTTGTGGAGTCAACCCATTAATAAACCACTGAGTGATGACATCATCCGGTAAATTACCATGTGCCGGAGGTAGTTGTTTCAAATGAGTTCTGAATAGGGTGGTATATTCCTGCATTGTTTGGTTAAGCTTCTGTCTATTGTTCTGTAAGTAATCGAAAATTTCGGCAGGGTTCTTCTTCAGTCGGAATCTCTGCAAAAACGCATCACTTACCGCTTCATAGGTGCCGAAATGGTTGATATCATACTCTGTAAGCCACCTCGCTGCTTCATTAACTAACGTTGATTGGAATACTATGGCCTTGTATGCCGGATCAGGTGGATGGTTTAGTACTGCATAACTTATTTCAAAGGTGCGTACATGAGCATCAGGATCATCACTTGGAAATCCACCGAATTCGGTGTATGTTACGCCTGTTGGAACCGGCCGGAGTGGAAGTGGCGGTTGCTGTTGTTGTTGTTGTTGTTGTTGTTGTTGTTGTTGTTGTTGTTGTTGTTGTTGTTGTTGTTGTTGTTGTTGTTGTTGTTGTTGTTGCCCACTCATGGTGCTAATGGCAGTACTGTTACTATTTCCTGAGTTCTGAGGATGTGTTTCCGGTCGTTCAGAGTCTGTATGATCAGACTGCTCATCTTTCGGTTCGAAAATAGCGCTCAACCTCTTATGAATTTCTAATTCGAATAGCCTATCCTCTTCTGTGGTATCAAACGTAGGCAAGTTTACCCCGAACAGTGGTGTCCGAAATGAAGATTCACCGGGAAGTATAACACTGTCACCGGAAAATTGTAAATTTTCTGCAACCGGAACCGAACTGCCACCCGAATTAGTGGAACTTTCCCCAACCCAGAGTATTCTTTCACCTTCAATGACCTCTGGGCAAGACACCTTTATCTTCAGACGGGTTCGAATCTTGACCAGACGGTGTCGGATCAACTACACACTGCGTCCTTGTAGACTCCGAAGTTACTGTATCTTCTGCAGACTGTGCCGAAATTACAGTATGTTCCACCGGAATGCTATCGGAATCACTGCTAATATGCTTCGTTTCTTCGATGACTGGTCTTAACCGATCTATGCTTCTGCCTCCTGGGGCAGTCCTTAACAAATTTGATACTACCCAAGGCTGTCGGTCTCGCCTGTACTTCGGATACGACTCACCGGACCGAGTAACCGGCATATATCAATTTTGCAACACTTTACGTACTACTCTACCTTACTGTCGATTCACAATCTATGGTCACCTTCCCACAATCACTTTGCAACAATATGTTGCCACCTTCCCACAGACGGCGCCAATGTTAAACGTGCGTTGTCGTCAGAGATGCGTTTAAGCTCTTCCGAGTTCTTGGGAGTGGAAGGGGTCTGAATAATCAAAGGCCCTTTACTTGATTTTCCCAATTAACTCATTCACAAAGCAGTACACGAGTGTTCAAAGAACTCTGTTAACACGAATTACTATTACTTCTCTGGTTCGTTCTCTCACAGATTTCCGGTTCGTACACAGATTAAGACTTTCTCAGTACATATCGCAAAAAGTAAACATTACCGTAACCCAGACTAACCACAAGTTAAGGTAATCAAACAACGACCACGAAAAGAACACAGTACTACTCAGAATTCTCAAAAGAACAACACTACGAAAAGAAAAGTGCTAACCACAAGTTAAGGTAATCAAACAACGACGACGAAAAGAACACAATACTACTCAGAATTCTCAAAAGAACAACACTACGAAAACTCCACAGAACGTATCGCCCAGACAGACAGTTTGACGATTCTTCTCGGATGTCATCGAAGCGTCTTTTCATTGATTTATAAATGGATACAACTTCACGCAACGACCTTTCGGTTCGTGCAGAATATGAAAGGGAAAGATTTACAATTGTCAATCCAACGGCTTACAACATGATTCACAAGACTACCAAGGCTGCATTTTGATTCCTTATCTGCAAGGGCTGCCTCCACTACCTCTCAAACGATTCCTAGACTTCCGGGCCTCGAAGGACCTTTTCTGAGGATGTAACACCTTGCGAAAGTGACATTTGAAGAAGATGGATGGATTTTCGCACCCCATGTCTCCGTCATGATTTTGCAGTATGGTTTTTGGTCCATATCAGGCACATACTTGCCACACCATAACCATGTCCATCGCACAGACGATACGTCATGTCCTACACAGGAACCCCTTGCATCCATAGTATGAAAAAATCGTTGATTTTTATTTTAAAAATCGTCAAAAGTAGTTCCAAATGTTTTAAAGGATTTGATGGGATTTTTTTCAAGTTCTTTTTTGCGATTTTTTTCAAGCATAGTTAATGATACAATGCATGTACACTTCGATGGCACACACTTCTTTTTTGCTCATTTTTAAGTGCTTTTGAGTATCCACTTTGGTTCCTTGCCCTTGAGACCTTGCATGCTTCCCTTTGAGGCTTTCGGTGAATGCTCTCTTGGCTTTTTGTGCTTGCAACAGAGCTCTAAAAGTAACCCCTTATCTCGCTATTTGCCCCTTTCTTCAACCTTCACTATTGCCCCTTGCAAGTTGCCTTCACTATTTGCCTCTTTCCACTTGCCTTATAGAGTCTAGAGTCTAGACCATAATTTATCAATGATCATTAATGTTGAGAGTTGAAACTTGAAAGAAGTGCGCTTTTTTCATTGTTGTTAGAAACTTATAAATTAAGATTTATATGTATTATGCATTATGAATGTGAGGACTCGGGAGAAGAAATTATTCACAAGGAATAGTTTTCAAAGTACACAATATTAAAAATAAGTGGCTTTTTATGTTATTTGTGTCAAATATATAAAAAGGGAGCTAAATATGCATTAATACATAGTTTATGTTTGCGAAAATAAAAAACTCTCGAAATGAATAAAAACCCCGATTTAAATTTTGGATTTTATAAATCTTTACAATTAAGTCTCGTTTTTAAATCTTTCGTCGTACTATGATTGCATCTCTTCAGTTTTCGCTCCGATCGCCAGCTGCTTAACTTCGCGGGATCTCACCTGTTGACCAAATTTGAATAGATCCCCACCTCGTCACACAAAACTCCTTTGTGTCTCAACTTGCTCTGATCGGTCTGCTCATGTGCGCCATGAAAGTTGGGACCCCTAGTCACTGCTGTAGGCACGCTCACCCTTGCAAAGCCTTCTGCTTTCTCTTGGTTTGTTATGGGACGCCCTTCGTCATACAGCCTTGCTATGATACCATCTGAAGAACCTTGTAAGCTATGGTGCAGCAATAGAGAAGAGCACACGGACAAGGGTGGAGAAACCGAATCACAGCGATGGAGAGAGAAAGAGTAGAAAAGGAGAGGAGATTTGTGTTTCGTTTGGGGGGGGGGGGGGGGGAAGAAGGGGAGAGAGAGAGAGAGAGAGAGAGAGAGAGAGAGAGAGAGAGAGAGAGCCTCTCTCCTACAGCTATATGATATAGCATCCTCACGGATATGTAAAGAGAAAGTGCGCCTTGTATTACACAACAGATTGTTTACTTATACAGAAAGGGAAAGGCTTCTAGCCAATCAAAAAGGAGACAAGCGAAGGATATCTTATCCTCCTTGTTTAGAGGAGTTTCATGCCAAGCTCATAGCCAACAACAGTCATCATTGCGCAAGACGAAAACTGCTACAACTATTTTGGGAAAATTACAAGCCATAAGGACGGGTTAAGGAGGTAAGTGCTAAACTGCCATTCCTAGAATCAACTTTGGACCAAGAATCCTTGCTCAACGTAACTTGTAAACAAGATCGTGATGAATAACAGATGATCCAACTTACATATACATAACTTTAAGGATGAAGAGTTCAAACCTGATGGATGGATAGTAAATTCGGCTACATTATAATGCAGTAAGCAAGGAATTTCTTGGTAGAGTGTTGTGATAATGAGCTCTGATTCACCTCAAATTTGTGATATAGGCATTAAGGAAAGAAGACAATGAGGTGAGATACATTGACTTCACAGAGAGAGAGAGAGAGAGAACCATGTCAACCAGAGTAACAAAGAATCGAGGCAAGGTTTGGATACATCAACAAGCTCATGCAAAAGAGCTATAAGGATTAGAAGAGAATGAGATGAATACTTCATGTCACGGCAAAGGATCAAAAGATTCAGAACCTTGGAAGCCTTGGAAGAAGTGGGGATGATGCATATGGAAGGTGTCAACCAAGACTAGCACTACATCAAAGATGTAATTTTGGGAAGATCCTGTAAGACTTTTCAAGAGAGTACTGAATGACGGCATTAGAATAATGTCACAAGCCCTACTGACTGCAAAGCCCTTGAACAGTGTAACAAGTATAGGATAGTAGAATGAGTGATAAAAAAGCACAATTCCAAAGAAGGTATATCTTATAGATAGAAGGCAAGCACAACGAAGGTATTGATAAGGATAGCCATTGGAGAATGAAATGGTTTGACCTGTATTGATAAGGATAGCTCTGGAGAAGGAGCCTAATTGATAGGACTCGTACATGAGCATCAAAAGTGTGTCAATGGACACATAGAGACCTGGAGGTGAATCCAAAAGCTAGAGCACATTAATAATTTCTCTCAATGTGGTTATCAGGCAAGGATAACAGGTTTCATAGTTTACATCATGACATTACGTAGGTTCACTATTAGCATACTTCATTGCCCATTTCATGTGTGTTTGTTTCCCTCCCTATCTACCACGCCACCATCTGCATGTGTGCATGTGCAAGACGGCTGCTCAATTCCCAGGTTTCCAAAGACGTCCACATTTTCACAAGGGATTTGCTCTCAAATATCCTAGTCATATGTGCACGTAGAAGGTCACTGGGGCCATGAACAATCTCGCACAATCCAGAACAATCCAGAACGTGCTCTCACATGAAAGCACTTATAAAAATGAAATGAATATCAGCTTAGATTGAGTGCAATTGAATATATACCCAAGCTATAATCTGTATCCTGCCTCGTTTTTCTCCATAGCCTTAAGCACTGTTCACTCTTTCGAAAGCATTGATCACTCCCCCAAAGCTTGTCTTCATCACAGATGGCCATTAATTTAAGCTCCACTGAATCTCTTTTACTGGTTCAAGAGGAAAATCTCTCACAAAATATACCCAAAATTCGTGCATACCAAGTCAACAAAGCAGAAAGCCCAAGAACACCTGGATTCCCCTCCAGTCCAGAGATGAAAGATTTCCCAGGGGAATAAGTCCAGGGGGGGAACTGACATAAAAGAGATAGAAGCAAAGGTGGAATAAATAATGGAATACTTCAGTACAAAAAAGATAGATAACACAAGTGACTCTAACCCATGATGAGTATATATTGCTGAAATCCTGTAAAAGTAAGATTATAAATAGGAAAGTAGGGCTCTATCATACAAGAAAAATCAAAATTGTAAGCCCATTGTGCTAGCTCACAGATTCGTTCCTATCTTTGCAATGCTGATCGGACCTCTCCAAGATAGTATTGCAGAGTACAAAAAACATATGTAGAAACTGATGTCCAATCTGGGCCCTTTAAAATACATTTGGCCAAATCCTAAGAAGTTGATCCAATGCTTCACAACAAAATGTGTCTTATACAATAAGAGTTCCATCACATTATTTTTATTTACATCTTGAATGAAGAAAGTGGGGCCATCAACCACCTTTAAACACCCCCTGCTTATTCCTCAAGTTCGATAATCTTTACAACAGATGAATCGCCCACTTTCTGGCATACCACAATGCGATCATGTGGTTTGATGATCCCGGCAGCTTTACCATGATCCATTGCCACTTTCAACACAGACTCATTTGTGGCATTTGTGGTTTCTGCCTGCAATGATATAGAGCAGATTTGCTGAGTTAATGATGACAACCTTCAAAATATTATAAGTAAAACAACTTGTAACATACCGGATGTCTTGGATCTGCCAACATGGGAAAAATGCCTCGGATGACCAAACATTGTCTAGCCTGTGCCAAGAAGTGACAATGAGTTGACCTTTTATGCTATCTAGCATGGCCAATGAAGTATACAGGGATGAGACAAGCAAAGAAAAAGGTTCCTTCAACTCTTATATTTCAAGAATCATACATAATTGCATCGCTAAAAGTTGGTAGTTAAGAGTATCCCTGTCATCAATCTGAAAATTGGTCCCACTGCAACTCATCAAATAAATGGCTACAAGATAACAAATCCATTGCATCCTGTACCCGCTAGAGAAAATCACGCTCACCCTGTCAAAAGAATCTACAACAAATTCTTCGAGAAACCTGCACCATTACAGTCCTCAACACTAGTGCTGTCCTTGGACACTCGTGTTCAAAAAAATAACCAATTTTGTTGGATGATTTTTTACGTCGTGCATACATGACCCAGGTCCCATATTAAAAAGGTCTTTACATGGGACACGTCTATGAGAGTATGTGTTTATTGTCATATTTTATTCTAGAAACATTGATAAGATCTGATATGCAAGAGAGCACACTAGGGGTGCTATGAAATCACTATTTTATCACAAACGCTTCTACAAATTGCACACATGAATCAAATTTATATTGTTGACTCTTTTAAAATTCTAAGTTTCTTTCTCAATATGTGTTCATTGATGGCCTGGAAATTCGATCACTGCTGCCATACGTTACAGAAATATGTCAACATAGTACATTCACTAAACAACGTTTTATGAAATCTATTGATGAACAATTTGAAAGTAAATGCATTAGGTTTATAAAAATATAAAGGTTCACAATTAGAAAGTCCCAATGTCAAGTTCGTAGCATGAAAGTAGACAGAATAGGACAAGAACATTGGACTACAATAACTTTCATTTCAGACCCAATAACAGTGCAAAAATTTATAATATGGAGTTACTGTGGTGTACTCAAAATATAATAACAAAAGCAATAAAACTCATTTTCCCGCATTTAATTCTCCATTGTAAAAGAACTGATAGAAATTTAGCACTACACTCGTGTAAGTCTAATTCACAGTTTGATTTCAAGAAATGATTTTCCGCATCCAAGAAACTTCGTTTAGATTATCAGTTAGATGTCAAGGGGTGTTAGAAGTTTGGTATCACTATGGCTGAAAATCTTTTCTTCAACATATATGCCTTTGCTTATCAACAACACAGCTGACTTACCCATGATCTACACCATGTCGCAAGAGTCCTCTACCTTAGTAAGATATTGCTCATATTCTATTTTATTATTTTCAATGAACCCTGGGAATATGGAAAAACAACATGTTTTAAGGATTTTAATCAATACTATTGCATGATGACACTTATTTTTCTTTCACCAAAAAAAAAAAAAGACACTACAGTGTCCTGTTTTGGTACAACAAAAGTGTTGACAGACTCAACTATACCATGAGCTGTTTCTGTGTAAATATCAAGAATCTTTTTCCACTGGACAGGTCATACATACTAACCAACATGCATGCACGCGCGCACACACACACACACACACACACAACCAAAGACGATGGAAAGAGCGATTGCATATGCATGAGTGTCCTCATGTCTGTGTGTACATGACAATATAAGCATGTAAGGGTTGGCTTTCTTTCACAAATGCATGTATGCATGCATGAGCATGTACATATGTATATAATTATTCATCAGGAAAGATGTGCATCTGCAGCTTTCCACCTCAGAGGGCAGACTTGCCCATCTTCCTTCCTCTATTTATCGCACTGTAAACCAAGAAGGTTCAAAGACCTCAGGACCAGATTTCCAAATGAAATTGTGTTTCATGATTTGAAGTTCAATTCCTTTCC
Source organism: Ceratopteris richardii (assembly GCA_020310875.1). Lineage (NCBI taxonomy): Eukaryota > Viridiplantae > Streptophyta > Polypodiopsida > Polypodiales > Pteridaceae > Ceratopteris > Ceratopteris richardii. Next base: position 141,576 of record MU260070.1, read on the forward strand.
ATATGTACTGATGCACACAAGGGACGTATCTAGATTCTATGCACATCTGTATGAATGCATACATGCATGTCTGTAGGGATACACATCTGTAGGGGGACCCGGGTACATGCATGCATGCTGCAGGGAGGCACAGGGACCTACATGTCTCTTTGAATATATAGGGTTCGAGGTATCCTTGCACATTCAAGGTCAAAAAACTATCTCATTGTAGAGTCCTTAGTGATGCTAGCTCTCCACTGGAGAGGCTCTGAACAAGAGACGATGTATATGCACGTGTGCTGAACCACCACAAGCATAGCACCTCGAGACAGAGCTTTTCATCCTCTACATATGTGTCTTGCTCAGTCTATACTTCCATGGTAATACATATATCTCTACAAATAACGCATACGAGGTAATCTCAAATGTACACACATACATTGTGCCTAGCCCATGTTGTTATGCTAACACTATGTGTGTATCAATGGACTCTTCATACATAAGGTCCCCCATCTTGTACTGATGAACGAATAGATCAGGTGGTTGTCATATGCAAAGCAAGAGGCTGAGGTCTGTAGTAAGGCATTCCCACTCTCTTAGTGCAATTCCTTGGCAAATAGGTGCTATTACAAGATGATGAGACAGCAATTTCTTTTCCCCTCCTAAAATTTCACCTAAAATCCTCCCACCTGCCTATATCCAGCCACATCATTACTCGATTAGAAAATTCCAGAACTTTCTAATTTGACACAGCACCCAAAATCTCAGCCGTGGATTTTTTTTCTTTCCAAATAAAGTATGTGGCAAGGAATTTTGCACCCCTACTTGCTGAGCTGTCGGGCTAGGAGGCATGCGCTAAGGCTGTCAAACGTACACAATCGATCAGACCTCCAATTCTCATGCCTTGCTGTCCAAGGAACTTCAGCGTCATGTTTTCCAGCAGGTAGGTTTCCATGACTGGGATGGAATTCCAACAGGCCCTAGCCACCTGTGGCACGTCCATCTCCAGAAAAAAAAAGGTGTGAAGACCATCTGTTAGCAGAGAGAAAAGAGCGGATTCTTGGTGACACCACCATAACGGCCAGCTGTTGTGCTTTTCCCCCTTCTTGGGAAAGAATTCCACATCAATCAGCAAGCTATTAGCACCACCCAGCATCTCGCCACCTTTGTCTTCAGAGATGGCACCCATCCCTTTCGTTCCATGTAACTGGGCCTCCATGTGCTCCATTAAACCCCCTGTGGGACATCCAATCCTAGGGTCCAGTGAATAGGGTGACAGCCTCTGCCACTGCCCTCCAGCCATAAATCTCAGAAGGTCTCCCAGCTTCCCTACTCACACAAGAGGGAGTCGGGCTGTGGCTGCCACTGCCCTTGCGTCTGGGAGGTGATTTGCAGGTATTTCCAGCCACAAATATATAGAGGTGGCTGCTCCCACACAATCTCCCCTTTTCTCTACCCAATCCCACCCAAGGGCCCTTGTTGTGCTTTTCCCCCTTCTTGGGAAAGAATTCCACATCAATCAGCAAGCTATTAGCACCACCCAGCATCTCGCCACTTTGTCTTCAGAGATGGCACCCATCCCTTTCGTTCCATGTAACTGGGCCTCCATGTGCTCCATTAAACCCCCTGTGGGACATCCAATCCTAGGGTCCAGTGAATAGGGTGACAGCCTCTGCCACTGCCCTCCAGCCATAAATCTCAGAAGGTCTCCCAGCTTCCCTGCTCACACAAGAGGGAGTCGGGCTGTGGCTGCCACTGCCCTTGCGTCTGGGAGGTGATTTGCAGGTATTTCCAGCCACAAATATATAGAGGTGGCTGCTCCCACACAATCTCCCCTTTTCTCTACCCAATCCCACCCAAGGGCCCTTGTTGCTTCCTTTGCTTCCCTGCAGTAGGAAAAAAGCAGTACCCATGGCTTCAAGCAAGGGTGTGGTTGGAGAGTACGATCATCTAGCCACCTATCTACATGGAACATAAGCTTGCATCTGCTCCACTTGCAAAAGAGACAGACTCCATTCAAGAGGGTGAGAAGCATGTCAAGCTGAGCCATCGCAGCTCCATGAGCTCTAATGGTTTTGTGCATGTTGTCCTTCCTTTTCCTTACAAGCAGAGAGCTGCTCTGATACCAAAGTTAGATCCTCCAAGATGCTGGTGGCATAGTACAAAGGTGAGACTTAAATCGCAGATTTAAATCAGGAATTAAATCATTTAAACCGTAGAGGTTTAAAAAAATGAAAATAAAAATCAAGGTTTTTATTCATCATGAGCGATTTTTATTTTATTATGTACTTTCATTCATCATGATATCAAGAAGTCTTTGCAAATCTCATTAGCAATAGAAATTACCATAATTGAAGAGATGTGTACTTCGTCATTCATCATGATATCTAAAAGTCTTAGCAAATCTAAATTTTGGAGATAATTCATCACCCACAAGCACTAGGTGTTTGGTCATTATCTGAGTCTTGAAGATCATTCATCAATGTATGAGCAACCAATGTTCATATGTATTAACTCCCTTAACTTGCAAAATCATATACAAGTTCTTCTTGAAAAAGGTCCTATTAAATTGTATTTACAACCCTAATACATATAAGGTAGGAGTCATTTTTAGTGAGTGTAAATACAACAAAGTTTAGATAAAATTATAAAATAATAAATAAATAAAAATTTTAAAAAAAACGATTTTTATTTTTATGGAAAAAAACGGTTTTTATTTTTATGAAAAAAAAAAACGATTTTTATTTTTATGAATAAAAATCATTCCTAGAGATTTAAATCATGCTGAAGGTTTTTACGATTTTTAAAAAAGAAAAATCGTGCGATTTCTTGTACTATGGCTGGTGGACAAGTCAAGACACAAGCCATATTCACAAACAATAGAAGGGGGGACATCAAACTCACCTCTTAGCCATAGAGCCAAAATACGAGCTCATTCCTTAGTCTGGGAGCCTGCAGCCAAAAGGGAGCCACCTCCAAGGGACCGGTGTCCCATACCATCAGCACCCCACCGGTAGGGGTGATGAGGCTCTGCCAAAGGGCCAAGAGTCCAAGTGACTCATGTAAGGAATGTCTCGTAAATGAGTCCATGGATCCTATTTATAGGTTCGAATGAAGAGGTGACCCAATTCACACTCGGCAGCCGGTTAATGTTTGGCCGGACACTTTTATCTACATGCACCCATCCGGATGGGCTTTAGTTTTGGGTACATAACAGTTATGCAAATAGAAACAAGCTTATCATTAATAATTCTTTTCATAGAAAGCCAAAGACTGAATAAAATTCTTTTTACCCAAGTGTTTAAACCCTTTTTTGTCTCCTCTTCAACCCAAGTAGGATCAGCATCATCCTTAATTGCATCCATGTTTTGTAGTTGTGCTACTTGAGGTCTATTGGTGTTGATGCGCACATGACAGTTAGCTTTTGTGTAATCCTATTTACCACAATTCCAACATGTTATGTGTGGTTTCTTGTATTGTGCTTCCATAGTAGAGGTTTGTGGGTTTGGTTTTTTGGTATCTGTTAGTGATTAACCCTTCAAATATAGAGAGTTGTTTTTACGAAAAATATTTAATCTCAAGTCAATATAAGATGTCCATGCCCTCGTGGTCCTTGACCTACTTATCAAAACACAAAACACATTCAATTCCTCTATCTACCAAGCTTATGCGGCCAATGTCACCTGTTTGCATATGTAACAAGTCACTATTATGCGGCCATTAGAATATATATCATACGATAAATCCAATAATTTTATAAATGATACCAACAGATGTTTGGGTTTGTCAATGTTTAAGCTATGGAAACACATAGACATGATGCTGAAACAGCCAAAGAGACAGACACTGATGCAGACATTCATCACGAAGCAGCCAGAGAGATGGTGCAGGAAGGTCCACACCTCATCTATACCAGAGGCACAGTGCAGAATCGGGCAACCGAGAACAAGATCAAGGCAATCCCACATGAAAGCATCCCCGTAGTATTACAAAGGATGATTCAGGTCATCCCAGCATGCCGCAAACAGCCTTGAGTCAGGGCGTTGACCATGGCAGACATTGAGAAGATTCGATTCAAAGCTGGATGATTAGTCAGGGAGGACTACCTGTACCTTCTCCACCCCAGTTGGAAGTTGTGCTTCACTGAGGACTCCCTTTGCCCACCCCCCCCCCCCAAAAAAAAAAAAAAACAAAAACCTTGGGCTATGCCATTATATCATTTAGTGGATCAGACCTCATATTTGCAATGTCTTGATTTCCTATATCATTTAGTGGATCAGCCCTCATATTTGCAATGTCTGCATTTAATTCCCTCACTGTTATCTTTAGTTCTTTAGTGTGATCTTCCTAGTAGTACCTTCGTATTATACTTTTATCCAGACTGTATCTAATATATCATATTGCAGAATGGTCTCATATGTAGCTCTGGCCTTTAGAAGATGTTAGCATAACATTTCATTTCTCTCGCCTCCCCTGTTATGTGTATTGAGACTGCTCAACAAAAGCAACATAAGTTTGCAAGAAGCCATAAAAGCTAGCCATACAGGTAACTTGTAAAAAATGAACCTTACATAAAGCTCATGCAAGGCCTTGAATCAAACCAAACGTTCAGGTATAGAGACACAGTACATAACCCAGATCAACTATGGTTTATGTGCATGTTTATTCTTTTTCAACCTCCCTATAAGACCAACTGATTCTAACACGAAAAAAAATACATCAAATACAGTAATAAGCAGCCCAAATATAAATTGATTAAGCATGAAAATTTTAATTTTAATTAAAGTAACTGAGGTTAATCTCATCTCCTAAATTAAGGTTGAGCTTATCTAAGCAAAAAGACCTATGAAAGCAAGGCGTATTTGAAGGAGGCAGATTATAACTATTCCTTTCCTTTTCCTTTTTTTCCCCCTACTTTTTCTTTCTTTTAGGAATCAATTATAAATCTAAAAATAACAATGACGCTGATGCTGACAGAAATTCTCATATTATCATTCATGAAATTTCAAACAACTTAACAAAGAATAAAAAATCAGTGATCACTTCATAAAGATATTGTAACACCTTGATAAACCTTGGGCCCCATGCAATACTTTTAGATAAAGTTCAAAAATAAAATAATGAACCATACAATTGCTGCATTATCCTCTGAAACAATGAGGTGTGGCCCTCTGATTGATTATCCCATATAGTCAGGATCAGAAAGTGTTTCCAATGAAGCGCCTTTAAAAGGAAAAGCCCTTGAACTTTTTTATAAAATATTGCAAAGACAACGAGCACTTTCCATGCTAATCTTCCAGTCCTGAATTATGGTTTGATGAATAGGCCGGTGAGAAATACTGAAAGAACATGCATAAATGGAGCAGAGGAGATGAAGAAAAAACAGTTAAGCAATTCCCATTGTATTTTCCCTGCATTTCCAATAGTCTGAGAGTCTGAGACCATAGCTACCGAAAACAGTAATCAGTGTAGCCCCTGACCAATCCTAAGGGAGGGCCTGTAAAATAGCTGGAGTTTTTTCAGGAGTACAAGAATCAAATCACATCTGGCTGATATGCGACCCTTATATTAAAAATAAGCAGTGGAAAAAAACGTGTTTTTTACTCCAAATAAAAAACGTTTAGAACTCTGGAACATACTAAATATTCTAATATGTTTTTTAATCACCTGGCAAGCGTTTTTTTTTATATGGACGATCTTGCTATGTGTTTTTCTCCCTAACTTTACCCAGGAGCTATGTTTGGAGTTTCTTATATTTTATTAGCACACATGAGCATCAAGAGGGCACCCTTGCACATCCTTCTTCCCTTGAGTGTTCAACCTTCATACCCACTCCTTCAAACTAAGTCCTATTTGAACTTTGGAGCAAACTTGGTCACATACAGAGAGAGAGCCATGAGCTTGTTTCCACATTCCATTAGCTTCAACCCTCCACTAGCTTTCATCATAGGTAGAACTTCCAATCTCCATAACTATGTGAAAATTACTAGCCTCTCGTCTTGGCAGTGCAATTATTGCATGTGTATTCATGTTATTCATGGATGATCTAAAAAATAAATAAAAAACGTAGCAAAGAAATATAATACGTCTTTTTTATTTTCATTTTTTCAGTACTCTACGTACTAAATGTTTTAAAACCCATTTTTAAAACTCCCTTTGTACTATGAAAATAAGTACAATAATATTAATAGTAATGCATCAGAGATTCAATAATGTGATTGCATCAGAGAAAAATAATAACTGGAATTTTTAATATATTTTTTTAAGTATAATAATAGTAATACTAATTACTAATCAGAGAACAATAATAACTGGCAAATATTTATCCAACATCATATAGACAATTCAATGTTAATTCTCACTCAAAAGAAAGAGAAAAGTACCGCATAGAATGATAATCCGAAACCCCACCCAACACAAGTGAACTAACATAACCACAATCGAATTTTCATATATAATATAAGACCATTAAATATCTCACCTGAAATGCACCCGTAAAACTCCAACGTAATTGGTTGGTGGTGAGACGAGGGATCACAACAGCCAGCACAGGCATTGTAGGCCTGTACTTTGCTATCAACCTGCACAAAGAAGCAATTAAGATGTACTGAAGAACAGAAGGAAAGAAAGAGAAGGAATAAAATTCTTGATTTTCCAGAGGCAAAAAATGTTTAGCAACATAAGATCATAAAACTAAAGTAAATTACAAATTTATTTGCAATCAGCAGATGTAATTCTAGTGATAAATTCTCTGAATGCATGTACGCAGGCACAGATATATAATAGGTAGCTTAAAGAATCTCCATGTGCATAAGCAGACATGCTACAACCAACGAAGAAGGCAATATTGACCATGCAAAATCACCTATTAAAACCTCCCCAACTAGTGTTTCACTTGTCATGTGAGCGGACATTTCTCTAGAGATTGACCTAAAAAACAACATTGTACTAAGCCATCCCCCGTAGAAACTGTGGGAATAGAAGTGATGAAGTGGGTTTATTAGAGTCACAAAGAAAAACCACAATAGAGATAACTCCCTGACCAATGAGAATTGGTTTGCTGTTCTTGCCTTAAATAACCCAGTTACTGACAGTCGGATTCATCAAAAGCATTACATTCCATGGTTGAAGTTACAAGGTAGCATATAAACAAGACACGATGTACAAGCTGTCCAATAACTCCAAGAATCTCCAAGGCTGAAGTATGATGTCCTCCAAATAAAAATAAGCTCCAAGTTGTTGCACACTTTGTAGATGACGAAGAAAACACCACTCCACCTGCTCCAATTTGAAGGAACCTCTTTCTCCAAGCTTGCTCATGAAAAGAGCTCCAAGAAGTGATAATACTAGTGTCTGATGTGTATTGTTTATAGGCTATGTTTGCCTTGGTAAGTAAGGTAAGAATAAAGCAAAAGCTGTTTTTCACTAATGAAGCAAAACCTTCTTTTCAATAACAAAACAAAAGCTGCTTTTGATTAATAACGAAAGGGTCATTGGACGAGTCAAGTTATGGCAAGGGTTCTAATCACAGTTCCATCTTTAGGCGTAGTGCACTTTGCCCACCTTCTCATCCATCGTTAGGAGTAGTGGGCTTTGTCACCTTCTCATGGAATTAATGTGTCCATCGTGTAATGTGCTCGAAAGGGAGTTGTTAGTGATGTACCAACTCCTTGCACTCGGTTCCTATTGGGCCACCTGTGAGTTATGTCCGAAAGGGAGTTGTCTTGCCTTCTCGAAAGGGAGTTGTGTTGTCTTCCAGAAAGGGAGTTGTGTTGTCTTCCCGAAAGAGAGGTTCTTGCATTCCATTGACTCCTAGCATTTGGTTTCCTTTGAGAGTATCGTTTGTACTTATCTAGAGATCATTTATAAATCCAACGATGGACCCTAGACCATGGAGAATATGTTGGTGGTGAGATAATCATGCATCCTATGATGTCGGTTGACCATAGATGGTATAGCCATCAGAGATACCTACGTAGACACGACCGTCTCGGAGCAAGATATATTATAGAAGATATTGTCCTCGATGGCAGCCCTCTTAGCCCCTTAAATGTGATAGTAGCCCCTTGGCTTTTACTCAAGAGTTGTTGGCAATGAAGGTATGCTCCATTGTTATGTCTATAGTTGGTATGGATTAACCCTACATATACCTCGCATGTACGATCAGATTAGGTAAGTGACTTTCCCCACTTGTTGTATGCTCATGATAGTATTCAACATCGGTTGTCGTATAGCCCATTGATGTTGATATTTGATCATGAGCAAACTTTTTTGATGGCAATGAGACTTGAGCATGGATTTTGAATTTGTGGCGGAGACTCTCGAGTCCTGTGCAAAGGAAGGAAATTGTTACAAAGGGATAGGGAGAGCATGAGAAAGTCAACCTAGCACTATGTTGTCTTCCTAGCACTGCATTGTTCTCCATGCTATTTGCACCATATATGCGTACCTCATAGTCTTGATGGGGCACGAAGGTGTGTACCTTAGGATAACCCGAGATCTTGAGACAATTCAACTTGACATGTTCCACAAGAGCCCAACTTAGTTCAAGGCCATAGGGGGAGGAAGTTCCGAAGGACGACTTCTCTTGAGTACCTGATTAGTGGAGTGTCTTTCGATTTGAGAGTCAGTTGGATTCTCAAGGGATTGGACTCTTGGTTTTTAGCAAATGAAATTGTTGAGAACGACAATTAGAAATAAGGGGGGAAGTATTGTCCCCCCAAGACGCAAGGACATTTGGATGGCTGCATGTAGTTGACGTGTCTTCCAAAGTTTGAGGCAACCACCCAGTGTGAATTGGGCCACCTCATTTGAGCCTATAAATAAGACCCATGTGCTCATTTGCAAGAGATTCCTTGTATGAGGAAGTTGGATTCTTGGCCCTTTAGTAGAGTCTCGTTGCCCGTATTGGGTTTTTTTTTTTTTTTTGGGGGGGGGGGGGGGGGAGAAAAAGGAAGGGGGGCCGGGGGGGGGGGGGGGGGGGGGGGGGGGGGGGGGTTTGATTGTTTGGAACATAGGTCCCTTGGAGTTGGCTACCCGCTTGGCCACTAACTCTTGCGATCGACGGTGAGCCCGTATTGGCTCTATGACAGAGAGGCGAGTCCGATGTCCACTCTTTTTTTGTTTGTGAATATGGCTTGTGACTTGTCTTGTCCAAGGAGGATCCTGGAGGATCTAACAAGCCTTAGTGAAAGTTGCCTAACATAAGTAGGCTAGTAGATGTCTACCTTCATAATTTCAACGTTATCCAAACTTATGAACTCAAGATAAAAACACCAACACAAATACATAAGGAAAAACCAACAATCAAAGCAAGAGATTACACAAAGAATAAGATCAATATATTTCATGAAAAAATACAAATAAATAAGAAAGCCAATACAAAATGAACATGAATAAAAAATAGCAAAAATTGTATGTGTATGTATGTATATATATATATATATATATATATATATATATATATATATATATATATATATATATATATATATATATATATATATATATATATATATATATATATATATATATATATATATATATATATATATAGTTATAGTTATAATTATAGTTATGAAATCCCTACTCCAAGCATCAATGCCCTAGAGTAGGTACAAACTTTAATAAAGAGTTTCTAAATAACTTCTAATAAAGTCAACGAGCTGAGTTTCTATCACATTTGGATAGATAAATAAATAAATAGTTAGAGAGAGATAAAGATAGATGCAATATAAAGATCTATCATTAATTGATGCAAGGTAGATAGATGGATGTCTTTACATTTTTATGTGAAGGGGAGCTTTCCGATTCTTCGTAGTGGACTTTACCTTATTGGATGCCATCGTATCCACTCTTTGTACTTGTCTGTGTAGACCTAAAAAAAAAACGCAAAAAATCAGAGAACCATAGAGCACGGACTTCTCTATGCAAGAGTCACAAATGGGAAGTCTCAATACAGTTCGTGACCAACCAAGCCCCAATATGTTTTATTAGAACATACATATATAATATTGTCCAACGGCCATTTGGACTTTCATATCGAAGAAAAGTAACATTAACAATCGATAACATTATGTATTTTTGTACCATGGATATAATAAGGGTACTTACCCTATATTCAATATACTCTATGGAAAAAGATGAACACAGTAAAACCTCAATTTTTACTTTGGATTATTTAAATCTCATAAAATTTAAACTATTTAAATCCCAATCGTAGTACAAAGGTGAGATTTAAATCGTAAACTTATATCAGGATTTAAATCGTTTAAATAGTAGAGATTTAAAAAAATAAAAACAAAAATCGAGGATTTATTCAACGCGAGTAATTTTTATTTTATTTTTTACTTTGTCATTCATCATGGCATGTACAAGTTTATCCAAATCTCATTACCAACAGAAGTTACCATAATTTAAGGGATTTCCAATAAAATGGACTACATTTCTCCATAAGCACATCCCACTCAAGTGTTTTATCATTATCCAAATCTTGGTGAACATAAGGAAGCTCTTGATAATCAAAGTTTTTATGAAGACCATTCAATGGCTAGGATAGTGTTTGCACATAAGAGGGAATGAAATCCATATCTTGAATCTACTACAAAGAGGAGTGGCTAGAAGTACCCATCACTTTTGTGAAGTATGAAAGCATCCTTCACTTTTTCAAAGCATGATGACACATACAAAACGAAATACTTGTATCAGAGATTATTGACCACCCAAAAGCAAAGTAATACTTTGAGCACAAAACTCAAGAAATACTTTGATGAGAAACCAATGTTTTTATGTATGTATTCTTTAAAACTGCAATATCATGTATAAATTCATTATGCATGCAAAACTATCCTCTTGAAAAAGATCCTATTGAATGATATTTACAATCAAAATGTCCCCTCAAAGCATATCTCAACATATAAACTAGAAGTCATTCTTGAAGAATGCATATAATACGAGAAGGCATGAACAAGTCTATTAAAAATAATAATAATAATGATAATTGTTTCTTATGAATTAAAATAGTTCTTAGATATTTTAAACCCGATTGCGATTTTTACTATTTTAAAAGATTAAAAACCATAAGTTTTTTTTAACTATGATCACAATTTAAATCTCTACTTTGTATTATACAAGTTGCTATGCAAGTAGCATATTCGAAGAAGTGTAGAGTAATTTCAGATTATATGAAGCAAAGACACTTAGAAAGGAGCTAAGGAGAGCATTTCACACACTTTGTCGAGGAAGAATGCCTTGGCTGAGATGAAGACCGCTTGCAATTGGGTCTTCTCATGTCTTTTTGGTATAATTTGGAGAGCCTCGTTTATGCATTTCTGACAAGCTCTTTTCCCTTCTGAATAAGGTGGTACAAGATGCTACAAGCAAGAGAAATGAGCAAGGGGGGCACAAGCAAGTCCATGGTGCCATGCCTAAGTCCTCTTTACTTTGACCTTCATGCAAGTAGGTATGGGTGGTGTTATATACCTCCCCATCCGATAGCTGAGTTTTCCCCAATAGCCACCTTACCTTCCATGGAAGAATGGGGATTGACATGAGGAAGCATATGTACTTAAGCCCCATGGTTATATGCAAAAAGGTCAAGCAAGTGAAGTATGTAGGTTAAAGAAGGCATCGTACTATGTGAAGCATGCAATATGCTGCTCGTGCAATTTGAAGCATGCACCACTTTCTTTGTGTAGAAAGATACATGCCTATCTCTTGGCACATGGATTTCAAAAAACACAAGCAAAGACCACATTTTGTATCTAAACCATGAAGATGATATATATTTAACCTTTGTAATATATTTTTATGATATGCTACTCACTTATCCTAATGAGATGTGCATTGCTAGCTTTGAGGCTGATTTCTATGCCCCACATTGTTGAGATTATGTAATGTCGCGGCAAAAGCTTGTTCACTAACAAGACCGCGGAAAATTGCCACGCCTCAACTAGAACTAAGCTAAAGTGATGTTAGAACACCTCTATAATCATAAGTAGCTTAGCAACCTTTCTGAACTTAAAACTTTATAACTGTATTTAGTGAAATCTGAAAATTCACTTTACAGGAAACTTCGCCTTTTCTTCAAGCTTCAATTCTCAACTGATTTACTTCAAACTTTACAATTATTTGTTTGCTAACTGTTAGATATTCTTTCCCTGACTCAAATATGCCAAAACCATGCTTTGAACTTACCAAAAATTCACCGGAACTTCACTGGACTGTTACCGGACCGTCATCGTAATTGCACCAGAATGTTACCGGAATCAACTGCAATTCTGTTTGTAATTACTTCAAATGATTGTAGATGAAGTAAGGAAGTTATATCTGAGCTTCCTTTAGTAAATGAACTCTTTCTGAAGTTTAAGGAAAGACTTCACCAGTTCTGGATGTCTTTACTTTCAGACATAGTACTGTGCGTACTTGTCCCATTTCACAGAAGTCTTTTGATCAACTTATAGTTGAGACTACTGGCTTCAAGATATGCTACCTCTCATGAAAAACTTTACACTATGTTGCGAGATCTAACTTGTAGATGTACCGGAAAACATTTACTGAGAAAACTATAACGGTTATTTCACAGTAACATGAAATCACTCAGATTTCTTCACATACGAAGAATGCGCTCAAACTTCCACATGAACATGTGTTTTCTATTAGAGAAGATGTGTACAAAATAGCTTGGCCTCACTTTGCTCATAACTATGGAAAACTCTCCTACTCTGAGTAGTTATTCCTTACAATCTCTCTTAGATGAATACCCAACAGTTCAGGTTCTATTATTCATCTCTACATACGCAATCTCGGACATCTTCTATATCACTATCCTCAGTTTCTATATGCGCTATTCTATTCCGGTTCTATGAGCACACTGCTCTCTTCTTCTCTCATCATATATTATGATCTTCTACCTCATATATATACATTTTGTTCCGAGATTCAAAACTCGTATTTTTGGAAGTTTCTATGAACTATATTACACTCGTGAATTTGTCCCTTCACTAAGGTTTGATTTTCTGAATACTTTGTTTTTGCTTCTCTTTGTCTTTCTTTGTCTTTATGTCTGTCTGTATGCCAAATTTGTGAGTGATTCTTCAACCGCTCCCCCTCAATCACTAATTTGCATTCTCTGATCTTTCATATATTCTTTTCTTTTATATATACCAGAATGAATCCAGGTAAACCCCAAATTCACCCTCAAATGAAAGTGCAACTATAAGCTCATGGTAGTCAACCACAAGACTATATAGCATATCACATAGTATCGACTCAATACTATGACATCCCCACTAACGTCATCAGTGCCCAATAGTGGGTATAGAACTCCGAATGAAGACATGCTCACACACGCACCCCACAACACACACACACACCACGAGCATGAACTCACAAGAAGCTCTACGAACTGAGTTTCTATCACTTCCGGAAGTGATGGGCAAACTCAGCCATAATGAAGCCTAGCACAAAATGCAACCAAAAAATGAGAAAAATTACAAAAAATGTGTAGTTGATAGGGTATACACACCTATCAACAAGTCGTAACTCGGACGAAGAGTCCACAAGTGAAAACTGCATGTCCGCTAATACGAAAATCATATATACCAGAATGAATCCAAGTAAACCCCAAATTCACCCTCAAATGAAAGTGCAACTATAAGCTCATGGTAGTCAACCACAAGACTATATAGCATATCAGCTCCAATATGCATAGTATCGACTCAATACTATGACATCCCCACTAACGTCATCAATGCCCAATAGTGGGTATAGAACTCCGAATGAAGACATGCTCACACACGCATCCCACAACACACACACACACCACGAGCATGAACTCAGAAGAAGCTCCGCGAACTGAGTTTCTATCACTTCCGGAAGTGATGGGCAAACTCAGCCATAATGAAGCCTAGCACAAAATGCAACCAAAAGATAGGAAAAATCACAAAAAATGTGTAGTTGATAGGGTATACACACCTATCAACTGGTCGTAACTCGGACGAAGAATCCGCAAGTGAAAACTGCATGTCCGCTAATACGACAATCATATATACCAGAATGAATCAAGGTAAACCCCAAATTCACCCTCAGTTGTCGTAACTCGGACGAAGAATCCGCAAGTGAAAACTGCATGTCCGCTAATAGGACAATCATATATACCAGAATGAATCCACGTAAACCCCAAATTCACCCTCAAATGAAAGTGCAACTATAAGCTCATGGTAGTCAACCACAAGACTATATAGCATATCAGCTCCAATATGCATAGTATCGACTCAATACTATGACATCCCCACTAACGTCATCAGTGCCCAATAGTGGGTATAGAACTCCGAATGAAGACATGCTCACACACGCACCCCACAACACACACAAACACCACGAGCATGAACTCACAAGAAGCTCTGCGAACTGAGTTTCTATCACTTCCGGAAGTGATGGGCAAACTCAGCCATAATGAAGCCTAGCACAAAATGCAACCAAAAGATAAGAAAAATTACAAGAAATGTGTAGTTGATAGGGTATACACACCTATCAACTGGTCGTAACTCGGACGAAGAATTCACAAGTGAAAACTGCATGTCCGCTAATACGACAATCATATATACCAGAATGAATCCAAGTAAACCCCAAATTCACCCTCAAATGAAAGTGCAACTATAAGCTCATGGTAGTCAACCACAAGACTATATAGCATATCAGCTCCAATATGCATAGTATCGACTCAATACTATGACATCCCCACTAACGTCATCAATGCCCAATAGTGGGTATAGAACTCCGAATGAAGACATGCTCACACACACACTCCACAACACACACACACCACGAGCATGAACTCACAAGAAGCTCCGCGAACTAAGTTTCTATGAATCTGCTTGTCTTTACTCCATCTAAGCTCTTTGTCAGAATATCTGCTATCTGATCTTTTGTAGATGTGTATACTATTTCAATCTCTTTCTCCATTACCTTTTCCCTTAGGAAATGATATTGAATCTCTATGTGTTTAGTTCTTGCATGAAATACTGGATTTGCTGCAAGATACAACAAGCTCATATTATCTCCATGTATGATAGGTATACCTTGATCAACACCCATACTTTTGAACAAGGTCTGCATCCATATCACTTCTTTAGCTTCTTCCACAAGTCCTTTATATTCTGCTTCTGTTGACGATAAAGCCACTGTGTGTTGCTTCTTTGAACACCAGCTTACAAGCTTATCTCCTAGGTATATCATATACCCATGTGTTGACCTTCTGTCGACTTCCTGCCCAGTCTAAATCACTGTATGCTCTCAGTTTTTTATCTGACGTAAAAGGATAATATAATCCTTCTTTTATAGTTCTTTTGATATATCTAAGAACTCTTTGTCCTACAACCCAATGTTGATCCTTCGGACAATGCATAAATTGTGAGAAAACTCCCACTGCATAACTGAGATCCGGTCTTGTTAGTGTAGCATAAATTAAGCTTTCCACTAACGACTGATACTTCCTCATATCTTTGAACTCTGCACCACCATATTTGCTGAGTTTATGATTTACTTCAAGCGGTGTTGAAGCTTCTCTGCAATTCTGAGGTCCTTCATCTTCCTTTACTAAGTAAGCATAGTTTTTCTGAGTCAAATAAGAAGTGTCATAGGAATACCTTGTTGGTTGTTTCCTTACTCTGTTTGACCTTCTTAGCTCATATTCTTCATGTGTATCTGAATACACATCTTCATCAAATCTTGGTTCATCTTCGTTTCTCATACTAGATCCGATCCTGGACGTACTTGCACGCATATGATCTTCATCTTCATTCACCTGCATATGTGATTTTCCTTTTTCAATTCTTCTCATCTCTTCTTCACGTGTTTCAACACTATGCTCTTTATCTGTATACCAACTCTTTCCTTCATCAAATGTCAAATCTCTGGAGACAATAAACTGTTTGGTTAGAGGACTCCATAACCTATAACCCATCTTCTTTTCATCATATCCGATGAACACATATTTTTCAACTTTTGGTTCAAGCTTATGTCTCAGTTGTGATGGTACATAAGCATAAACAACTGATCCAAACACTTTACAATGATCAAGTGTTGGTTTCTTACCCCACCAAGCTTCATAAGGAGTCATCCCATTTAAAGTTGTACATGGTAATCTATTTACCAGATATGTTGCTGTATTTACAGCCTTAACCCAAAGATAATTTGGACAATTCTTCTCCTTTAGCATTGCTCTTGCAAACTCAAGTAGAGTTCAATTTCTTCTTTCTGCTACTCCATTTTGTTGCGGTGTATACCTGCAAGTTATTTCTCTTTTGATACCTGTATTCCACAGATAATCATTGAACTCTCGAGAAAAATATTCTCCTCCTCCATCAGACCTTAGTCTTTTGAGTTTTTGTCCTGTAAGTCTTTCAGCATATGCATGAAAATGCCTGAAAGCTTCAAATACTTCTGACTTCTCTTTCAAAACATAAAGAGTTATCCATCTTGTTGCATCATCAATAAAAAGAACATAATACCTTGAGCCACTGATAGATCCTTCTTTTGTTGGTCCCCATACATCTGTATGTATAAGTTCTAACACATCATCGTGTTTGTACCCTTTCTTCTGAAATGGTAACCTGTGGGCTTTTCCCATATGACACGCTTCGCACTTGTGAATCATATGTTGATTCTTCATATTTGGTAATCCTTTCACGGATTGTTTCTCCACCATAGTTTTGATTCCTGTTTCATTAAAATGTCCTAACCTCTTATGCAAGAGGTCTAACTCTGTAAATACCTCATCACCATGTGTGATCAAAGCTTGACAAACATTCCCTTGTACTTTAAGAGTAAAAGGTCTACCTTCCTTTTTACCATGGACAATTTGATTGTATCCTTTTCGGGATCTTCAACAAATACTCCTTCATTTGTAAACCTGACTTGAAAACCTTTTTCTACTATCTGTCCCACACTAATCAGATTCTTCGGGATTGTTGAAACATACAAAACATTTGTTAGTAGGTGCTCCATTCTTACACTTTACTTTTCCAATTGACCTTACATTATGTTTTTTGTTATCACTTGTCTCTACTGTATGATTTGAAATACCTCCTTCAAGTTCTGATAACAATTCTATATTTCCTAACAAATTATTTGAACAACCAGAGTCAATATAGAATACCTTGAGGTCTTCATTCTCTGATATACTTATCGAGTTCATCATCAACGTTGTATGACTGTCATTCTGCGTATCATTCGCATAGTTGTAGTAGGTAGTGTTGTGAGACTGATTCTGTCCCCAACTTCTTGCTCCACCTCTACCATATCCGCCTCTTTGGCTTTGTCTTTCTCTTTGATATCTTCCCCTTCTGCCCATAGTGGTTAGGTGCGTTCAATTCAGTGCGTTCGGTGCTTTTAAGGTGCGGGGACCGAACCTTACGTCTTTGGTAAGGTGCGTCGCTAACATATTAGGTGCGTTTAAGGGGCAAGAATCGAATGTTATCTTTGAAGTAAGGTGTGTAAGGTACGTTCCACTAAAAAGTAATATGTATAATACCATATATTATGCAATCACACATATCAATGATTCATATTGAAGTTGTGGATCAATCATTACTTACATATAGATATACAAGAGGTACAAATCATATGGGAAAAAAAATTGTGTATCTATGTGTATGTGTGGATATATGCAAGCTGTGTGCTTTCATGTGTTCCTAGAACTGCATAGTTGTATATGAACACCTACGTACAGATGCACACAAGGGAAAAGCACATGTGACACAGCTATGTACCTTTACATGGACATATATGTCCCTATAAGTGTATATATGTATTTGAACACCTATATATAGATGTACACAAGGGAAAAGAGTACACAAGGGAAAAGCATAAACGGGAAAAAATTGTATGTGTGTGTGTCTATGGATACATGCATAAGTGCATGGATTTATTTGAACACTTATATACATATTACAAATATACACAAGAAAAAGCATAACGGGGAACACATTGTTGGTGTGTGTGGATAAATGAATAAGCAAAGGGTACATCTATGCGCATGCATTCATGTCCTTCATACATGTATTTGTGTGTGTCTCTCGGGAACTACAAAAGGGCCATAGGCTGACAGTAAGAAAGCATAAGGCAAGTCTCTCTCTCTCTCTCTCTCATTGCAACAAGGAAGCAAGCTTCCCTGTGTGTGTGTGTCTGGCTGGAAGCAAGCATTCTGTAGGTTCATACATATACCTCTCATTTCCATGCAAGAAAAAGTAAGTTTCACTTTACATAAGTAAAAGAGCACTGATAGGAACCGAATGTAAAAAGAGCACCGCACCGAACGGGATGAACCGGATGATCGGTGCGTTTTTACCCCGAGAACAAGAACCAGATGGCAAAGCACCTATAGAGCCATAAAGCACCGAATTCATGCTGTGAGGGTATAAATACGCGAACCAATGCAACCATGCTTCTTCCTCTACTGTTATTGTTCTGATTCCGACTTGACCCTTGAGAATTATGCAAGCAATCATGAGCCAAATGATTGCTTGATCCACAGATCCAACAAGTCTTCTTGTTGTTAGTCTGATTACCTCTTCCTTTACCTCTACTTTTACTTCTTACGTTACCTCTTCCTTTTGCAAAATTTGCTTGAGTAGACATCTCTTTTTCATCTTTTTCTTTACCTTTATCACCTTTCTTCTTATTCTTTGCATACATAGCCGAACTATGTCCTTTATCTCCATCTGTCTTCAAATCTTGCTCAAACGTTAGCATTAGTCCAAGCAACTGATTTAAATCTGGTACAAAATGATTTAAAGAAAATTCAGTTGAGAGTACGAAAGGTTTCCACCTTTCATCTCCTCTCAGTCCTGCAAGCACTTGTGCTATCAACCTGTGATCTTCGATATCTTCATCAATAGATCCAAGACTATCCGCCAAGTCTTTCATCTTAGTGACATAGTCACTAATGCTTTGACTTTGCTTTTTCTTGAACGTTGTAAACTCTGACCATAAGCTAGCCTTCCT
The DNA here is from genome assembly GCA_020310875.1 of Ceratopteris richardii. Classification (NCBI taxonomy): domain Eukaryota; kingdom Viridiplantae; phylum Streptophyta; class Polypodiopsida; order Polypodiales; family Pteridaceae; genus Ceratopteris; species Ceratopteris richardii. The sequence goes on from MU260070.1 coordinate 160,560, forward strand.
AGCTTTCATCGTATTTTGGAAATGATCTTCCAGTGCACTCCATATGCCTTCCGCTTTCTCCAGACCTCTAATGTGCGGTAGTAGATGATCTGTAATGGTATTGTAGATATAAGCTCTTGCCGTTGCATCTTTCTTCTGCCAAAGCTTCAAGGCTTCTAACTGTCGTCTTCGAAAGTCGGCTTCTTTTCTTCTCCTGTCACATATATCATTAAGTCCTTACTCATAAGTAAGGCTTCCATATGCATTGCCCATGCGGGATAATTATCTCTGTCCAATTTGTCAATAGAGATATGATCTTCCATAATCTTCTTGTTTTTGTTACTACCGGTGAGTTTAATGTTAAAAAGTTTTACCTTTTACAAACCTTTACCTTTGAGAATGACTTCCGAATGCTTATTGCTATTGATCATCTCAGCTTTCACCTTTCTTGTGAAAGTTCTTTGAATTCTCTTGTATCTTTGCTTCCGTTTCTACTTCTGAGAAACCTTTTCTTCTCTTCAGAACCTTTGTGCTCTGATACCACTTGTTGAGATTATGTAATGTCGCGGCAAAAGCTTGTTCACTAACAAGACTGCGGAAAATTGCCACGCCTCAACTAGAACTAAGCTAAAGTGATGTTAGAACACCTCTATAATCATCAGTAGCTTAGCAACCTTTCTGAACTTAAAACTTTATAACTGTATTTAGTGAAATCTGAAAATTCACTTTACAGGAAACTTCGCCTTTTCTTCAAGCTTCAATTCTCAACTGATTTACTTCAAACTTTACAATTATTTGTTTGCTAACTGTTAGATATTCTTTCCCTCACTCAAATATGCCAAAACCATGCTTTGAACTTACCAGAATTTCACCGGAACTTCACCGGACTGTTACCGGACCGTCACCGTAATTGCACCAGAATGTTACCGGAATCAACTTCAATTCTGTTTGTAATTACTTCAAATGATCGTAGATGAAGTAAGGAAGTTATATCTGAGCTTCCTTTAGTAAATGAACTCTTTCTGAAGTTTAAGGAAAAACTTCACCAGTTCTGGATGTCTTTACTTTCAGACATAGTACTGTGCGTACTTGTCCCATTTCACAGAAGTCTTTTGATCAACTTATAGTTGAGACTATTGGCTTCAAGATATGCTATCTCTCATGAAAAACTTTACACTATGTTGCGAGATCTAACTTGTAGATGTACCGGAAAACATTTACTGAGAAAACTGTAACTGTTATTTCACAGTAACATGAAATCACTCAGATTTCTTCACATACGAAGAATGCGCTCAAACTTCCACATGAACATGTGTTTTCTATTAGAGAAGATGTGTACAAAATAGCTTGGCCTCACTTTGCTCATAGCTGTGGAAAACTCTCCTACTCTGAGTAGTTATTCCTTACCATCTCTCTTAGATGAATACCCAACAGTTCAGGTTCTATTATTCATCTCTACATACGCAATCTCGGGCGTCTTTTATATCACTATCCTCAGTTTCTATATGCGCTATTCTATTCCGGTTCTATGAGCACACTGCTCTCTTCTTCTCTCATCATATATTATGATCTTCTACCTCATATATATACATTTTGTTCCGAGATTCAAAACTCGTATTTCTGGAAGTTTCTATGAACTATATTACACTCGTGAATTTGTCCCTTCACTAAGGTTTGATTTTCCGAATACTTTGTTTCTGCTTCTCTTTGTCTTTCTTTGTCTTTATTTGTATGCCAAATTTGTGAGTGATTCTTCAACACACATGCCTTCCTACATGAAATTAATTAAATATGCCCCATAACAAGACAAATCTGGCATTATACTAGAGAGAGTCGAGAGAGAGAGAGAGTGCAAATTCTCTTGTCCTTCTAATGGTATCTAAAATCTGGAAAAACACTAATCACTCCAAACTAAAGGTACAAAATCTACAGCAGATCAAGCTGGTTATCTTCTGCCCTTCACATATAAACTGTGCTTCGATACTAATGCATATGGACGTTTACTTGGAATTGTATATAAAAAAATTCTTTCATGTAAATTTCAGCAAAGACATGCACAAACAGGTCTCTTAACACTGCAATAAAATAACATGTTATCTAGCCTCAGACTTGGAAAATTTCCTGCACTTTCTAGAAGGTCTGAGAAAAGTAAATACATATTTTCACATACAAATGAAAACCATCTGCAAACTGAATATATGTGCAAATTAGAGAATGTGATTACAATTGTAATTATGAGCTTTCATGTGAAGTTGGAACTTTTTTGAGATTTGAATTTCGGGGGAGGAGGGAAAAAAAAACAAAAGACATTGCAGCAATTTCACCAAGAAAACATATTTGACCATTTGACAATTCCCTTCACCCACAATTTGATACAGAAGATCAAGCAAAGAAACTAGGTCCAAAAAGTACAAGACAGACCATGCACTAACAGAAGAAATCCAGAGCAATTCACCGATTGGAAGTGGATAAATATAACAAAAAAACATGATCCATCCAAGCAAATAAGACCATACCGTGCAGCTCGACCAGAGGATGTAAATACCACTATCACTGAGGCTTTGACTTTTATGGCAGCTCGAACCTGTGATCATATAAATATTATATTTCTGTCATTCTATGGGCCAGTACCAGACTATTAAGGTCTCCAAAATTGAATAAGATTGGTCTTTCCATATCATTTAGAAACTCACAGCAGAGGAAGCGATAGATTCCAGATGTGACATTGGTTCACCGACATGCTTCACTGTTTTCTTAAAGTAGACAGACTGGTTGTAGACCTTCTCTGCCTACATGTAGATTTATTTACCAGTTAGGATTTGAGAATGTCCAAACATCTAGCAAGACTTACGTATTTGCAGGACACAAAGCACAATTTCTCAGAGTACAAAGCTCATGATGTTAATAATGAAAGAAAAAGATAAAGTGACAACCTCAGAGCAAATTTTGCCAACAGTAGAAATTGTATCTACAGGAAATAACCCTCTAAGTGTTTCTGCTCCCAGAAGAATGGCATCTGTGCCTGAAGTTGGTCATAAATCAAAATGAATGCAAGAAACACTAATCCAAGGATATCCTCTAAACCAACTTCAAGAGAATCATTCTAGCTGAAGAGAAAGAACAAAGTCACATTACCATCCAACACAGCATTTGCCACATCTGTTGCTTCAGCCCTTGTGGGACGAGGAGTCTCTGTCATGCTGTCAACAACTCTCGTAATAACAGCAGGCTTTCCAGCCATATTACATTTATAAACAGCTGCCTTTTGAAATAAGAAAACCTATATGAAAGAGAAACAGTTTGTAACTGATCTTCTGAGAGGAAATAGGAAGCACATGTAGGAGAATGACAATTTTTCTTCCTACTCAAATGAGCATACCTTTTCTGGAGGTAGATCAATCCCCAAATTTCCTCGTGATAATATAATCCCATCAGCTTCACGCAATATCTCATCAAAATGCTTCAATCCCTGAGAATTCAAGTTTTGAAGATCCATGAGATTCCTACTGCTTCACTAATTTGGATAAAAGAGCTGAAAAGCACGATTCAGTTCAAACTTCAGCTGCCAATTAATCACCAGTAGTTCAATGGATTAAGTGCTACCTCCACATTCTCAATCTTTGCAAATATCTGTGTTTGATTTAGGTCCCCAAACTTCGACAGGTGTTCCCGAGCCTGGAGGAGTGTGGAGAGATACATTGAACCCCTAGTTCAATACGATATATGATTCCCAAACCACAAAGAAAGAAATACTTACCGCCCTCACATCTTCAGCATGTCGAGTGAAAGACAAAGAAAGAAAGTCAATACTATTCCTCACTCCCCATGTTGCTATCGCCTATATCGGTAAAAAAAATCAGGAAGAGTCCTCAGTAAGCCATTCAAATATAGTAGTACATGATAATCATGAACTTCAAAAACTGAGACAAATCATGGATTGGTATAAGAAACTGACTTAACATTACAATGCATGGTGAGACAAATTCATGACCTGTCCATATATTCATTCAAACTCGAATCTCGAAGGAAGAAATTCGCACTATCTCAAAATATAAACGATTCAAAGTAATTCAAAACAAATCCATAAATAAAATTGCGATAACTAATGCATATCTGAAAGTAAAGCAATCTCCTTATCAGTTTCCTCTAAACTTGAAAGATAAAGAAAGACGGTGCAGCATGGAAGCTATGAACATGGATTATCAAGCTCTTCCATGACAAAATATACCTCTTTGTCTGATTCAGTTAAGGTAGGAAGATCGATATGAACTTGGGCAGCATGAGCTGTAAACAGTGAGCCAGCTAAAGTAGCACTGTTTTTTACATAGCAAACGACATCTTGATCCTTTGTTTCTACAACCTGCATAATGCCAAGAGATGCAAACAGGCATTATTGTCATTGTGTCTGATTTCCAGGGTATCTAAACAAATGATCGGAAATACACATGAAATTGGCTCATGTGCAATAGCAGTTTCTAACCAAGAGGTGATTACCATGTGAACTCTAAAATTCTGATGTTATGTCATTTTGTAACTCAGAACACTGACCTCAAGCCATACAGAGGTAGTCTCACTTCCTGTGAATAAATTGGTTCATGTGCAATGGCAATTTCTAACCAAGAGGTGTTTGCCATGTGACTCTAAAATCATGTCTGATGTTATGTCATTTTGTAACTCAGAACACTGACCTCAAGCCATACGGAGGTAGTCTCACTTCCCGTGAATAGGTACTGGCCAACAAATATGGTATCTCCAGGTTTAACAGCCTGCAAAAGAATATCATAAATCAAAACATATGTACATAGAAAGACTAAAAAAACAAAGATGAATTCAATATAAACCACAATAAAGTTATCAGCAAAATGCCTTCGCAATATCTGCATAATTTATAGGTAAAATCTCTGACGAAGCTTCTTTCGAAGTATCTGGAGTAATGATCACTGTCGCATCAGCTTCCAAAGCAATTGGCTTTTCACTTTTGTTAAACACCTGAAGCTCAGGCCCTACAGTGTCCAACATTACCTGTAGAAAAAGAGAACAAAATGTCATTTGCATCATTTAATATGGTTCCATTTCAGATTTCATCAGATACATTCACAAGGCTGATATCTGCCCTTGTCAGCAATGAAGGAATAAAGAGTCGTACACCAAAAACACAACTGAAAATAATAAAGGGAAAAAGAAGCGCACAGAGGCAAAGCAAAACCCAAAATAAAACACACAAAATAAAGAGAGCATGGGTTCAGATTCACAATCTATAGTAATTGCATACCCAATATCTACAGTTTCAATCCATTTTTTTTTTTAAGGGTTATCCTACGAAGTCGAAATACATTAGCAGAACTCACACACATACATACTACGAATTCTATTTAGCAATATTATTTACAATACCATTCAAATTTGCAGGTTAATCAAACTTGTGTAACTTTACACAGGGTAAAGCTAAGGATTGTTTGGCATTGCACACACCTCCATCGCAAAGCCATTAACTCACTTTTGTTTTCATGCCAATATAATAGAATTTCTCCAAGAGAGGCATCAATAAGTTCCAACTTGTGGCTAGCCATCAGCATGATCCAAGCAATCCACAAACGTTGACAGATTTTCTTCGTTCTTTCTTTTTACTTAAGCATGAGCTAAGGCCTTTTGTTTCTGTTATGATCCTGTTCTGTATATCTTGAATGAGCTCCCCAAACAAGATGAAATATCAAAAATGCTTTTGAAATACTTTCAAGCTACAGATCTTCTATTTACCCTGTATCTCATATGTATCCTCACAAAAATCTTTTTTTTCTAAAAAATAGATCTCTCTCTCTCTCTCTCTCTCTCTCTCTCTCTCTCTCTCTCTCTCTCTCTCTCTCTCTCTGTGTGTGTATATATATATATATATAAATAAATAAATATATATATATATATATATATATATATATATATATATATATATATATATATATATATATATATATATACATACATACATACATATAGACACAAATACATACATAAACACGTGTACATATGTACGTGTGTGTGCATATATATACACATACACATACAGTTATGTAAATATATATACATACACAGTGCACACACATGTACATGTGTGTGTACGTATTTGCATGTATGCGTATTATGTACATACCTGTACATAGGTATGTACATAATCTGTATGCACAAACGTATGCATGTATATATGTACCAGAAATGATATCTGTCATGTCAAAATACTAATATGAGACTATTCTGACACATGAAACCCCCCACGTAGGTACACTGTATCCCCAACGAGTGTTATATCAAAGCACAGGCATATAACGCACAAAATGACATATACACAACAATATCTAAGTTTTTTATGTATGTAAGTAACACAAAGGAAAATTTCAAGAAAAATTTTGAAAAAGAAACGCTTTACCAGCTATCAAAGGTATTGGAATTTGTAATCTTGAAAATATAAATAGAGGATGAAGAAACCATCAACTATCTGACAAGGATTTTAACTTTATACAGAAGAATATCTACACATGGTATATAATACTAAAATTACTAATACCAAAAACAGAACATTGGGTGACAGAAATAACCGCGCAACTAAGAAGCAAACCATTGGGATTCATGAGAAAAGTTCCATGTCAAACCCGATTACTTTTGGAAAAAGAAAGAGAAGAAGCATACCGCACACAATTTTTTAGTGTTTTTGACTGCTTTTTTGAGATTCTCTAAAGTAGTCTGATGATACTCGTCCGAACCCCATGAGAAATCAAATCGAGCAACTGCAATGGCAAACATTTTTGTTTCTAAGATCCTGCAACCTTGAACTTTGGATAAACAGTTCTTTCATTGCTGAAAGATTTGACTCAAAATAAGAACGTTCAAAATTCGTCATATAAAAAAACCTAAACCCGAACAGGCTTTCTAGGATGTGTTGATTACCAGACATTCCAGCCTTTAAGCATGCCTCAATGACCTCAACTGAGCGTGACTTTGGTCCAAGAGTTCCAATTATCTTTGTCATAGCGGGAAAAAATGACTGTAGAAAACAGTAACAAACATGTCACAGCGTGATAAGAATATATGAGATTATATGGACGAGTCCCCCATGCTGTACACCGCTAGCTCATATTGAAGGCCCCAACATCAAATTAAAGACTATATCAGGTCGCATGCATTTCACCCTTGATAAGTAACAAAGTTTCGACAAGTCCTCACAGGTTTGGAATGTTCCAGGATAGAAGCCAGACGGATGGGCTCCTCCAGCAGTAAGTGCGAGGACTGCATGATTGCCCGCTCTTAGTAATCAAACCACGTGTTCACAAAGGTCAATCGGGAGTACGATGATAACAATCTGAACGACAGACAGTGAAGATGATATCAATAACGGATGTAATAGTCGCTGCAAAAAAGTAGAACCAAAAGTATACATCTGTCTCCAAGCTTAATCATACGAATCTCACGCAGTACGCAAGAGGTTCCGATTAGTAGGGAAGAGGCCGGACCTGCCCCGAAGCTCGGAGCAGACGCTTGTGTGACAGTGGGAAGAGTCTGCCTGCTGATTATCACCTCGAGACCTATGAACAAAACCTAAATCAGCGGGATGGCCGAACCAGACAAGCGATTGTGGTCCGAAGTGAGTGCGCGATGAAAAGTCAAGTGTCTGGAAAGGTGCAAGCCTATATCGAGAACCCAACGCGAGAGGCGGAAGCGTGTTCCTTCTTCGCGACATACATTTCGAATTTTCAACCTTTTTCTTTTTCTTTAACGCGAATACTGACAAAGGTTCTACGTGCTTACATTTTACAACTTACGACCTTTTTTTTTTAACGACAGGTCTGAGGTGACGCACTGATGACATGGAGAATCGCAGACGGAACTCGTCAAAAGAGGTGGACCATAAATGTCCAGGCTCAAAAAAAGATCTCAAGAACGGGTCCAAATTGACTTTCTTTGGTTTCCAATGTCCATTCTTCAGGAATTGCATGAAGTTGATCTCTTGGAAGTTGAAAGGTCTAAAATTGACATCTCTTTCCTTCTTGAGTGACATCTCTATAAAGTGTAATCTTTTCATGTCAAATGATGACTCTAAGTAAGGTGGGTTCAGACATGGAATGAGGTGCACTTTACATGATGTTCACAAAATCTTCTTTTTTCAAGAGGTAGTTAGGTAGAACTCTACTCTCCCTTGCTTGGATTAATGAAAAGAATAATTGCATAACGTGGACATAGTACCCATGGGAGTCGGACCCCCTCTATCCCACAAAGCAAGGCTTAAAACTTAAGAAGTACTTAGCATACTTCCTGAAGGCCATACAACCATAGGGAAACTAGTTTGAGCTCTTGCCTAAGGTCCAATATATGCGCAACACTATAGGCATGGGTTGAACCCCCACCCTCGCCTCAAAAGGCGAGAGTTCCACACAAGTATGCATGGACTTCACAAAAACTTTCACTCGCTCATTGATCCTTCCATTAAAGTGTGCACTCTATTGTGCATACATGCCACCAACTTTTTGGAAAATGCCATCATGTGTAAAGTTAACTTACCCTTTGTTTAATAACGTGCACGCGCCTATACATGGGATAGCTAACCAATGATAGATGGTGTGGAAAATTATTCCCATGCATGTCCCCCTAAGTGGTTGCCAATGTCTACCTCTTGAATTTTTATGTGTGCTTAGCATATGATGTAGACGTTGTGGATTAGTATATGAAAGCCAATATACACTAAAGAAAAAGAGGATTAAGAACCAAGGTTGATGCCTAAAGACCATCATGCTCATTTAGTAGCTTTTTTAAGGCTAATGAAAAAAAAAGGTGACTTTTTTAGTGACCTTTAAAAAAAACTTAAAAATTGTAAAAAAAACTAATATTTGAAGAATAAAAATGTCTTTAAGTAACTACTCTTATATGGATCTGCTAGACATCCATCTATAGAGACCACGACATATGTGTGTGGGACAAGGGCTAAGGTTAGCCAAGGTCCCTAGCTCAATGGATATCCTAAGGCACCAAAGAGGCAGTAGGGATGAGTGTGCAAGATGGACACATGTTCACATTAGAGGATTCATGAGCATTACCATTTTGTGTGCAAGAGGATATAAAGGATGGGAGATGAGTTGCACACACAATCGTTCAAGTCTTTACTTGGAGCATGTCACTCTAGCACAATGGTGTGTACCAATGAGAGGAGATCCATCTCATAAATGTCAATCCGTGGAGATGTGAGGATTGGTATGAAGACCATGAGCAAGTGAAGGCACAAGTGCATGAGTGAGAAGCACACAAGCATGCACACACATACACACACGTGCACACACCAGGTAAGAACAAAAAGAGGAACAATGGAAAGCTTCGATTACAAAAGTACTCTCTTACAAAAGCTAAAATCTCTAACAAGCTAACCTCAAAAATGAGCTCTCTAGTTCTTTTTATAGTTTTTTTTTTACTAGTTTTGGCCCTATCCAGACCTAGTCTCTGACCTATTTAAAAATTAGGTTCCAGGGCTTATTTGAGGGCTCAAACGGAGTCTAAAGATTATGAAAAATTGTAGGTAGCTAATTCTAATACTCCTCAAGCTCAAGGACTTTTTGGCTTGAACAAAATGGAGTTGCAAAAATGTGAGATGATATTTACAATGGGTTTAGTGATGAAAATCACTATTTTAATAGGGATTTCTTCTGAAAATTCGACATGTACTTCTTGGAGCTCCCTACATGCTCCATCTTCTTGTGTGTCCACCTCTTTGATGCACTCCAATGCTTTGTCCTTGACCTTGAGTACCGACACTCCCCCCCTCTCGAGTCTTTAATCCCTGACAGACCCTTGTTGGGAGTGGTTGTTCCACGTAATACTTTGAGAGGTAGTGTCCATCATGTATCAACAAGTTCATCTCTCTTTCAAATGCAGTAGGGTCTATTGTCTGGTTTGTAATTTTTTTCTTTGCTATCCTTTGCAAGTTTTAGTCCCTTTATATGTAGTCCTACCTTGGATTCCTGCATGATGGTGTATTTATGAGCTTCCCCAAAAATTGCGAATTGCTCAAAAGAGGTTGTCAATGTTGATTTTGAGAAGCTCTCGGTGATGGATTGCTTCCTTGCTATTGCTATTGTAACCTTGATGTCCTCTGGTTCTTTCATACATGTGTTTCATAGTTTTCATGCCAAGTACTCGTAACCCATAATGAATGATGGGTAAGTGTGTTAGGGCATGGCTTGAAGAAAATATGTGCCTTGTGCACGGCCTTGTAATGCGGCCCTATGTATGTATAGCTGGGGGATGCATTGTAAGAAGTATGGTGCGAAAATTGGGTCTTGAGCTAAGTGCTCAAGCGTATCTTGATGAAGAAGTTTATTAATCTATCATGGTTATAGTGTTGCTGAACTAGGCAGTTATTACCATGGTGAAAGGTCCATCGATGTTCATCTCTTCGTGTTACACTCCCATCATGGTGATTGACCATTGGCTTGTCTTTCTTATTGATGGATGTTCTTGCTGATGGCTCACTAATGAGATTCTTTGAGCACACAGTCCTATCCTTTTTTTTCTCTCTCTTTTTTCTTGAGAGGAACAATGTCACAAAACAAGAAGAAGGTGGTTAGTATCAATAAAATAGCTTACATATGTCAAATGTGTCTCATGTGTATGGGATTCTCAATTGTGTCTATGCACGGCCTTGTAATGTGGCCCTATATTAATGCATAATCTGGAAACGCATGACATGAATGGTGCAAAAGACAAGGTTATGCAAAGAGCACATGGTTTCCGCACGTCGAGGCTTTTGATGTTACTTGTAGATGTTGATGTCATCTTGTTTGGAGGTATCCATTGGGTCTCGAAATGATGCATTCCTCCTTATAGGAATCCATTGTAGAATCATGTTTGGTCGTGTAGAGATCACTTTTGGCCTCTTCATCTTTGGGTGGTTTTTTACATTTTGTATCCCTCGTGGTTGGCTCTTTGGTTTTTTGGGGGCTACTGTTGCTTTTGGCTTCCAAACCCATACCTTTGTTGCTTTTCATCTTATTATTGCCGAATAGGTGAGTGGATCTTCTTTGGCTCTTTGTGCCTGGTTCTGACCCTTGCCTTTTTGTGACTTCTTTGTTGAGACTTTACTCATATGGGAGAACATAGGGTTTTGTGCATGTAAGAGTTCCTTGGGTACCCACATGTGTAATCACCCTTGTTGAGCTGAAGCTAATTTCTTAGGCACCCGAATTTATTGGATATCTTGTGATTGAGCTTGTCCTAGTTGCTTCATTTGTCTTTTGGCTTGGTTGGCTTGTGTGGATGGGAATTTTTGTGGCAAAGCCAATGGTTGCTCTCCTTTTCGTACCAAGATCTGCTTCATGCTCGGATGTACTTTCTTTTTTAATTCTGTTTATCTATTTGATATAGCAGTTGTTTTGTGTTGTTTTGCTTTCCTTTGTGGTGGAACTATTGTGGTTGCATTATTCTTTGAAAAAGGAGAAAGGTCCTCTTGCCTTTGAGCTTGTTCTTCTATGATTAAGTCCTTCTGGATCATAGAGCTTTTGACACATACAACTTCTTCTTTGCTAAGGGTAGTCCTTGAAGAACTAAGACAATGTGTGACATTTGGATTTGTTAGCATGAAATTATCTAATTCTAATGTAATGCATTGTTCATGTACCCAAACTTGAAGAAGTTGATTTCTTAGGTTTAAGTTGACAACATTGTCATAGATCCAATCTTGACCCAAGACAAGTGGTTCTGTAAGGTCCTCATCTCGACACAATAGCATTTTGACTGTTATTGGGACATCTTGAAGGTAAATGGGAAGCTCCACCTCACCCAAACAAGGGGTTTCTACACCTTCCAACCCTATGATATAGGCTTCTATGGGATTGATGTCCAATTGCAGGGCTTGGCAGTATGAAAGTCTAACTGCACTAGTGGCTTCACCTGAGTCAATTAAGGCTCCCATAGTCCTTACATTCATTCCTCGTCCTACCTCTATGGTTTAAAGGGATGTCAATCGATTATTCGAGAAGCGATTGCACCTAATGTTTGACACATAGCCATGTGATATCTTGGGGCTTCAGGATTCACATCTATGCCTAGTCACCTTAACTTATTTCTCCTCATGCACTCTCTGGCCTCTACCTGTGCTTTCTCTCTAATCCTCAGCTCTTCTTCTTTTTGCTTCCTAGCAGTGTTGAGTCTCGTTAGCATATCCTCTATAAGAGGTTCTTGATATAGCTTTACTCGACATCCTATATAGCTTGGCAAGATGTCACCTTGTAGAGTGGCTAATTGAACTGCACCACTAGTGGAAATTCTATTAATGATCATGGGTCCATATCCTCGTTTTTCCAATTTACAGGCATGCTACTTTAGTGTATAGACCAACACTAGGTCTCCCTCTTTCAATCCTTTATCCTTGATGTGTGCATCAAAGTATGCCTTTTGTCTTTTCTTTGCAGCATAGATTCCTATTGCCGCTCGTAGCCTCGTCTCACCTAAGCGTTCTAGATCAAAAATCCTGGAGGACAACTCATGTCCATTCCACTCGTGCTCTTATGCTAATTTTAAAGTTGGGATTAGGAAGTCCAATGGTAGCACAGTGTTCTGTCCGAAGACCATTTGAAATGGGGTGGCGTTGAGTACTATTTTGTAGGCAACTCGATAAGCCCAAACGACATGATGAAGTTGTTTATCCCAATCAGAGCATTTATTATTGACCAGTTTTATAGGATCTTATTTGTGCTCTCGGCTTGTCCATTAGCTTGTGGATGATAGGGGGCAGACTTCTTATGTATCACCAAGAATTCTTGTAGAAGGTTTTCAATGACTTCGTTGAAGAAGTGTGTACCTCTATCACTTACTAACTCTATTGGTAATCCATATCTATTGAACATGTTCTCGAATAAAGTAGCATATCTAATAATTTGCACAATGAGCTTTCCAACGAGCTCTAGAGCTGAAAAAATGGATATTTGATGAAAAAGTTATGTTCAATCAGGCTCTTTGGGGTCAAAACAGGGAAACAGGATCTCACGATACATGATAACTTGGAAGTATTGGCAATAGTTAAGAGCAAACGATACACAATACTTGATCCAAGATGATACACGATATTGCCAAGCTATGATACCTCATACTTGAGACAAACGATACACGATATCTGAACTAAATGATACACGATACTTGCACTGAGACAATACAATACTGGACAATCATGATACACGATACTTCTTTGGGACGATACTCGATACCTCTGTCACACGATACGCAATACCACTCAGGGGCAATACCACTTTTACGTGATACATGATACCTTAGGTAAGTCGATACACGATACCAACTTCCCGTGATAAGATACTACTAGGCTCAGGATACATGATACTTGAGGATGCACGATACAATACTTGTCCTTGGACAATACACGATATCAGTCTTGATGATACGATACCAACCTTTGCAATACATGATACTTGGGAAGTATCATGATACATGACCAAGCAATACTCGACCGAATGATACACGATACTCCTGAAGTATCATGATACACGGGGAGTGAGGTATCAGCAATACACAATACCTACCAAGTATCGCAACACACGGGAATTCTGGTATCGCGATACCTGAATTCAACCGGTCACGATACTTTGACTTTTTGAGGTCCAAATTCAAAAATTTTTGCAAATATGTGTACCTTATGTCCTCCATGTCGGCCTTATATGCTTGCAGATGCAAAATATGTATGTAATATCACAATACCACACTTGCAATACCTGATGTAGGTCATGTCACACCGCATGATTGCCACTTAGTTTATTAATGTTTTGAGAGTGCAAAGCTCCTATTTGACAATATTTCAACACTGAACTCTCTCTAGGCACCTTGATCAAAGCCACAAATGGAAAAATGAGGTGAATGTACATTCAAAAAATGAGAAAATTTGAGAAGATGAAGATGGTGATGATGATGATAATGAAGGTGGAGAAAAACTCAAAAACTCAACAGAAAATGACTGTTTTTTACCTTCTAACATTGCTACTCTATATATAGTACCGTTGGCAGTAGCCAGAGGTATAGAAGATGCGGAAGCATGTAAAGACAGAGCAGGGAGTCAATCGAATCAATTTTTTAAAGACTTATGTTTTATAATTACTTTTCAAAACATTCAACATTGATTTTCATCACTATTGTAACATATGTAACATAGAAAAACCCTTTCTGTAATTTATAGCTCCATTTTGTGCAAGCCGAGGAGCCCTTGAGCTTGACGATCTTAGGTAGAATGAGCGTACCAATTTTGGTTATTTTTAGACACCGTTTACCTTTTCAAATAGCATCTAGGACCTATTTTTTAACTATGGTGGTAACTAGATGTGAAATCGGTCAAAACTAGTCTAGAATCTATAAAAAGAGCTAGAGAGCTCATTTTTGAGGTTAGCTTGTTGGAGTAGAGAAGAGCTTAGAGCTATTTTGAGCTTGTAAGAGTGTTCTTGAGCAATAGAGTTGATTTCTCACCTTCCATTGTGTCTTGCTTGTCTCTTCGTACTGTGTGTGTATGTGTGTGTGCATCTCTATGCTTCTCACCATCACTCTCATTTCATCTCACATTCACGATCTTCATATCACTCCTATCTCTTCCGCGGATTGACAGTAAGGAGGTGGAGCTTCTTAACGTGGTTCTCACCATTGTGCTAGATCAACACCAAATTTCGCGTCGTTGCCGGGGATCGAGTCTAGGACGAATGTGTGATGGTAAGAGTATAGCAAGAAGTGGCGTTGGAAGGTAAAAAATTCAGTTTTTGTTGTTGTTTTTAGTTACTTTTTAGTGTTTTTCACCTCCCCACACTCCATCTTCATCACTGCATCATCATCTTCAACTCCAAAAAAAATCAAAAAATTCACCATATCCACCCATTCTCCTCATTTCCCCTTATTTGTGCATGCGAGAGAGTGAGAGAGAGTTTTTGTGCTTGCATGTGCTATTGTGTTTTTGAGTTTTCTTGCAGGTACAATACTCCAGAGCATCAGGAAGGCTGCAAAAAGGTAAAATTTCACTTTCTGTCAGAGATCTGCCGTAGATGTCGGACCATCGCGATGGTCTGCCAACTTCGGAATTTTTTGTATGCGAGTTCACCAAGAGGTAGGCGACACTAACACTTGCACAGATCCACAAACGCATTTGCAAAATCATCATTTTGGTGGACCATCGCGATTGGCTCAGACCATCGCGATTGTGTCACACCATCACGATTGGCTCACGCCATCGCGACGGCTCGGCCGGACCATCGCGACGGTCTCACGCCATCGCGATGGTTCACTTGAACCATCGCGACAGTCCTTGACCATCGCGACGATCTCGTTGAACCCACGCCATCGCGATTGGCTCAGGCCATCGTGCCGACGTTGCCACGTGGCAAGCTAGACCATCGCAATTGCTCACTAGTCACGCCATTGCAACTGTCCCAGGTACGCCATCGCGACGACTCAAAATCAGACCATCGCGATTGGCTCATGCCATCGTGACGGTTCACTTGGACCATCGCAACGGCTCACGTTGACCGTTGACTGACGCCATCGCGATGGTTCATTTTTGGACCATCGCGACAGTTCACATTCACGCCATCGCGATCATCCACTTTCAGACCATTGCGACTGTTCCCTCCTTCGGACCATCGCGATTGTGCTAAGCCATCGCGACGGTTCACCTGGACCATCGCGATTACTCACCCCAAACACAATTTTTAGGGTTTGATTTTTTGGCCAATTTTGGGGCTATTTTTTAAAAATTTTTGGGTGATTAAACTCATAGGAGACCCCTTAGCTCATATTTAAAGAAAAACCTGTTTGTTAGTTTTTACCCCCGAGAGCCTGAATGGTCATATCTTTTTCATCTGAAGTCCGTTTTTTGAGCTTTATAGCTCGTTAGAAAGCTCTTTATGAGTACTACGTGACCTCAACTATTTTTTTCATAAAGAATACATTATTTGAGGTTGACCTAGTGTGGGACTAGAAAAGCCAGGGGGCAGCACAAAAATTTGGGCAAAAGGGTTAAGGGTGTATATACTCAAGTGCTTGATCATCCATTTGTGAAATTGGTCTAATATTGGATTTTTCCAGGTCTAGCAAGGGCAATCAAGGGCAAACACAGCAAGGCAGTGAGGACCGCAAGGCTTGGGAAGCGCGGCTTCTTGGGCATCAGAGCAACCACCAAGGCTGACTTGAGGTTGGAAGATTACTCAACCCCCTCAGTCAATTATTAGCTTAGGCTAAACAGTAGCATTGTGGATCAACGACGATAGGAACGCCTCAAGTGCAAGAGAATTAATTTTTCAAGTCCAAGACTAAAGTAAAGGTGTGTGATACGAAAACCTAAAGGGAAAGAACTTAATTCTAACGGAACGAGAACTCAAAGTACCACAAAAAGTCGATTCTTGACGCATACATCAAGACAAGAATCTAAAGAAACTTAAAAAGAATCAAGAAAGAAGGAACAAAGAACCATTGACGATCTGAGCGTGTACTGAGTGTGCAAGGAAGAAAATTCATGAACCTTAGATCGGGCAAGTATATAGGTAAGTCAGACCGACGAAGCCTTAGATCATCCGAAGCAAGTGTAGGAACTACTGCACGATCGTGGGCACAACAATTGAATAGTAATTACCCCTACGAGAGCTCAGACACGAGTGAATCAGAAATGGCATTTAGCACAGAAAGACCAGAAGGAGGGTCAAACGTAGCATATTTAGAAAAACTTGAAGGACCCTATAGAACTCAGTTAGAGTTTCTCCGAACCAACCGCTTAGGTGCTCGCATCTATGAGGATGGTTTGCAAAGACAAGTGGTGCAAATGTACAATCCCGATCAACCCATTGGATTGGAATGTCTAGTGGTGAAATTTGAGAGAGACACATACATAGACAAAGAAGGAACGATGTACATCATAAGTACGCAACCAAACAATACGAATGAGTTTGGCGTAATTCAGTTAGAGACGGAAGCGAGATCCCAAGGAAAAGAACCATTAGAAGAACCTAGGACACCTAGAGGGAAATCTGTACTGACACGAGTGCTAGTTCCAGATTGGACCCCTCAGGATAACAGAAGCATAGAGCTGTTTGTAAATAAAGAAACTGACGAAACATTTTGGAGGTACAGAACATAACAACCTAGTGAGGTAGGCTCCATCATAATCTATGAGTTCAAGGACCTGGATACACCTGGAAAGGTTGTATACCTGGATGAAACTTCAGAAAGAGTATTTGTGGTACCAGACCACGCTAGAAATACCTACACATGGAGAGGTGATTTAGTATTCCCTCCATCTAGAACAAATGTAAACGCAAGCCAACAAAGGGAAGGAACATCATCCGCCCATGCTAATCAAAGAGAGAAAAATAAAGAGAGACCCGAAGTAAGTTTCAATCACCCCATAGGGAGAGATAGAACCACCATGGACACGGACAAAGTGGAAAGACAAAGAATGCCAGGTGGTAGAGATGATTTTCCTCTACCTAGACCACGTGAACACGCAAGAATATTAAGACCCACTCAACTAGTGAAATCCATGAAAAACTACTTTGACGGGACAGGAGATCCCTATGACCATGTCGCAGAATTTAAAAAAGTG
The DNA here is from genome assembly GCA_020310875.1 of Ceratopteris richardii. Lineage (NCBI taxonomy): Eukaryota > Viridiplantae > Streptophyta > Polypodiopsida > Polypodiales > Pteridaceae > Ceratopteris > Ceratopteris richardii. Next base: position 178,144 of record MU260070.1, read on the forward strand.
TTAAGAGCAGAACAAGTCGAAGACATGTTCACACAATATAACACATTTGGACTAACGTTAAAGAACACAGCTTTAACTTGGTTCCAACCATTGCAACAAAGGCAATTTAGAGACATCCATCACTTTTTAGAGTCATTCATTATTGAATTATCTAAAAGTGGGATCAGACATGACACGTCTTCGTTGATTCATAGTTTCAAACAGACCCCTCAAGAAACAGTTAGGCTGGCAGGACATAGGTTTAAACAATATGTGGAAAGATGTCCTATGCAAGAGCTACCCTCACAGACCAAGCAAGTGTCACTGTTTTTAGATGGCCTGTTGAGCTCCAAACTACGCTCCTATGTATACTTGAAGGAACCTAGGACGCTAGAGCAATGTGTAAGAATTTGTATAGACATTGAGGACAACCTTGGAGATGAGCTGGAACTCTCAAAGGTCTATAAGGACTCGGACTGTTCATCTCTAGCATCCACAAAATTGTCTAGCTCGATAGAGGACCTAGCAGAAAAAGTGGCCCAGAAACTAGGAGTTTCTAGTAAACAGATGCCTAGGGTAACAACAAACAAGCCTTGTTACGCCTGTGGTGGCGATCATATGGCAAATGTGTGTCCCAATACAACACAACCACAAGCCAACCCTAGTGGTCAATACTGTACGATCGAGAGAAGATACACAAATCATACAGCACAAGACTGCCCATATAACAAAAAGGTAGTGAGACAGAACTACCCGCAAGCATATGCGCAGCCAGGTAGGTATCAAGGCCAATACAATGCTCAACCTCATTATTATAGGCCTCCTCAAAACTATCCATATCAGGCTCAACAGAGACCTCAACCTGTTTTAGCTTAGCAGCCACCCCCACCAGCGAATGTCATCTCAGTCAAATATGCTGCTGCAAAAGAAAACCTAAGTAGGGCATTAGTTCCCTCATCACCCTTGATCACGGCTAGTGACCCAAACTCAAACATTTTTGACTCTACTCATGTAGATAGTCCACCCGCATACTACACAGAGTCACCAGAACATGTAGAAACATATCAATATGATAGTCCACTAGTGGAACCTAGTTGGGAGCCCGATTATGCTAATGTGATGTACACAAACCCAAACCCACGGCCCCAACTGAGACAGCAAAGACCACAGGGCCCTAGAGGACCATGCTTTAGGTGCCAAGGAGACCATTTCATAAAGGATTGTCCACATCCTCCGATAGCAGGATAGTCACAGTACTATAACATACAAGGCTTTTGTGCCGATTGTGGTAAAGAGCACATCATAAAAGATTGTCCTAAGAACCGTGTTAATACTTCAAATGTGACACCCATCAACGTGATAGGTATTGTAAACAATGCAGATGGATCCAACCCTACATACGTGCCTATCCAAGCTATAACCAGAGCCCAGGCGCTCTTACAGAACCAACAGCTTCATCATGAGAAAGTAGCTGGAACTAGTGAAGTTGGAGAATCTAGCAGTAAAAAGACGAAATCTTGGAAAGATTCTAGAGAAAGGATCAAGAGAAAGTGGAGTAAAAAAATAACTGAGTTGGAAGGAAGTTTGAAGGAATCTAGAGCCAAAATCCTAGAGTTGACTTCACAGGAATTGAATCAAGAAAATCTAGCTCAAAAATCAGGATCAGTTTTAGCAGAACCCATACCTGAAAACCTAGACATGATGTTTCGTGCATATCAAGCCAGATTAAAAGAAGGATCTCAAGTAGCGGAAATGAGTAAGAACTACCCTCGAGCAAACTTAGAAATTGAGAGGACTAAGCTTTGCATGAAGATGGTAGAATTAGCACAAGCAATGTTCGAAGCCTCTAGATATCTTAATTGGAATAACATGGCAAAACCGGAACTACACTTTCAAGGACTGATGGAGAGGCTAGAATACTTGATTGATAGCAAAGAGAAAAAGGATCAGCATAGGAACCCTACTGTCCCAGAGACACAGGAAAGGAATGCACCATCCCTGTCTCAAGTACCCAACACAGAAGGTGAAGACAACCTGTCTTCTATACATAGATATTCACATGAATTTTTGAGAGAAATACAAGAAGAAAAGTGGAGAAAAGAACAAGGAACCCATCCTCCTATTCAAGAAATAGACGACTTGCAAGAGCAATTTCCCCAAGACATCCCCTCTATTTATGATGATGTAGAGGAAGAACAACTGAGTGAACACACGGGTTATGAATCCATTTCTTTGCAAGACCTACCTCAGTTCACAGGACCTTGGGAAGCTAAGTCTATTAGTATGAGAGCACCCACAATAATAGTGAGGAATGAAGAATTAGTGATCCCTAGAAACACAGAAGTAATCAAGAATACCAAAGTACAATGTAATATCACTCTAGAGGAATTGTTGAAGGTTAAACCAGAACTATGGAAGCATGTAGCAAATCAATTCCCTGAGCTTGCTACTACTTCCTCGCAGATAGGATCACATAAGAAGGTACCAGAGATACACGTAGAAAAGATCGGAGATGTAAGTGAAGGAGAGGAAGGTAACACTTATCTTCCAATAACCCATCAGGGCTACACCACGAAAGCCATCTTAGACTCAGGAGCCAGAGTAGCCATAGCTACCACTGCCTTATGGAAACGTTGGGGTAAGCCAACATTGAGACCCACCAGGATGAAGCTACAAATGGCTGACGGACACATAGAAAAACCATTAGGCTTACTAGAAGGCATATCTCTCACGACTTGTGGTGTGGAGTTTGAGCATACCTTTGCCATTTGTGATTTTAGTAAAAATCATGCTTATGAGATGATATTAGGACAACCATTCATGCATCAGATGCAAATTGTACAATATTGGGGAACTAATTCTTTGTACTTGCAACATTTAGGAGTGACTACTAAAGTCAATCTTAAAGACTATTCCCATCGAGATGTACCCCCAATACAATGGAATACCATCCATAAGACACAGGTAGAAACGGAATCCGTACATTCACTGGAGTTAGACCCCTCATGGTTGCACGAAGATACTCATTTATGGATGTGTAAAGTAGCGAAACAAGAGGAAGAATGGTTAGAAGCCAGGACCTTAGGTTTTGAACAATATCCACGAACCCTTCAAGTCCCGGCTTATGCACCTGTAGTATTTCCAGATGAAGAGTTTGAACCCCATGGTTGGGCAAAAATCCTAGCAACCATGGACGTAGCCATCAATGAAGAACAATGGACACCCCACTGTGACGAGGATGGCTATGACATTTCAGTTTTCACGATAGAGCCAATCATGTGTGATTCAATTATAGAAGAATGCGAACCTAGCATTGATGCATTCGAGGACGCGAGTGATTTCGATCTAGAGTCAATTATTATGGACTCACCCTTTGCATCAGAGGAAGAATACTTCTACAAAGTAGAAACTCACCCGTAGAGACATGAAGAAATTAGAATGAGGTGAGGTTAGCCTCACAAGTGACCACCAAAAGTGAAGGTAAGAAAAGGAAGAAGAAAGAAGCCATGTCAGAAGAAGAAGAATCTTTGTTTGAGGTTCCCGAGAACTTCAAGAAGTATGAAATAGAAGATAGACGAATCATGATACGAATGCCTAATAGAAAGGCTGATGATGGAGAAGTATATGATAATCGAGAGAAAACCAAAAAAATAATAGTTGCCATAGAAGGAGAAGAAAAATGTACATACATTGGGCATGATTTGACGAATGAAGAAGAAGAAGAATTAGTTGCTTGGAGTTACAAATATTTGAAAGGAGTAGATCCGGATATATGTGTTCGCTTGGAGTTACAAAGATTTGAAAGGAGTAGATCCGGATATATGTTCTCATAAAATCCCTATGACTGCAGATGCAAAACCTACGAAACAAAAACCATACACGTACAATGATAATTACGCTGCAAAGATTAAAGAGGAGATAGATGGTTTGATAGAAGCAGGATTCATTTACGAAATTGAGCATACCGAATGGGTATCCCCCATTGTGGTTGTGCCCAAGAAGAACGAAAAATTGCATGTGTGTATTAACCTTAAAAAAGTTAATGCCACCACGATTAGAGACAGTTATTCTCTTCCTATCACTAAACATTTATTGGAAAGAGTTGCGGGCAAGGAAATTTACAGCTGTCCCGATAATCAAGCAGCCATTGCTCCAGAAGATCAACACAAGATCTCAGGCCACAGAATGGGGCATATTTGCATTTCGTGTGATGCCTTTTGTCTTAACAAATGCACCCACCACTTTCCAGCGACTCATGTGTCACGTTTTTAAGGAATTCTTATGCAAGAATTTGGAAGTCTATGTCGATGAATTATGTGCTCATTCGAATGTCAGACAGACACATATCCCAAATCTAAGACAAGTATTTGACAAATGTCGAGAATACCAGGTTTGTCTCAACCCAAAAAAATGTGTTTTCATGGTCAGACAAGGCAAAATTCTAGGACACATTGTGTCAAAGAATGGAATTTCGACAGATGAAGAAAAAGTGAAAGTATTTGCCGATCTACCTAGACCAAATAACGTAAAAGAGGTACAGGCATTTATGGGTCATTGTGGTTATTACAGACGATTCATACACATGTATGCAATCATAGCCAAGCTTTTGTACTCTCTTTTAACCCATTTTGAATGGACAGATGAGTGTGAGAATTCATTCAATGAACTCAAACGACGTTTGTGCTCAACACCTATATTGACAACCCCGGATTGGAGTAAGCCATTCCATGTACATGTGGATGCATCCAACTATGCCATAGGATGTGTGTTAGCACAACCCACGAATGAAGGTAATATAGATCTCCCCATAGCTTACGCGAGCAGACATTTGAATGCAGTAGAGAGAAATTACACCACTACGGAACGAGAAGGATTAGGAATGATCTACGCAGTAAAGAAATTCAGGCATTATTTGTTGGCAAACAAGTTCAAGTTCTTTACAGATCATCAAACATTGTTGTACTTAGTCAATAAACCATGTAATATGGGAAGATTAATACTTTGGTTTCTATTACTCATGGATTATGATTTTGAAGTAGTAGTCAGGAAAGGAAAGACACATCTCAGAGCTGACCACCTTTCAAGATTAACCTCAAGAGAAGCTCCTCAAGGGATAGTGGATGAATTACCCGATGCGTATTTGTTTAACCTTGAGATAGCACCAGAATGGGCTAAGCCTATTGTCCCTATTCTCACGTATGGACCCAAGAATCCTAGGATAAGGATCAAGGAAGGAGAGATTACCAAGTCTCAAAGATATCAAATCATAGCAGGAAGTATTTATAAACAAGATAATCAAAAGATTCTTGCTTGTTGTGTAGATGAATCGGAACATGCAAATTGGTTGCAATTAGCACACATAGGTGCATTAAAGCAACATCATTCGAAACATCGTACATTGCAAACTCTGCATAGACTAGGAGTATATTGGCCTTCTATGGAAGCAGATGTATACAAATTGTGTAAAGAATGCCCTGTTTGTTGTGAAAGACCACCAGTAGAACATGCTACATTATATCATGTGTCTCTCACACCAGAATGGAGTGAACCTTTAGTAACATACTTGAGGACGAACACATTTCCGCAAGGAATGACTTTAGCACGACAACGAAGTCTAGAGCAGGAAGCTCAAGACTATTCACTTATCGGCGATAATCTATACAAACGAGGACGAGATGGATACCTAAGACAATGTGTTCATGAAAGCGATTATCTGAGCATACTAGAGACTGCACACCAAGGTGTTGCAGGAGGTCATTTTGGACCCGATAGGATAATCAAAGCCATCCTCTTTGCAGGATTATGGTGGCCCACTCTTCACATGGATGCACATACCTATGTTAAGAGATGTGATGTGTGCTAAAGAACTCAATTTCCTACTCGAAGAGATGAAATGCCATTGAAACCCTGATGGGAGGACGTGCATTTTCTAAGTGGGGTATAGACTTTGTAGGACCCATTAACCCCCCTGCAAAAGGTACACATGCGGAATACATTATTGTCACGACAGATTATCTTACCAAATGGGTAGAGGCAAAAGCCACGAAAAAGAATGATGCACACACGACTGCAAAATTCTTATTTGAAAATGTCTTTACAAGATATGGATTGCCTATAGAGCTAGTGAGCGATCGAGGAACTCACTTTCTAAACCAAGTCATTGAATATTTGTTACAGGATTTTATGGTGATTCATAAGAAATCCGCACCATATCATCCTCAGGCCAATGGTCAGGCTGAAAGCACTAACAAGATCCTATGTAATGTACTGACGAAACTCGTGAACAACAAACGTTCTGATTGGGACAAACAGTTACACCACGCTGTTTGGGCATATCGAGTGGCCTACAAGACCGTACTCAATGCAACTCCCTTTCAGATGGTTTTGGTTCAGAATGCTGTGCTTCCTTTGGACTTCTTGATACCGACCCTCAAGGTTGCACAAGAACATCAGTGGACCGGCCATGAATTATCAGCAAGAATAATGGACTTGGAACAATTAGGAGAAACCAGGCTGAGAGCAGCAGCAGGGATATATGCGGCGAAGAAACGACGAAAAGCCTATTTCGACGCACATGTGAAAGATAAAGGCTTGAAAGAAGGAGATTTAGTCCTAGTATATACGCTGAAACAACACGCACGAAAATTAGAAAAGCGAGGTTATGGACCTATGATCATTAACAGACTCTCGACAAGTGGAGCAGTACAATTAGCCACCTTAGAAGGAGATATAGTGCCTAATTACATTAGTGGTTGTAGAGTCAGGCTATACCAAGAACCTCTCATTGAGGATATGCTTAGACGACTCATGTTGGCAAAGAAGCGTAAGGAGGAAGAAAATAGAATACGAGCTGAAGCTCAGGCAGAAGCTATAGAACGCATTAAGCGCATGAAGTTAAGAAGACAAAGACTAGGGAGAGAGCATTATAGCCATCTGGAAACAACACCCAGATACCCCATGGCCATGTGTCAAGCAAATTCAAGTACACATCCAAGCATAGTGGACAGGAGACCATTCATTACAGTCAGGCTAGAGCACGACAACCTTGCCAAGAGCTCAGGGCTTTAATTAACTCAGGTGCTGTGACTAGTGCGATTAGATGGTCCCACTATAAGGACTCAGGAATAGAAATGCGGCCAATTGAGGCATACCTCACAGGGCTAGGAGGCATGGCAACCCCTTTGCATGGGTGAGGTGGATCTTCCTATCCTCATACATGATGTGACCTTGACAGTGAAGCTACTAGTGTGCCATGATGATGACTTGATAGAACCCCTAATCCTTGGCCAAGATTGGCTATACGATCACTCAGTGGACCTAAATCTTAGACAAGGCTCCTTACAGATTGGAACCTTAGATCAGAAGCGAGTGATATCGCTTGACTTCCCTAACGGCATTCCGATTGAGGTTTGTAACCCTAGACCCTATGAAATGCATGAGACAAAAGACCGGAAGATCTTTGGTCAGATGAGTCACGTTACGTCTACACCAACCCACGCGGGCTTGGCGATGGATAGTTGTCAATCAGAAGGACGTCAGGAGATTTTCCCTTGGGCTTCCTGCAAACTAGAAAGGGCAACCGCCCAACCGCTTGGACAAATGGGGACCATTAGCGGCCAAATGGGCACAATCAGCGGTCAGGTGGGTTACATCAGCGGACAAATGGGGACAATTGCAGGATAGATGGGGACGATCAGCGGTCAGGTGGACTTCATCAGCGTCCACATGGGCAAAACACCCTGCGGTGCCCATCCTTCCACACTTACTGCAGACTGGCGTAGATTAAAGATACAAAATGAAGCATTTCCTAATGGGCAGGTTTTGCAAGTGTTAGACCTCCCTTCTTTTCCAAAGCAGAGTGTCCATCCGACCTCTCAACCTACACCACAAAGGAGTCAATCACAACTGAGGAACCTAGACCGACGACAATATCAGAAGACGCAAAGAGGAAAGCAGCAGTACCAGTATTACAAAGCAAGAGGCACGCGACAAATATGGGTGCCGAAAGGACAGAAACCACCGACACAATCCAACAAAGTAGACATTGACAAGAAGAAGTCAAGGCAGAAGCAGAAGCAATATCCAAAGCCTTCCCGACCTTCTTCTACAAGTACGACTATTCGACAGATTTGGATCGCCAAGAAGTACCTTACAAACCGACCCACATCCACACAGATTTGGGTACCCAAACAATGTATTATAGCTCAACCCTCAAGCCATGTAATATATAACCCTCAGAAATCTCTTCACCCTTTAACCCCACCACATCCGATCTCAACTTTTGTCCCTCAAAAGAAACATTCCACCCGCTCAGAAACTATTAAGAAGTGGATACCGAAACGTATCCAGCCGTCTTCTCAGACCCCCTTATCTAACATAACTCCCACCCCGACTAATAACCATCCATGTAATAACTCATTCACGACTGAACCTTGTACAAATCCACACACTATAACCCAACATCACCTGTAATAACATCTCATCAAGAAATGTATGCATTATCTGAAGCATGTAGGTGTCTAGAGACCTGCATTAGTTTGCAAGAAATCATTCCATAAACCATATCATGACACTTGGCTACACGGGTTACACATCGGTTATGGAAAGGGATTGCGGTCTCACTTTAATGGGATTATAATTAATTTCCATACTAATGTGTTAATCTTATGTAGCAGATCTACTACACATTCGCATCATTCATCATGCAGGCAAAAGGACCATCAGAAGCTGGCCCCATTGTATCCATGGCCAATATTGGAGAACTACTAGCGGAGCCCTATCCTATGGCTCAACCCCCAGAATTCCAGGGATTTCCAGGACCCATGCCGATTGACGACCCTCCCAGGGGTTACATTGAGAAGATTCATCGCAATTCTCAATGGTTTCGAGGACTAGCAGGACCATTTGCAGATGCAGATTTCATCTTTGAGGCCAATTTGGCGTTTGATCACCGTACTTGGGCCAAGTACCAATTTTTCTCAAGAGAGTTCGAAGGACTACAGAACACAGAAGACTTAACGCATGTTTGGGCAAGAGCAGGCTTTACAAAATATTTCAGTGATTCGTTGCCTAAACCTGACTTCTACAGATGTTTTTACTTAATCACCACTTTGATAGCTTCGGAGAACAAAGATCTACAAGGAACATTCATCTTGCCGTCATTGGTAAATGATCCGCCATATAAGAGGTTTTACCTTTATAAAGATCTGATTCGCGCTGCAATCAAGATCCATGGTACGCACACTCCAACAGAACGAGAAAGATTGATTCTAGAGCCTATGAAACGTGGGGATGTTACTAAGTGGGAAGATATTTCAGCAATCACACCTGAGTTATCTAAGCCATTAAGGATATGCATGCAACATTTTGCTTTCCCCGCTCAGGACAGATTCACCATGCCCCACAAACGCATTTGGTTTGGTTTATATTTAGCATGTATTGGACCTCAAACAGCTGATCTGGCGAGCTGGATAATTGATCAGCTCTACTTAGCACAACACAGATGGGAAAGAAAGAAGGTCATCAGTGGATGCGCCCTCACGCGCATTGTATATATGTGTTTGGCCTACGATTTACCTATCGAGCAAGCAATGACAAGCGAGGAGTTGAAAGCATTCAAAGGGACAACGAAGAAAGCTAGGAAGCCTAGCAAAGGACAAGCAGGAAAGCGCATGAGAGGTACTATCCCATGCCTATAGGTCCCAGAATCACCGTCACCGCAACCCTCTCCAGAACAGTCTCCGACAGAGGCTCCTACAACTGTACAACCAATTCGCATACGCTTATCAAGACCGGTCATAACAGAAGGCACTTCTAGTGCGGTTACCTCACAACCAACATTAGTTCAGGCATCGACCACCACTACAGCAGAAGTTCCCACCACTATTGGTGTGGAAGCTTTTTCTTTTCCGATACCTAATTTGGAAGCGGAACCCATCGATACAACGTTTGATTTCAAAATGCAAGATGCTTTCTCCAATGAATTTCAGTTTTCAGAAGGCCAGATTTTCTCTCAGGAATATGAACGGCCAAGCTACCCGACCACGCCTCGAGACCAAACACAAGGACAAGTAGTATCTAGTTTCGAGGACGAAAGAATAGAAACCGATGAAGATGATGGCGATGATGAAGCCAGCCAGGGGACTCATGAATCCCAAGAGCATGTACAGACAGATGAACAAGGACAGCACACGGAAACCTAAGGTTATACCAGTACGCATGAAGATGAAACCTTTGAAGTAGCAGCTTATACGCTAGCCATCCAAAAATTGTATCACACCATGGAGAAAGTTTGGGCGCGCAAGAAATTGACTGAGGAGGAGATTCAAGCACTTATAGAACAAGAACTTTTCTCAGGCGGATTCGAAGAAGTATACATCAGAGGCTTCAGAGATCTTGTCAAATCAGTGGGATCCACAGAAGCCTTACAATAGTTGCAGAGGAAACCGTTACTGCAGTATGACCCTTTCAGAGTCCGTCTACTAACCAAACCTGGTGAATACATTTGGGTACCCACCAGCGGTCAATCTTCAGAACAGGCCAGGGAAGCACGTCTCGTCCCTGAAGGCTCATTGGCAGAAGACACCATTATCATCGACTCCCCACCCCGTACTACTGTTGTACATACCACCACAATTGTCGAAGTACCTACCACCCCAACCGCTCCTCCCTCACCTCCCATCCATCCAATCTCCCCCATACACCCTCCTTCTCCCAGAACATCCACCTCCTTACACGGCGAATTAGCAGACGCCCTTGTAACATCCATTCCTCTCACCATGTCTACACCCACCCAACCTAGTTTTCCCCCTCGGACATCCACTCTTCTATCTAATCCATTTCTCCATCCATCTTTTCCATCCTTTCCTACACCCCGACCACTATTTCCATTTCTAACCTCGATGAATTTTCCCCCTGTATCACCTCCCCGACCCACCGTCATTCCTCTTTCCCCTTTCCACCAAGCAGCATTAGAGAACCCCTCTATAAATTACTCTTCAACCTTTGTAAACCCTGTATTTACACCCACGCAAGCACCCACGATCACGCCATTATTCATGGTCACCGCACTTGACACCACATCCAATGACATGGATATATCACCACCCACCGCACCACCACTCACTTCATTCGTGGCACAACCATCCATAGGCACATCACAATTTTCCACGCTCACCACAACATCCACAATCCCATCCCCATTTCCCTTACCCTTTGCATCGACACCCACACACACCGCAACTGCATTCACTCCGTCATTAATATTATCACCCACCATAGATACTGTATTCCAACAAATGTTCGCATGCATGACTCAAGTAAGAGATGAGTTCACATCTCTTGGAACTAATTATCAGCAGCTGCAAAAGACAACCAACGATTTACAGTCGCAGCTTAATTCATTGTCGATCGAGAATGCCTCACTGAACACCCGCTACCAAGAGCTACGAGAGGCATATCATAAACTTGAACTAGAAAGTGAAGAAAAGATGAAAGAGGCCGTCACCGATCTCGATAATTTGTTAAGGGCCCAGACGATTCGTAACGCGACTCTTACTAGGAACATGGACTTACTCAGAAGACACCTAGCAGTAGCGAAAGAAGAGAATAAGCGTTTACAAAAACAAAACAGAGAGAATTTAGAGGCTGCCCTAGATCAACCAGACCAACCATTGAGCCCCAGTTGATTTAAGGCCATGCCCTCAGAATCTATGAAAATGTTGTTCAATGATCATGTCAGATTGTTGGATGAATACGACAGCATGAACGAGGAGTTTCAGAAGCTCAAGGAGGAACACAGGACACTCCAGCTAAGAGCACCAGTACAACAATGACTACCAGCCCCTGCGGACCCATCTCCTGACATCCTAGAGGAACTCAATGCATTACGGGCCCAGGTATCTACTCTTCAATCACGGATAGAAGTATATGAAGCACCACCCAGACCAGACTCCCCACCGGACCTACAAGCAGAGGAAGAAACAATCACTATTCCAATGGAGGAAACCTTTGAAGAAGCATATGAACCCCAACCCATCCCAGGCGGACGAGTCACGGCCGAAGGCCAGACGAGTTTCGAACTTCCAACCCCCGCATGGATGAAGACGATCGAAGAACTTGGAACAACCCACTCAGCAAGGGTAGAGGCGCAACTACACACCATGGCAATGATTGAAGAAAGAATTTTACAATCTCCTTATTTTGCTCATTTGGCCCCTCGCAAATACATATCAGGGCATGAGCTACAGTACAAACCGTATTTTATGTTAATGGTGGAATATCAGTTGACCATGGAGAAAGAAACAGGCAAGAAACCCTCTCACGCTACTCAGTTTGAGCCTGAAGATTTGCCACTAGATGCACAGCAAGGAGAGATCTATCATCCAGAGTGGCGCAAGGATCTCTTACAGAATTATCCAGAGATGATGAGTACATGGGCCAAGGCACCACTACACTTAAAATACAACCCATGTTGGGGACCAGTGCCACATCGCCGCTCCTGGAAGGCATTTGCGATTAAAGTACAGAATAACAAGCAATGCCAGGATTGGCTAAACTACCCATACTTCACTCCACCCACAGGACCACCTACAGTCGGATACATGATAACAACGATTCGTCACTGGCTCCCTCGCTTAAAACACATGGACGATATAGCAGCGCACATGACTGTCAAGATATTTGACATGATGCAGATGGTTTTTAAAGTCTTCAGACGCATCAAGGCACCGTATGTAAACACCCCGGGCTTCGAGCATGGTAATCTAGATCTCACATATGATATGATTATAACGCCATCGCTACGGGTGTGTTATGCCTGGCATTGCAGAATCAAATACCTATCGGCGTGTTACAAGCAAACCTTCGAAGAAATGTTCACAACCGATTTCTGGGAATACCATTCAGAAGTGTTCATCAACAGGCCCACACACCTCTTACAACTATTTGCCTGTGAACAAATGGTATATTCCACGCATTATCGACTCCCGCCATCAGATGAACCACAACCCATTGATTGGGAGAAACTCGAGGCAGATCTAGCCCGAGGCATTCGAATATCAGAGCATACCCTCGCTCAAGACCTCCTACAGAACTACATCCGATAGACCGTACAACAAGGTTTTGTCGAGGATGACAAAAGCGAGAGGGAGGGGGGTGTTGGCAGTAGCCAGAGGCATAGAAGACACGGAAGCATGTAAAGACAGAGCAGGGAGTCAGTCGAATCAATTTTTTAAAGACTTATGTTTTATAATTACTTTCAAAACATTCAACATTGATTTTCATCACTATTGTAACATATGTAACATAGAAAAACCCTTTCTATAATTTATAGCTCCATTTTGTGCAAGCCGAGGAGCTTAGGTAGAATGAGCGTACCAATTTTGGTTATTTTTAGACACCGTTTACCCTTTCAAATAGAATCTAGGACCTATTTTTTACCTATGCCGGTCACTAGATGTGAAACGGGTCAAAACTAGTCTAGAATCTATAAAAAGAGCTAGAGAGCTCATTTTTGAGGTTAGCTTGTTGGAGTAGAGAAGAGCTTAGAGCTATTTTGAGCTTGTGAGAGTGTTCTTGAGCAATAGAGTTGATTTCTCACCTTCCATTGTGTCTTGTTTGTCTCTTCGTAGTGTGTGCATCTTTATGCTTCTTACCATCACTCTCACTTCATCTCACATTCACGATCTTCATATCACTCTTATCTCTTTCTCGGATTGACATTAAGGAGGTGGAGCTTCTTAACGTGGTTCTCACCATTGTGCTAGAGCAACAATTACCATCACACTCTCATCCTCAAAGCTCTCTCCCCGACAACGGCACCAAAATTTGGTGTCACTCTTGCATAATGGTGAGTACCAATGAGAGGAGATCCACTTCATAAATTTGAATGTGTGGAGACGTGGGGACTGGTATGAAGGCCATGAGCAAGTGAAGGCACAAGCACCTCAGAGAGAAGCACACAAGCATGCACACACATACATACAGATGCACACCAGGTAACAACAAAGAGAGGAACAATGGAAAGCTTCAATTACAAAAGATGAAATCTCTAACAAGCTAACCTAAAAAATGAGGTCTCTAGCTCTTTTTATAGTTTTTTTGACTAGTTTTGGCCCCATCCAGACCTAGTGTCCGGCCTAGTTAAAAATTAGGTTCCAGGGCTTATTTGAAGGTTCATCGTTGATAGATTTAGGTAGTGATGTGTGTGAACATATTAGGACTACTAGGGCACTTTTTTCCCTCTTTAGGAGGTGTTTTCCCCATCTTGTATATGCCTATTTCCCTAACAGGTTACTTATCTTTGTACATTCTAGTGGCAAAACATTCAGTATTGTGTGTTTTGCTCCACGCTTTTTCTTCTTCATTGTGCTATTAACATGCTTCCGCAGACGTCTAACTCCAACAATTGGTATTAGACAAGGTCGTCGCATCATCTAGGGCATCGTCAACACTCCTTCAGTCACAGTTTCAGAATCGCACGAAATTTGGTGTGCATACTCAGGGTGATTAGGAGATCAAAACATCTTTTTTATGTGGTGTCGAAATCGTGATTTGAGCTTGTTTTGGCCTCCAAATGCACTATCATATCGCTTGTGCAGGCTATTTCATCTTTTTGTGCCAAAGATATATACCAGTTTTGGTTCGCCAGTATAAGCATCTCGAAGTCTCTATAGGTTTAGCAGAACTCGTCAAGGTACTTCTATTCAACTTTTTCGGATACAATAAATTTTTTTTGCATCAGGGTATTTTAGTCACTAGCCATGGCTAAAAGTAGTGATGTATTCCGTATTTTGCTATTGAGGATAAGTTGGATGGTACCAATTACCCATTGTGGGCTTATATTATGCGACATGTATTGGTTACAAAAGAACTGGGGAACATTGTGCAGGGTGTTGAAAAACGTCCTATTACACTTGCAAATACAGGTATTGAAGCTGATGGAGATGGTACCAAAGATGGTGATATTATGTAGATTCCTGTTCGTGTTGATGTTTCCATTGCACCTACTGCAGAGCAAATTCTTTGAGATGGCAGAGATGCTCAGGCACATGCATTGATCACTTTGTTTGTCAAACGTGCCATTATTCCTCACATTCACTCTTGCAAAAAAGCTAAGGATGCTTGGGATACACTTACCACATTGTACCAAGCTAGGAATGAGGCTCATGTTGCTTACCTCCAAAAACAGTCGGAGAGTGAGCATATGAATGAAGGTGATCCTATGGACAATTTTCTGACAAAGATCAAGGATTTGAAGGAACATTTGATTTCTGCTAATGTAGTTCACTTGTGTAGATTGTTATGAATGGCCTTCCCGACTCATATCAGAGTTTTGCTTCTACTCTTTGTTAAGACCAATCTATGCCGAACAGGTCTATTATACATGTTACAGATCAAGCTTTCTTGGCTAGTCAAAGGAAAATGGAGCTCTTCTACTAGTAAGTAGAAATCTGCTAATTTTGCACAATCGAAGAAGGAAGACAAAAATGAGAAGAAATCAAAAAAGAAAAAACTGTTTTGCAAATATATATGTGACTTACCTCCTGGCAAGAAGGCCATTGGCACTAAGTAGGTATACAAGCTAAAGTGTAAACCTGATGGAACAATTAACAAGTATAATGTTAATCTTGTTGCAAAGGGTTATGGGTAGGAAAGAGGCATTGATTTTGATGAAACCTTTGCCCCTACTTGTCGAATGACTACTCTTCATAGCATCTGTGCACTTGCAGCTCATCATGGTTGGAATGTACATGAGTTGGACATTAAAACACCATTTCTGAATGGTGACTTGCATGAACAAGTGTATGTTTTTCAGTCCCGTAGCTTTGTGCAGAAAGGGTATGAAAAGATACATGCCTATCTGATTGCACATGGTTTTGAGAAGAGTCCAACTTAGAGAACCTTATACGTTAAGCGTGTTAATGATGTGCTTCTTGTGTATGTTGATGAAATGCTACTCACTGGTCCTCATGACAAGCATATTGCTGATTTTAAGGCTGATTTGTATGCCTCATTTGAGATGTCTGATTTGGGGCTTTTGCATCATTATTTGGGCATTCAGTTTATCCAAGTTGATGGTGGAATGGCTTTGTGCCAAACAAAATATATTGACACATTATTGCAGTGTTTTGGCCTTGAAGATTGTTGGAGTTAGACATCTACGAAAGCACACAAACAACACAAGGAAGAAGAAGAAGCTTGGACCACAACACACAATAATGAATTAATTACCATTAGAATGTACAAAAATTAGTAGCCCATTAGGGCAATAGGCATATATACAAGACGGGGGAAAAAACCTCCTAAAGAGGGAAAAAAGTGCCCTGACAGTCCTAGTGTCTTCACACATCACTACCTAAATATATCAACAAATCCCCCTACGAGTGATGTGGTGAACAAGGAGCTTGCACTCATGTATAAGGAAGTGCCAAGCTATGTGAAATCAATCCACAAAAGGAAGTAAGCCCAAAGCTTTGCAGAAAGCTTCAAACTTCTCCCTAAGCAGAGCCTTCATGAAAAGGTCTTCAATGTTCTCCTGCGTGGGCACATATGCCAAGCTGATCTCTCCAACAGAGAACCTCTCCTTGACATAATGATAATGCACCTCAATGTGCTTAGTGCGAGCATGGAACACAGTGTTCTTCTCAATTGTCAATGCACTCTGACTCTCAGTGAAGATGGTGGTGGCAAAACACGGACCAACACCCAAATCAGTCATAAGGCATCTGAGCCACACACACTCAACAGTCGCTGTGAAAGCTCCCCTATACTCAGCTTTAGCACTAGATTGTCCACCTGTAAAAAGAGGAAGCAAAGTATCATACATGTCTTTGGAGCTAACATATGTCTCCTTTTTACATGAATGCAATGGTTGTATAGCATCTTCCACAAAAACAACATCATGGCTAACCAGAATGTGTTTAGTATGTGGATGATACAGATGATAGCCTTTACTTTCAAAACTGTACCCAACAAAAATACATTTTATTGCTTTATTATCCAATTTTCTATGATGTTGTTCATACACTAATGCATATGCTAGACAACCAAAAACACGCAAATGAGCAATAGATGGCTTGTGACCATGTTGAGCCTCATATGGAGTGATAGACTGCAACACTTTAGTGGAACACCTGTTAAATACCTATGCTGCACACATGATAGCCTCAAGGGAGAAACTATGTGGTAAAGCCCGACTCTTGAACATACACCTCGCCATCTCCATGAGTGACATGTTCTTTCATTCAACAACTCCATTCCGTTGAGGTGCATACGACACTATACACTGGTGTTTTATCCCACGTTCAACCAAAAATGCATTAAAGTTAGAAGACATATATTCCCCCACTCGACCAGAATGGAGGGTGCCCATTTTACATGATGACAGATTTTTGGCTAAAACCAAAAATTGTTTGAAGACATAAACACTTTGGACTTTGCCTTCAATGGATATACCCATGCATGCCTGGAAAAATCATCAATGAAAGTAATGAAGTAAAGATAGTTCCCAAAAGAAGGTGTCTGCATAGGACCATAGATATCACTGTGTACAAGCTGCAATTTATGAGTAGCCCGAACTGAACCATCTTTTGGAAAGGACGAACTCTGCATTTTGCCCAAAATACATTCTTCACAAACATGTTTTCTTGGTGCCTCAAGTTTAGGAAGAAGACACCATTTCATATTTCTATAGGCGTAGCAAACTAGCAAAATTCAGATGACCAAAGCGTGCATGCCAAAGCTTTGTATCTGACATAGCCTGAGAATCATGTACTGCACATGCCGAATCATTTGCAGATCTTTCATTGTCTATGAGCTAACACAGTCCATGACATAAAATGCCAGAAGCAATAATGACATTGCCATTTGACAGATCATGAACTATATATATGTCATCAACAAATTTCACAACCAAGCCAATCTTGGCTGATGTAGAAATTGATAATAAATTTTTCTTGATCCGTGACACAAACAAAGCATCTGACAAAGTGAAAGAACTACCATCAACAATCAAAATGATCTTGCCAACTCCCATAACAGGACAAGAGGAGTTGTTGGTGCATGTAATAGTATTCCCTGTAGGGGCAGGCTCGAGTGAAGAGAAGAAACTGTGCTGCAAGGTAATATGTTTGGTCACCCCACTATCAAAGTACCAAACATCTGAGTCTACTGCAGACATGCACTGCTCATGAGAAGATGGATCAAAACTACAAACAGTAGTAAATGCCCATTCTTCTTCCTGCACAAGATTAGCAGACTCTGTTTTTTATGTAGAGGCCTCTGCAACAACGATTCCTACCTCTTTAGTAGCTGGTTTTGGATAGCTCTTAATGACATGGTCATTTGCTTTACAGTATTTGCAAAACAATTTCTTCCTTTCTAATTTCTTCTCATCTTTGTCTTCCTTCTTTGAATGTGCAACATTTGCATATTTTTGCTTACTAGTAGAAGAGCTCCATTTTCATTTGCCCTTCTGACTAGCCTAGAAAGCTTGATCTACAACACACATAATAGACCTGTTCTGCCTAGATTGGTCTTCCTACAATAAGACATAAACTAACTCTTCAAATGTTAAGGCATTTGGATTGCCTTTCATCATCAAATGAAGAGTAGAAGCAAAACTCTGATATGAGTCGAGAAGACCATTTAGAATAGTTTGCACAAGTGAACTCTCAGGAAGGACTTCATCTGCAGAAATCAATTGTTCCTTCGAATCCTTGATCTTTGTCACAAAATTGTCCATAGAATCACCTTGATTCATGTGCTCACTCTCCAACTGTTTTCGGAGGTAAGCAACACGAGCCTCATTCCTAGCCTGGTACAATGTGGTAAGGGTATCCCAAGCATACTTAGTTGTTCTGCAACAGTGAATATGGGGAATAATGGCACATTTGATAGATAAAGCTATCAATGCATGTGCCTGAGCATCTTTGCCATCCCAACAAATTTGCTCTACAGTAGGTGCAACAAAAACAACAGCACGAACAAGAATCTGCAAAATACCATCTTCGACACCTTCTACATCATCTTTAGTACCTGCAGTTTTAACAGTTGCAGGTGTGATAGGACGTTTTTCAACACCCTGCACAATGTTCCACATTCCTTTTGCAACCAATACATGTCGCATCATATAAGCCCATAATGACTAGTTGATACCATCAAACTTATCGTCAACAACCAACATACAGAAGACATCACTACTTTCAGCCATGGCCGATGAATAAAATACCTTGATGCAGAAAATTGACTGTATCTCAAAAAATTAAACAGAAGTACCAAGATAAATTCTTCTAAACTTGTAGCACACTTCGAGATGCTTATATTGGCGAACCGAAAGCGGTATATATTTTTGGCACAAAAAGACAAAATAGCCTACACAAGTGCTTCGATAGTGCATTCAGAGGCCAAAATGAGCTCAGATCGTGATTTTGGCACCACAAATCGAAGCTATTTTGATCTTTGAAACACCTTGACTGCACAACAAATTTTGTGTGCTCCTAAGGCTGCAACCGGAGAGGTGTCGACGACACCCTAGATGAAGCGACGACCTCCTTTGATACCAATTGTTGGAGTTAGATGTCTATGGAAGCATGCGAACAACACAAGGAAGAAGAAGAAGCTTGGAGCAAAACACACAATATTGAATGAATTACCACTAGAATGTACAGAAATTGGTACCTGTTAGGGCAATAGGCATATAAACAAGCCAAGGGAAAAAAACCTCATAAAGAGGGAAAAAAGTGCCCCGACGATCCTAGAGTGTTCACACACATCAATACCTAAATATATCAACAAAGACTGTAAGCCTATTGCCACCCCTATGGAGACAGGTTTATGATTGAGTCTTCATGATGCTGGAGATGCATTTGATGTTGTTCTCTATAAGTGGGCTATTGGATGTCTGATTTACTTATGCATTATTCGACCAAATATTCAGTTTGTTGTCTCATAGATGAGCAGGTTTATGCATTGCCCAGGTGTCAAGCATTGGCAAGTGGTTAAGCGCATATTTCACTACTTGAATGGTACTCGACTACTTGGATTGTTTTATGCCAAGGGGGGGTCACTACCGATAGATTTGCATGCTTTTTCTGACAGTGATTAGGCTGGTTGCTATGACACTCGTGTGTCCACTAGTGGCTTTTGCTTCATGCTTGGTAGCTCATGTATATCTTGGTTGAGCAAGAAGCAGCCTACTGTGGCCACTTCCAGTCGTGAGGCTAAGTATAGGGAAGCTTTCACAATGACTATTGAGTGTGCGTGGCTCAGACACCTTATGGTTGATTTGGGTGTTGGTCAGTCTTCTGCCACCACCATCTTCACTGACAGTCAGAGCGCATTGGGAGTTGCAAGGAACCTTGTGTTCCATGCTCGCACTAAGCACATTGAGGTGCATTGTCATTATGTCAGGGAGAGGTTCTCTGATCGAGAGATCAACTTGGCATATGTGCCCACGTAGGAGAACGTTGCAGATCTTTTCACAAAGGCCTAGGGAGAAGTTTGAAGCTTTTCACAAAGCTTTGGGCTTACTTCATTTTGTGGGGTGATTTCCACATAGCTTGACACTTCCTTATACACAAGTGCCAGTGTCCTTGTTCACCGCATCACTCCCAGGTGGGGATTTGTTGATATATTTAGGTAGTGATGTGTGTCAACACGCTAGGACTGCCGGGGCACTTTTTTCCCTCTTTAGGAGGTTTTTTCCCCCGTCTTGTATATACACCTATTGCCCTAACGGGTTACTTATCTTTGTACGTTCTAGTGGTAATACATTCAATATTGTGTGTTGTGCTCCAAGCTTCTTCTTTTTCCTTGTGCTGTTCGTGTGCTTCCGTAGATGTCTAACTCCAACACTCTTCTTCATTTGGGAGGATCTATCATCAAGCACAAGTTGCACACTATAAGGAAGCAAAAAAGAGATTTCTTTGAGCCTCTTTGAGACCTCAAGGAGCCCCCAAAGAGGCCCCTCATGCTCAAACAACATCGAGCAAGAAGCATGCATCCACCACGATCCCGAAGGCTAGTAGTAGGCTGCCTATGTGCCCTTGTGGGTGAGGACAACTAAGAGGAGTCATTCCTTTATCTCCTCTCCTTATGTTGTGGCTTGAACACGTTCCTGGAGGCATTATATACCCAAAAATGGAGTCTGTGACATGCATATGTGCATGAAATCCTGAGTGTGTGTCATAACTTTGAGTGGAAGTTTTGGAAGTTTGAAAATTCTAGCTACCTTCTCTTTTTGGAGTGTATTTCTTCATCTACCCTTCTCTAGAAAATTATTTCCATCACCTAACTTCACTAAAATGGGCATAACTCTGACATATGACATCCAAATGGAGTGATTCACTGTGCTACAGAGTCCTCTCTTCAAGAGATATTCAATGAACACTTGGAAGATATATTTTGGCCTTTTCAAGTCTACTATACAGAGCCTTCAACTTGATTGTTCATACACTAGGAGCATCATACAAGGCCATTTGCCATATAGGGGCAATCAATTGCAACTTGGGAAATTTTGAAGAGCATTTTATGATTATTTATATCTTTTGGACCACCTAAGTTATTGTTAGTGTCCATGTGAAAGGCCAAATGGCCACTGAGCACTTTTTTATCTGCTCTTGAATAAAACATATAGTGGCCTAGTCAGCCACAAATTGTAAGTTCGATCGCATTTGTATCACCCAAGAAATATGTGTTTGTACTGTTCATGTGCTGTGTTTTTTTTGTGTATTTTATAGGCAATGCGGAGTACTGTGTGCAATGTTTGGAGCTCCGTTTTTGGCTACGAGGGTCTTCATGGAGCTCTTGATAAGGAGAGTCAACCATGGTGCATGCCATCAAAATACTTCATTAGTATCAGAGCATTTCGAAGCAAAAGATTTATTCCTTTTGTGTGAGCGAAGGCTTTGACTAAGGCAGTGACCATGGCATACCTTATCTTCCGAGTCACCGAACTCACTGTTGGCACCGTTGGCTATGCACGAGAGAGGACCTCAATGGTCAAGGAAGACAGAAGTTCATGGTACTTCTCGGGAGGTCACCCATCCGAGTAGTGTTCCCCCTGGAGCTTGCTTAATCAACAATCTCTTTCCAATAAGCTACACTCTTGTGGTGTTTGAAGAAGGGGAAAGACTAAGGTTGACATTACCTTGAACATGTTTTGGGCCCTCAAAGCTTCATTTTTTATTTTCAAAGCCTATTTTGAAGCATTTTTGGGGTGATTATTGGAGCCATTTTGGAGTACTTTTGTGCATAGTTCTCTTTACACAGGTTCACGAACATCAAGAAGAGTGCTCTTTGTACTTCTCTGACAACAAACATTCACCTTTGGGGCTTTTTTTTCAGCCACACTAGTAAATCTATAGGTTTCTTGGAAGATTTTAGTTGTGGTGGAAGTAACCACCGCAATTTTATGCAAGTTTTTTGAGCCAAAAGAACAGAGTTGTGATAAAGAGGGTCATACTGTGGTTTCTTAATTGGGAGACACCCAGATGTCAAGGTCCCTTTGGTGATGCAAGTGGAAGTTTTACCCAGCCTCGCCATAGGAGGTGTATGATAGTTGTTCATAGGTGCTCGATAAGTCTAGTTGTCTTTTTCCGTTAATTGATTACATGCAATGGAGTCAGTGATTGACTATGTAGGTTTACATGTCAATGCTTACAATTTTATAAGCTTTTCACATTGTTCATATGCTCATTTTGTAGAGGATACTTTGGCAAAATTTTTCCAGTTTTTTGTTTTTTTCAACTATATAGTGGTCAATTTACTTCTTGATACATTTATTGATGTGAACACATATATTTTCACATTCGAGGAGGCAATGTGAGCTAGTAAATGGAATTTCAAAGAATCTTGCTAAAATGAATGAAGATGATTGGGATGAGTTGGATCCAATGGCTAGGTCTACCATTTGATTGCACCTAACAGATAATGTCTACTTTATAGTATTGGATTGTGAAAGTCCAAAGCAACTTTGGAAGAAGTTATGCAATACATATGAAAAAGAAAAGACATCAAATAAAGTGTGTCTAATGAGAAATTTATATGACCTTCGCATGAAGCACACAGATAGTGTTGTTGCTCATCTAAATGAGTTTCATGCTATATTATCTCAGCTGAAGAATTAGAAAATGGAAATGGATAATGAAATGAAAGCACTCCTGTTGTTATGTACCTTGCCATCATCAATACATTTTGCATAGTATTAGCAACAATGTACCTAGTGGTAAACTGGTCTATGATGACATATGTGGAGCACTCTTGAGTGAGGAGATTTGTAGAAAATCTATGGTTGGCACTCAGAGTGGATATGCATATAATGTTCATGATTCTTACCAAGGAAAGAATCACCAAAGTGGCAAGAGCAAGAACAAGGAAAAGAATGGTTAATGGAATAAGAGTAGAAGTAAATCAAGGAAGAGGGATATCGAATGCCATTATTGTCATCAGAAAGGACACATGAAGAAAGACTACTATGTGTTACAGAATGCTAAAGCTAAAGGGGAAAATGTTGATGGGCATGTCAAATAGCTACCTATGCCATTTACTTCGACCCTGAAGATTGAAGAAATCAGCTATTTCTGATGATGTTGATGTGTTGGCACTTGATAGTACTATGCCTAATGAGGCTCTTATGTGAAACCACATAGAGAATGATTCTATACTTATGAAACAAAGTCTTTTGGTATTGTGAAATAATTTGGTGACTCTTACTAGTGTGACATTGTTGGGATTAGAGAGGTCGTTGTGGAGTTTATTGATGGTTCAAAATGTACTATGCATAATGTATGCCATGTACCTTAGTGATCATGGATTTTGGTGTCAATTGGTCAACTTGATGACCTTGGTTACAAGGTGGTCTTCTATGCTCAGTCCTTTTGCATATCAAAGGGCAATATGGTTATTGCAGAAGGAAGCGAAGTTGTATCACTTTATCCTTTATTTATATCACAGTGTTATTATTGAATAGCCTATGGCTTGTATTTGGCATGACCATTTGGTCTGTATATTTCATAGTGGAATGTAAAATCCCTCTCGTTCTAGCTACTTAAATGTGTTATCTTTGTCTTATTTTTCATTTTGAGAGCATTGTCAATATGGAAAGCAAACTAGGAATGTGCATAGGTTTAGCATTTTTTGCGGAATCCTCAGCCCAACCAGCGTGCTTGGAAGAAAGATTTTGGATATTGGACATCTAGAAGGAAGGAAAGCTGTTCGAAGCAGAGATCTGAAGTATCCTAAGCAAAAACAGCACACCGGAAGGCACGCCATCCAGCAATACAAGTTCCGATAGTTCAATCAATCAACCTCAAGATACAGAAGACAGGTCTAATACACTCACAATGAACGGACAACAACAACAACAACAGTTATGTCAGCCAAGGCCGCCTCCAACAGGAGTGACATACACGAAATTCGGTGGATTCCCAGGAGATGATCCGGATGCTCACGTACGCACTTTCGAGATCAGTTATGTAGTCCTTAACCATCCACCGGATCAGGCATATAAGGCCATTGTTTTTCAATCTACACTGGTGAATGAAGCAGCTAGATGGCTTACGGAATATGACATTAATCATTTCGGTACCTATGATGCAGTACGAGATGCTTTTCTGCAACGATTCAGGCTAAAGAAGAATCCCGCCGAAATCTTTGATTATTTACAGAACAACCGACAGAAGGCAAATCAGACTGTCCAGGAATATGCTACACTTTTTAGAACACATTTGCGGCAGATACCACACGCCCACGCTAACTTACCGGATGATGTCATCACTCAGTGGTTTATCAATGGTTTAACCCCACAATTGAAACAGATCATGATCATAAGATGTGTCGGAGCAATGACGCTGGATGCAGTCATTGCCATGGCTCTGCAACTAGAATCCAAGGTCGGTGGATTTACAGAAGATCTAGAGTGGTTAAAAACGAACAAAACTATGACATTTAAGACACCTGTCTTAGTACATTTGTCCTTGTTCGGCGGCCGTCTAACACTGGCACGCCCGGTGGGAAAAGAACCTTTCGGGAAACGCGCAGGTAACTAAAGATTCGCGCACCCTTGTAAAAAATCTTCTATATAAGGAAATGAAAGAAGAGTGGCCGAGAGCCCGTTTTTGGGGAATTGTAAGTGTACTGGTTGTAGTTTGTAGAGCATTGAGAAGAGTGGACTCTACTCGGTTCTGCTCTGTCTGTTCTGTGCTCCGTCTAGTCGTTTATTTGCACCATCGTGCAGAGTGCGAATTAGTAATCTCGTGTTACGAATCTGCTCGGTAATGGTTGAATGTGCCTCTGAGTGCTAATAAGTTGCAGTGTGTTACTTGTTAGTAGTATACTGAACAAGGAATGTGGAAGTGTGGAAAGTAGTCCCGAACTGTTCGCGTGTTAACATTTTTTGTAAGTGACCAAGATCGATGCATTAGTCTACGTTCACTATTGATTCCAATCACATGACAACTAGTATCTGTAATGGTTGAGGTGCGAGTAGGTCATTGTTAAGTCTGTAACGAGTCGATTGTTGTCAAGACATTTGTTGCTCGTAATTGTTATACGATGAGTTGTAATTCCAGTATATATATATATATATGTATGTGTTTGGTATACCTGTATGTTCTGAAGAAGTACGTATTAGGGGATCTCCGTTCACTGAAGTAGAGTATTCTACTGGACATAAATCACCGGACTACTGCTCAGATCATCATAGCAGTACTAATTCGGAAATTCTAAGTCCAGTACAACGAACAGTCATCGGTTGTGAAGACTGTGCACGGAGCTAAGACGCTAGAAGTAATTATAATTGTGTAATAAGTTGAGAAAATAGTACAGGGCCTCTGTCTAACAGACCCCTACCACTCCCAAGGACCCACGTGGCTCAGAGGTAATTTACGGTTAGGAAGATTCGGAAACGGCTGAACTTGAAGTATTTTGAGCCTGAAGCCAGAAGTTAACAATTAACGTTTAACAAGTTGAAACTGAAAAAGGAACTAAGCTTAAGGATTTACGTTCACATAATGGGGCTGAGTATACCTCACATGAATTCAGCCTTTTTTGTCAGTCTATAGGAATTCATAGAGAGTTTATAACTCCTTATACCACAATATATAATGGTGTAGCTAAAAGGATGAATAGAACTATTAAGGATAGAGTACTTTCTATGTTGCATCATGCAATCCATTCACAAGGCTTTAAGGTAGTATCAGTATTGATTGTAGTTCATGTGATTAACCTTTGTGATTAACCTTTGTGATTAACCTTTCACCTAGTACTACCAAAGGTCTGAAAGTGGCACAAGAGTTATGTACAAAGAAGCCACCTTATTATGATCATCTTCGAGTTTTTGGGTGTGAAGCATATGTTCATATACCCAAGAATCTTATACAAAAGCTAGATGATAAGTCAAAGAAATGCATTTTTCTTGGATATGGTCCAGAAGGCCAATTTGGATATCGCTTGGATTTTGTTATGATAATGAATGCTAGTGAGTTTTCTTGCTACGAAGAGGCTATGCAAACAAAGGATCATGTCTAGTGGGAATGTGCCATGAACAGTGAGTTGTATATACTTGTCTCAAAGTGAGTACATATCCAAAGTACTTCATAGGTTCAATATGGAGGTGGAAAGGCATTGAGTACACCTTTACCCACATATGTGAAATTGAGGAAGGATGATTGCCCCAAATCAGATGAGGAAAAGGAATTCATGACCAAAATTCCTTATCAGTATGTTGTTGGTAGTTTCATGAATGCTATGGTAGCTATGAGACCAGACATTGCATTTGCAGTGGGAGGTGTGAGTAGATATATATGTCTAATCTTGGAAAGAATCATTAGGAAGCGGTCAAGATGATTTGGAGATATCTGAGTGGCATTAAGGACAAGTGTCTGTGCTTGGTACAGGGAAAGCATCCATTAATGGTTCCATCAATTCTAATTATGTTGGTTATGTAGACAATCATAAGTCACATTGGGGTAATATTTCATTTTTCTAGAGGTGCTACCTCTAGAAAAATGTACTTCATCTTCAAGAATGTACAATTGTTTCCACTACAGAAGCATGGTATGTTGAAGCAAGTAAGGCATGTAAGGAAGCATTATGGCTTTCCCATCTTCCTTATGATATGGGTCTACCTCAGCATGTACCTCATTTGCTAAGTGATAATCAGAGTGCCATTGCATTGGCTAAGAATCCGATCTATCATGCAAATACCAAGCACATTGAAGTGCGGTATCACTTCATTAGAGACTGGTTAGCCACTGAGTGCATTATTCTTGAGAAGGTTCATAATCGAGAGAATTGCAGATGCTTTGACTACAACTCTACCACAGGATAACTTTTGACACTGTTATCACTTGATGAGGGTTACTTGATTCATGATCTTACATAGTTACTTGTATACTGTGTAACATGCCCATCAAGTGGGAGGTATAGTTTTTATACTTACAGTCAGGTATTCTATCATTCTTTATTTTTCTCCCATAGTCACTTTGGCCATATTGGCCTTTAGTGGGAGATTGTTACCGCTAGTTTCCACGTGAAAGGCCAAATGGCCACTGGACACTTTTGTATATGTTCTTTAATAAAACATATAGTGGCTTGATCAGCCATAGACTATAAGTTCAACTGCATTTGTAACACCCAAGAAATTTGTGCTCGTGCTCTCTATGTAATGTGTTTTTGTACATATTTCGTAGACAGTGCACAATGCTATGTGCAACGTCTGGAGCTCGATTTTTCGTTGTGAGGGTATCATCATGGAGCTCTTAATAAGGAGAGTGCATCGTGGTTCATGCCATGAAAATACTTCAAGCTCTGCAAGTGGACTTCCTCATTTCATAGATAAGTTTTCTTATCAATAATTGCACTTTAAGTCTCTTTTGTGCATATAGCATCACCTAGAATAAGCATTTAGCTTCCATACATGCATGCATTCTTGTATATATGCTTGTGAACTTTTGCTTTTTTTCTTAACTTGTGAAATAGGATGTAGCATGATCTTATTGTAGGTAGGACAAAGAGAAAACAAGAGAGTATAGTGCTCTTATGTAAAATGGATATACGTGTTATAAGCACATGGATTTTGTACATGGCATGTAGTGCCCTATGGTCTTTTTTTTTGCTTATTGTGTGCTCGCAAGCAACTTATGGTTAAAGCGTGTGTATATCATTTCAATTTTTTTGTTTCAATTATGATTTTGCTGCCAAAATATTTTTGAAATTTTTAAAATTTATATGCATGATTGTTTAATGCATAAGTAGAGAGCATACTAACACTAGTTTCTTGTTTTGTTGCAAAGCCTTGTGACTTGTTTGTTTCTCACTTCCAGAGTTCATATTAGGTGTTCATATATACACATAAACTTAAAAAAAACCATAAAAACACTTAAAAACATAACAAGAAAAAGAACTTACACTTCCGTAAATATGGACTCAGAACCTTCATCTTCACATAGATAAGATATAAGCATGGCTTAACATCTTGTAGAATTTTATAGAGACCATGAGTAACATAATAGCACATCTAGAAAACATGCTTTAGACTATCGTAGAGCACCTTTGTAGATCTAAGAGAGAGGAAGCTATGCCTGATGTCGAGGCCAGAGGGATGGAATTGAAAGCATCAGGCGAGTGCCACACTCTAGAAATCTCTAGTGAAGGTATCCCAATTAGAGAGGCTAGATGGAATCTTAAGGATCTTAAGGTGCCACACTAACATGTATCTAGTAATGTAAGTAATGTTGACAATGTTAAGTAGTGGCCTAGCAAGTGGAAGTAGTGCTTCTGCTTCTTCCATATTGTGGATGATAGGCATAAGATTAAGCAAGCCACATATAATCTTATGGACGTCACCCATAGGTAGTGGTGTAATATAGAGCAAGATAAGAAAGAGCCCATTACTTGGGAGCAATTCAAAATCTTTTTCTATAATAACATTGTGTCACTGGATGAGATGTCTAGGTCACTTGACACCTAGTTTTTCATTAGTCAAAAAATCAGATAGTTGTTGATATATTTATGTAGTGATGTGTGTGAACAGACTAGGACCGTTGGGGCACTTTTTTCCCTCTTTAGGAGGTTTTTCCCCCCGGCTTGTATATATGCCTATAGCCCTAATGGGTTACTTATCTTTGTCCATTCTAGTGGTAATACATTCAACATTGTGTGCTATGCTCCAAGCTTCTTCTTCGTCCTTGTGGTGTTCACGTGCTTCCACAGACGTCTAACTACTACAGGTCTAGCAAAACTTATCAGGGTAGTTCTATTCAACTTTTTCATATACAATCATTTTTCTGCATCAGGGTATTTTAGTCAGTGGCCATGGTTCAAAGCAGTGACGTATTTCATATGTTCGTTATTGAGGATAACTTGGATGGTACAAATTACCCATTGTGGGCTTATATGATGCATCATGTACTGGTCACAAAAGGATTGTAGAATATTGTGCAGGGTGCTGAAAAATGCCCTATTAAACCTACAAATATAGGTAATGAGGCTTATGCTGATGGCATCGAAGATGGTGATATTCAGCAGCTTCCTGTTCGTGCTGCGGTTCTTGTTGCACCTACTGCAGAGCAAATTTGTTGTGATGGCAGAGATGCTCAGGTGCATGCATTGATAGCCTTGTCTGTCAAACATGCCATTATTCCTCACATTGATAGCCTTGTCTGTCAAACATGCACTCTTGCAAATTTGCTAAGGATGCTTGGGATACACTTACCACCATTGTACCAAGCTTGGAATGAGGCTCGTGTTACTTACATCTGAAAACAGTTGGAGAGTGAGCACATGAATGAGGGTGATTCTATGGACAATTTTTTGACAAAGATCAAGGATTTCAAGGAACAATTGATTTCTGTTGATGAAATCCTTCCTAACAGTTCACTTGTGCAAATTGTTTTGAATGGTCTTCCCAACTCATATCAGAGTTTTGCTTCTACTCTTTGTTTGATGATGAAAGGCAATCCAAATGCCTTAACATTTGAAGAGTTAGTTTCTGTTCTACTGCATGAAGATCAATCTAGGTAGAATAGGTCTATTATGCATGTTGCAGATCAAGCTTTCCTCGCTAGTCAGAAGGGCAAAGGTAAATGGAGCTCATCTACTAGTAAGCAAAAATCTGGAAATGTTGCACATTCGAAGAAGGAAGACAAAGATGAGAAGAAATCTGAAAAGTTGAAATCGTTTTGCAAATACAGTAAAGCAAATGATTATGTCATTAAGACCTGTCCAAAATTGGCTGCTAAAGATGCAAAGAAGAAAGAGGCCGGAATGGTTATTGCAGAGGCCTCTACACTGAAAATAGAGTCTACTAATCTTGTGCAAAATGAAGAATGGGCATTTACTACTGTTTGCAGTTTTGACCCATCTTCTCATGAGTAGTGTATGTTTGCAGTAGACTCAGCTGTTTGGTATCTTGATAGTGGGGCAACCAAACATATTACCTTGCAGCACAATTTCTTCACTTCACTCGAGCCTTCCCCCACAGGGAATACTGTCACATGCACCAACAACTCTTATCCTATCATGGGAGTTGGTAAGATCATTTCGACTACTGTTGATGGTAATTCTTTCACTTTGTCAGATGCTTTATTTGTGCCAGGGATCAAGAAGAACATGTTAGTAGTTTCAGCTTTAGCCAAGATTGGCTTCGTTGTGAAATTTGTTGATGATAGGTGTATAGTTCATGATATGTCAAATGGCGACGTGATTATTGCTTCTGACATTTTATGTCATGTGTTGTATAAGCTCATAATCTATGAAAAATCTATGAATGATTCAACATGTGTAGTACATGATTCTTAGGCTATGTAAGATGCAAAGCTTTGGCATGCACGCTTTGGTCATTTGGATTTTGCTAGTTTGGGAATTTGATATGCAAAACTTTCCTTTCCATTCAACTATTCCATTCTTCTTTGAGAATTTGGAATATAGACTTGACTTGTTTGCTTTACTAGAGGAAGATGCAGATGGGACTACCTTGTATCCTATGATAGAATCATCACTTATGGCTCTAATGATCTATCACAAATGTGGGTCTTCCACTTGTGCTTCCTTTATTTAATGAGCAATGAATTTTCTAGAACTATCATTTGATACACTATCTTAGATAATGCATTAGCTACAATATTCTCTTTGCCTCTTTTATACAAGATTTTGTATGAAACTTCGGCATGAGCTTAACCCAATGAGCTTGTCAACCTCAAAGATCTTGCTGACTACATAAATACTTGAGTCAATGGTGATCTCTCTATACCTTAAAGTCTATGCCTTAAAGCTAGTGTCTCTACACTTTAAGGACGGGTACCATTGCATACAACTCTTGTTCATGCATTGACCAATTGCACTATGCACTACTTAACTTCTTACTTTCAAAAGCTATAGGCCTACCATGTTGGCTCAAAATGAACTCTATGGATGTGTCACTAGCATCTGTCTCCAACTCAAATGGCTTATGTGGATCCACCACTTTGAGTGCTAGAGCCTCTGAAACAACTTTCTTCAGAGTATCAAAACTATCTTGTTGCTCTTGCTTCCATGCAAAAGGTACTTTGGCTTGATGCGAATTCATCATAAGTGTTGCTATCGATGAACATGATGAAATGAATTTTCAATAAAACCCAAAAAGTCCTAAAAATGATTGAAGTTTCCACTCATCTTGAGGATTTGGGCATCCCAATATAACTTAGACCTTATTGGGATCCATATGGACCTCATCAACCAAGACTACATGCCCTAGATACTTTATCTCTAAAAGAAATAACTAGGTTTTGTCTGGATTTACAAACAACTAACTTATTTAATACTAACCTTAAATGACTTTCATGCTCATATACATACCTATTATACATTAACCAATCAACTAGGAAATCCACAATCAAATTTGCCAAGCACAACTGGGATAGTGTACCCATGGACTTCGTACTGGGGTTACCAGGAACCCAAAGGAAGCGGGATGCTATCCTAGTACTGGTAAAGAGATTGAGCAAGATGGCTCATAGGAGATGGTAGAAGTTCCACAAGTAGAGGAGCTATTTATTCAGCATGTCTTTAGATGGCATGGGTTATTGACATCCATAGTATAGGGATGTTAGATTCATGGGACAGTTCTAGAAGTTTGTCTTTGACAAGTTGAAAGCGTCATTGAAAATGACTAGTGGTGATCATCCACAGAGAGAGGGTCAATTTAAGAGGATCAATATCGATTCTAGAAGTGTCTTTACTTGGAGCCTTGATTGGAGAACTTTTAGAAAGTAGAGGAGTACAACAAGATCTCACAACATATGATCTTATAATGGAGCATGTATGCTCCTTATAAACAAATTCTTTTGCTTTGAGCCCATTGCTACTTTTTTATTTGAGAAAAAAAATAGATTAGCTGAATAAGAAGAAGAAAGGTTATGCCTCTAATGAGGAAAAACACCCTTATAAATGGTTTCTCTTATCAAAAAGGGCTAGTAATAATTGGCATTTTATGAGTAGACATGAATGGATCATCCCTTGTGTATTGCATAAAGTAGTTTTTATCAGGAGACCTCCCCTTGAAGCTCCTCCCCTATTTGATTATTATCCAAGCGTTAAGTTTCAAAGAGGTGAATCACCATTATACAGCAGGCACTAGTTCCTAGCAGGTGGACATTAGTACTTTGCCAGTCTCTAAACTTCCAATAGAAAGATCATGAAGCACTTAGGCGATTGCGAGCCATCCCAATCTAGGATCCCCTTGTAGGTCACATGACTCCCACTTGTTCAATGAAATGACGGGACCTATAAGCGATGTGGCCTATATTTGGGAAGCGTAGTGTGAGTTCAACAATGTATGGGGAAAATATAAGTTCTTTATATGTGAGTTTGAATAGTTACAAAACACACTTGAGCTTCAACCTATCTGACAGAGGGCTAGATTGGTGGAATATTTTAGTGCACCATTGGTGAAGTTGAGTTTCATGTGGTGCTATTATTTGATCAATAATTTATAGCCCAATAATGTGAAGGATGTTCTTGGCACATTTGACATCCCTTCCTTGATGTGCAGCAATGAGCTGAAGAAGTTCAAGTTATCCTTAAACTTGGTACCCGAAGCACTCAACATGCACGGTGTTCAGGTGGTCAAAGTGGTGACTTTGCAAGTGATGCACCTATGGTGCACAAGTGCAAAGTGGTGCACAGCAGGTGCACAAGTGCAAAGTGGTGCACAAGTGGCCAAGAACATGGGTGCATAGGTAGTTCACAAATATTTTGGTCACAATGGTTTTGTAAGGAAAATGAATGCAAGTGAAATTGATTCTTTTGTTATGCATACAAGAAGCAAATGGAAAGCTCAAGTAGAAGCATGCCAAGAGTCAAGTACAAATGGACTGAACAAGGACAAGGGGGAACATGAGGACATGCTAACTTCAAGTGAAGAGACAACAAAAATAAGAGCTTACAAGCTCAAGTGATGCCATTGGAAATGCGTTTATCAGGGCCTGAGAGGAGTTTGAACATTCACACATAGACCATGCTCCTATGGAATCAGAGGTTTCAAAGTTATTCAAATCCATTAAAAAGGAGGTTAGTATTTTTTTATCTAATAAAAATGGATGCAAAATTCAGATCAGAAGTTCTGAAGATCATTGATGAAGCCTCCACTTCCACTCTAAGTGCAAAAGCTACTGCTGTGAGTGAGGGTAAAGTTATAAGGGAAGCCCACCTTATAGATTATAAGAGCCCGCGACTCGCAAAAACATTTAGAGGACATCACTTACAAGGAGTTACAATGGATGGTGACTTGGGCATTAACTTGATGCTTGAACATACCATGAAAAAAATTGGACTCCAACTATCAAGACCGGCCAACTTCGCTATGATGTTGGCCGACCAAAGCACAATAAGGCCAATGGGAGTGGTCTCTAAAGTTCCAATTGGGATACAACATAACAACTTCACTTTGGACTTTGTTGTATTGAAACTACCAGAAGTAGATGGAAGTTTTTCTTTGTTGATTGGGAGACCCTGGCTAAGGCATGCCACTGTGTTGCATGATTGGGGTAAGGATACTATGTGGGTAAAACAAGAGGGAAGAGAGCTGAAATATATATTTTTAGAAGAAGGATTAGACAAGAAAGAACATACCAACATGATGCAGACAATTGGCATTTCTATGGAAAAAGATATGATGGACAACCCATATTTGGATTTATATGATGAAGAAAACATGTTGGCGGATAAGAACATACAAATTGGTGGGTTGGGTGAACTGGCGATAGGCCATAGAAGAGGGAAGAAAAAACCCCCTTAAGTGCAACATTGATGAAGCCGATTCACATCCTATATTAGTGGCCATCTTCTTTTGGATAATAGTATGGATAACATCTCTTACAGGGCATTATAAGGATTTGGAAGGAATACCTAACAGTTTTGGGGAATAGAGGATTCCAGTGATTGAAGGAGCCAAACTAGTAAGGGGGAAAAGCTATAGATTTAATCCAAAGTATGATGAGGTTGTCTATATAGAGATACAAAAGATGGAGGATACCAGAATTATTATTCCAATGGAGCATTTAGACTGGCCCTATCCCATGGTCATTGTCACCAAAAAGAAGACGAAAAAAAATGAGGAGTTGTGTAGTTAGAGACTTTGGATGCTGAGTGAAGCCACTAGTCAACACCTCGAGGCTCAAGATTTATCATCAACAAAACTGAAGTCTTTTGGATCACCTAGAACTTGAAAAATCTATCCAGGTTGTACATAGCTCTTCTCATATCAATTTTTTTGCTTAGTTTTCTTATTATCATCAGTTTTCATGTTTTTTCTTTAAGTTTTTCAGTGCTTTGGAGGTCATTTTATTTCCCAACTCAAGAGAATCTTGATGGAAAGTTTTGTGATTTTTTCTGGAACTTTTAGAATTTTTTAAAGCTTTTTTTGGAATTATTTTCCTTTTTTACAAGCTCTTTTTCTTATTGAAATAAAAGAAAAAAGGAATTTCTCTTAGTTTTTGAGTGTGGGAAGTTGGCTCTCTACCTCTGTATTCCTTCTCTTTCTACTTCCCTCAATCTCTCTACCTCTGTTTTCCTTCTCTCTCTACTTCCCTCACTCTCTCTACCTCTCTCTTCCTTCTCTCTCTTTTTCTCTCTACTTCTCTCTCTCTCTCTCTCTCTCTCCCTCTCTCTCTATATCTCTCCCCCCTGTGATACCTTCGGAGAAGGAGATGCTGGTTCCAGACAATGTGAAGAATCATAACATCACAAAGCTCAAAGACATGGCAACAATGACCCCCAATATTATTTGTACTACTAAGATTATGTAAGTACCATTTTAGCTTTCTTGACCAAGATCGCTTTGCCCAACCTCACAAAAGAATTTGGTTTGTCTATACTTGGTAGAAGCTTCCAATATGATTATCAACTTCCCCATTTGGATCATCAAGGAACTCCATGTTGCCAACGGTCAATGGGCCCGCATAACCATACTCAATGGATTTCGTGCCATTACCCCCATCATTAATAGGTTCTTAGCTTATGATATACCCATCTAGGGAGCATTAACTTGGAATTAGATCAAGAAATTCAAGAGTCATAAAGCCTCAACACCCCTGTCAAAAAGGATGCAAGGAACTACTTTGAAGCACCAACCATAAGACCAAAAGTTAGAAAGAGATAACGGGTAAAGCAACCCTCTCTCGAACATTTATGGATGCCATGCCAACCATTGGTTGCCTGCGAGGCCAAATACAACACGAACATTGAGTGGAGATCAAAAAGAAGAAGGGAAGCTTTTAGAAGATCAAACAACTGTGATGAAGGCATCTCCAACCACTTATTGTGCATCTCAAAAACCTAAATGAAGCATGTCAAGGGACGCGAGAGATGAAGAGGGGGAGAGTGTTGTAAAGGTCTAAAGAAAAGAGGAAGAAAGAAGTGGATAGAAAAAGACAAGAAGAGTAGGCCCACAAAGTTTTCGAAGATATTGCCATTTTTCTTTTCATAATTTGCATCATGAAGCACTAAAAAGCCTTGTAAATGCACTAGAGGAGTCCTCTAGAACAAACTTTCTATGCAATTGGAGATAACACCACATCTAGCACAGTAGTCACCTTCTTGGAGACCGCAATATTCAAGATAGGTTGCTTATTCTTAGATGGAGGATCCATATTTGTAACTATAGCTAAAATAACAAAATAAAAAGGGGATGATGGAGTAGAGGATGAAGATTGTTGTCTCTTCACCACCATAGCCGTCAAAATATTTCTCTTCTCAGGACAAAATCAATATGCATGCTGACCTAAGCATCCATAACAAAGACCCCTCATGACAAGCCTTTTCCTTCTACTATTGTATCAAACTTGAATGCTGAAAATCTCTATCAGCCATGGAAGATAAAACTTTTCTCTTCCCATGACTAGAAGTTTGTAGGACATTCATTTGCTTACTAGGCACTAGAACTAAAGCACTAGTCCATGTTGATTCTATCATGTATGTTGGGCTTGCGAGCATCACCCATCCTCCAACGCCAAGGCCAATTCTACAACCTCATTCAAGGTGTGGTAATGTTCCTTGTGCACAAGTGGATGCAAAGTCTCTTGAAAACCAAGTATAAACTTATTGACCTGGACAAAGTCTAAAACTTAGGTGCTAGTCGCTCGTTTGGTGGAATGAACTTATTATAAAGATAATCTTAAATTTGGTAAAAGTAGTTGATTCTATCTTATTCTACTCCATTTTCCTCCACCACTAATGTGCAACGTCCATTAAAGTATATGTGGCATGTTGGATCTTATGTTCCTCATTAACAATATTGCACAAACGAAAGCACTGCTCCCACTTGCTTATCCATTGTTCCACTGCTCGGCCATCTTGGCACTAACTTGTCCATGGTATTTAGGTGGATTCAAATCGTTTACTTTCTAGTTAAGGTCTCTATTGGATGAAGTCCCAATGTCTATCACTGGAATTTGTGAGCTAGATGGTTCTACAGATGGAGATTATATCTGCATTGAAGTCCCGACTCATTGCACTTCTGGTTTTCTAATAACCTTGAGGAAACTTTGGCATTAAGAGTTGTGATGTTCTCAGTGTATGGTGCACTCAAGCTCGACCTCAACAACGAGAGATCCAATCTCTTCAGGATTCTTTCTAAAAATAAAATATAATTAATAAGTCGTTTGGTGAGAAAATGAAAATACCTACTTAATTATACATTTTTTAGTCAATAAACTAAGGTAATGAAATCAAATTATGTTTTCGAAATCCTCTCTCCATCTCAAATATCAATGCATGAAAGACCTCACTTTATCCCAAGTCCTATACAAGATTACATCATGACTATGCAAAATATCAAGGATCCTAAATTACATCAAGTGGTAAGTGGCATACACAAAACTATTTAAGCGTATAGACTTATGAAATGATACTAAATAAATATATAAATCCATCTAAAAAAAACTAAAAATCAACAATTTATAGCATCTATATCTCCCATATTGCTCTTATGTCATTAATTATATGTTGGAGGATTCTTTAGTTGAAAGGAACTTAAGGCTTTGTAGGAGAAGAATGTAAAAGAAGAAGAAAGATAATTGCACCGAAAGTCTCTATGTCTTGATTAGCAATAAATATTACAATAGCTTTTTGTAGAATAGGACAAAATGTTCTCTATGCATAGCATTAATCCAAAGAAATGCACACACACAAATATACAAAAGATCACAATTACTTGTGCCTCCAACCTCTGTGCCAATCCTTCACCTTGTCCAATAGCTTGCCCTTGTGCACTCCTTCCACTCAAGCTTCCCATAAGGTTGAAGGATTGGTTACTTCTACTATTGACATGCAACACCTCCTTGATGATAGTTTGTCAAACCTTAGCTGCTCTCTATGCACTCTTTGTGCATACTGTGTCATCTCTCTCTCTCTCTCTCTCTTTGTACACTTTGGTTCTCTACGCATGCATTGTTCAAGTGTGTGTCTTGCTCTCTCTTGCTCTCTAGGTGTAGAGTACGCTCTTGCTCCTTTCTAATGCTCCCTTATTCTATCTCCAAAAATGCTCCTTTATGGTTTGTCGATTCATCTTACTTACATTGCTTCAACTACTTGTCTATCTTGATGTTCACTTTGTTATCCCAAGAACCTTCTCATGTAAAGACCAATGACTCTGTATTTTTTCCCTGTAGTGACTATATGGAAAACAAAAATATTTAATGGAGGGGCCCCACATAAGCTCTTGTGTATCCTCTTTACTTCCTCTTTTCCTCTTTTTGGCCTTAATTTCTACAAATTGTGTGCATAAGAGAGGGTTCACCCAGACCTTCCTTAGCACTTAGCCTTAAACACCCTTCAAAAAGACCCTTTTGCAATCTGCATTCAACTTTTTGTGCAAGAAGAACTACATGTGCATTGCCTATACACCCATGTCCTTGGCCACTTGTGCACATCTTAATGAGGAAAAGGCAGGAAGGAGTGAGGGTAAGGGTTGGGTTTAGGTATAAAGGAAGGGGCAGAGAGTAGGACATGGGGCTGATGATAGGTAGAAATTGAAAAAAAAAAAATTGAAGCAACATGTGTTGCATATAAAAAAAGTGAAACATGTGGAAAATAAATATGGAATGGACTAGGTGGAACATGTCGAGGTTAAAAATCACATGTCAAATGTGCACAAAATTGATGGGTTTGACCAAAATATAAAACATGATGGATATTAGTGAAACTAATGATAAAACTAAGTTCAAGGGTGTCGAGAAACATGAAATTGACTCCAAGTTTGGAAACAATGGCCATATGAAGTGCAATCTAGAGCCACATACTACGTATAAGTAACAAGCAAGAAAAAGGCCAGACCATAGGATAAAATGTTACCCTATGGTCTAGGGGGGTGGGTGAGGGGGTGAAATGAAAAATAAAATAAAAAATAAAATAAAAAATTTTAAAATTAAAATAAAAATAAAATTTACAAAAAACAAATAAAAAGAAATATACAATAAATGAACAAAATACATAATAATA
Organism: Ceratopteris richardii; assembly: GCA_020310875.1. Lineage (NCBI taxonomy): Eukaryota > Viridiplantae > Streptophyta > Polypodiopsida > Polypodiales > Pteridaceae > Ceratopteris > Ceratopteris richardii. Next base: position 217,099 of record MU260070.1, read on the forward strand.
AAAAATGAAAATAAAAAAGAAAAATAAAAAAGGATACCTTAGGATAAAGTTTTATCTTGAGGTGGTTGGGAGGGGTGGGAGAGAGAGAGAGATAGAGAGAGAGAGATAGAGAGAGAGAGAGAGGAGAGGGAAGAGAGAAGTAGAGACAGAGGATGGCTTTCCTTTTTTTTTGTTTTTTTAATTCTGAAAAAATAGATAAAAATCAGATAAAATTCCAAAAAATCCAAAAAAATATTGAAAAATCATGAAAAAATCTTAAAAATGGCCACAATAGCAAGACAGCTTACCATACTCAAAACGTCAGAGGACTTCCTCTTTCATCTCTTTCAACACGAAAAAAACTTTTAAAAAGAAAAATAATTCCCAAAAAAATCTAAAAAATATCATAAGAATTTCCAACAAGATTCTCATGATTTGGGAATGAAATGAACTCCAAATTACATGAAGAAGCTTAAAGACGAAGCATGAAAAAAGATGAAAATAAGAAAATTAAGTAGAAAAGGATATAAGAAGAGTTATGTAGAACTTGGATAGATTTTGCAAGTTCAAAGTGATCGAAAAGAGTTCACTTTTGTTGATGATAGGCTTTGAGCCTTGAGATGTTGACTAGTGGCAGTGCCTCTCTATCATTGTAATTTATTTATCCATAAATTTCTATCACGAGCTTCCTCCCTTTTGTTTTGTGTCTCCTCCAACTTCCTTGCTGCATGTAGGCAGGGGAAGCAATAGCCTAGGCCCACTTAGTTGCATAGTCATTGGCAACCAACAAATACTTATCATTTCTTGGAAAGGATGCATGATAGATTGGCTCTATAAAATCAAGCCCCCACTTCTCAAATGTTTTTCATGATGTGGAAACAACAAATGGATTGTGTCTCATTTCATTTGCATCTTTGAAATAATGTAGGCAACCATAAGCCAACACGTAGTGCTTGTGTAGGCTATTTCGTCTTTTTGTGCCAAAGGTATATACTAGTTTTTGTTCTCTACTATAAGCGTCTCAAAGTCTGCTACATGTCTAGCAGAATTCGTCTTGGTAGTTCTGTTCAACTTTTTGAGATACAGTCAATTTTTTGCATCAAGGTATTTTAGTCAACGGCCATGGTTGAAAGCAGTGATGTATTCCGTATGTTGGCTGTTGAGGATAAGTTGGATGGTACCAACTACCCGTTATGGGCTTATATGATGCGACATGTATTGGTTGCAAAAGGACTGTGGAACATTGTGCAGGGTGTTGGAAAACATCCTATCACACCTGCAACTGTTACAACTATAGGTACAAAAGCTGAGGCAGAAGGTGTCGAAGATGATGATATTCTGCATATTTTTGTTCGTGCTCTGGTTTTTGCAACACCTACTATAGAGAAAATTCGTTGGGATGGTAGAGATGCCCAAGCACATGCATTGATAGCTTTGTCTGTCAAACGTGCCATTATGCCAAGCTAGGAATGAGGCTCGTGTTGCTTACCTCCGAAAACAGTTGGAGAGTGAGCACATGAATGAAGGTGATTCTATGGACAATTTCCTAACAAAGATCAAAGACTTGAAGGAACATTTGATTTTTGTTGATGATGTTATACCAGACAGCTCACTTGTGCAGACCGTTCTGAATGGTCTTCCTTATTCATATCAGAGTTTTGCTTCTACTCTTTGGTTGATGATGAAAGGCTATCCAAATGCCTTTTCATTTGAGGAGTTAGTCTCTGTTCTATTGCAGGAAGATTAGTCAAGGCAGAACATGTCCATTATGTGAGTTGAAGATCAAGCTTTCTTGGCTAGTCAGAAGGGCAAAGGAAAATGGAGCTCTTCAACTAGTAAGCAGAAATCTGCTAATTCTGCACAATCTAAGAGGGAAGACAAAGATGAAAAGAAATCAGAAAAGCAGAAATTGTTTTGCAAGTTCTGTAAACGAAATGATCATATCATAAAGAACTATCCTAAACTGGCTACAAAAGAGGCAAAGAAAAAAGAGGCAGGAATGGTTGTTGCAGAGGCCTCTACTCCAAAAACAGAGTCTACTAATCTTGTGCAGGAAGAAGAATGGGCGTTTACTACTGTTTGCAGTTTTGACCCATCTTCTCATGAGCAGTGCATGTCTGCAATAGACTCAGATATTTGGTACTTTGACAGTTGGGCGACCAAACATATTACCTCGCAACATAGTTTTTTCTCTTCACTCTAGCCTGCCCCTACAGGGAATACTGTTACATGTGCCAACCACTCCTCTTATCATGTTATGGAAGTTGGTAAGATCATTTTGACTACTGCTGATGGTAGTTCTTTCACTTTGTCAGATGCTTTGTTTGTGCTAGGGATTAAGAAAAATCTGTTATCAGTTTCTGCATTAGCCAAGATTGGCTTGGTTGTGAAATTTGTTGATGATAGGTGTACAATTCATGATCTATCAAATGGGGACGTGATTATTGCTTTTGGCATTTTATGTCGTGGCCTGTATAAGCTCATAGGCTATGAAAGATCTGTAAATAATTTGGCGTGTGCAGTACATGATTCTCAGGCTATGTCAGATGCAAAGCTTTGGCATGCATGCTTTGGTCATCTAAATTTTTCTAGTTTGCTATGCCTGCAGAAATCTAGTGTGTCCTCTTTGCCCAAACTTGAGGCACCTGGAAAACATGTTTGTGAAGGTTGTATTTTGGGCAAAATGCAATGTTCGTCCTTTCCAAAAGATGGTTCAACACGGGCTACTCAGAAATTGTATCTTGTACATAGTGATGTATGTGGTCCTATGCAGACACCTTCTTTTGGAATTTATCTTTACTTCATGACTTTCATCTATGATTTTTCTAGGCATGCATGGGTATATCCATTGAAGGAGAAGTCCGAAGTGTTCATGTGCTTCAAACATTTTTTTGTTTTGGTTGAAAATCTATCAGCATGTAAAATGGGCACCCTCCACTTTCATCAAGGGGAGGAATATATGTCTTCTGATTTTAATGCATTTCTAGTTGAACATGGGATAAAACACCAGTGTACAGTGCCGTATACACCTCAACAGAATGGAGTTGTTGAACGAAAGAACAGGTCACTCATGGAGATGGCGACTGGTCAAGAGTCAAGCTTTACCACATAGTTTCTGGCTTGAGGTAGTCATGTGTGCAGCATATGTACTTAATAGGTGTCCCACTAAAGCACTATAGTCTATCACTTCATATGAGGCTTGGCATGATCGCAAACCATCTGTTGCTCATCTGCGTGTTTTTGGTTGTTTGGCATATGCATTAGTGCCTGAACAACATCGCAGAAAATTGGATGATAAAGAAGTAAAATTTATTTTTGTTGGGTACAGTTCTAAAAGTAAAGGCTATCGTCTGTATCATCCATAGACTAAACACATTCTGGTTAGCCGTGATGTTGTTTTTGTGGAAGACGTTATTCTGCCATTGCTTTCATGTACTAAGGAGACATCTGTTAGCTCCAAAAACATGTATGATACTTTGCTTCCTCTTTTTACAGGTGGATAGTCTAGTGCTGGTCCCAATGAGGAAACTTCTCAGCCTTTGCAAGTTTCATGTGATGATTTAGATCATTCCATTTCTGATGCAGATTTACATGATGCACTAGTTGATGAGAGAGCTGATATTGACGAGACAAAAACTATGCCAAAATGGATGGTGTAGACTTTGCGTGACAGCAAATTAGATGCCTCTATCATACCGTACTCGTTCAGGCTCTCATACTGCCTCTTTTGCATCAGATTGCTATGCTATGGCTGCATCTAGTCTCTGTGATGAGAATGAGCCTGTTTCATTTGATTAAGCACAAAATTCAACAAATTTAATGGCTGCTATGCAATCTGAATATGATGTTATAATGAAGAATGGTACTTGGTCTTTATGTAACTTGCCTCCTAGCAAGAAGGCCATTGGGACTAAGTGGGTATACAAGATGAAGCATAAGGCTAATGGTACAGTTGACAGGTATAAGGCTAGACTTGTTGCAAAGGGTTATGCGCAAGAAAGAGGCATTGATTTTGATGAGACCTTTGCACCTACTTGCCGAATGACTACAGTTCATAGCATCTCTGCACTTTCAACTCATGATGGTTGGAATATACATCAGTTGGGGTGTAAAAATAGGTGTGCCGGTTAAAGAGGCATTATATGGTTTAAAGCAAGCACCACGTGCTTGGTATGAGAAGATACATGCCTATCTGATTGCACATGGTTTTGAGAACAGTCCAACTAAAAGCACCTTATATGTTAAGCATGCTAATGATGTACTTCTGATCATTGTTGTCTATGTTGACGACATGCTCCTCACTGGTCCTATTGAGAAGAATATTGCTGATGTTAAGGCTGATTTGCATGCCTCATTTGAGATGTCTGATTTGGGGCATTTGCATCACTATTTGGGCATTCAGTTTATGCAAGTTGATGGTGGAATGGCTTTGTGTCAAATGAAATATATTGATACATTATTGCAGCATTTTGGCCTTAAAGACTGTAAGCCTATTGCCACTCCTATGGAGACAGGTTTACGATTGAGTCTTCATGATGCTGGAGATGCATTTGATGTTGTTCTCTATCAACAGGCTGTTGGATGCTTGATGTACTTATGCATTACTTGGCTAGATATTTAGTTTGCTGTCTCGCACATGAGCAGGTTTATGCATTGCCGAGGAGTCAAGCATTGGTAGGCAGTTAAGTGCATCTTTCGCTACTTGAGTGGTACTCGGCTACTTGGGTTGTTTTATCCCAAGGGGGGATCACTACCGCCAGATTTGCATGCTTTTTCTGACTCTGATTGGGTTGGTTGCTATGACACTCGTGTGTCCACTAGTGGCTTTTGCTTCATGCTTGGTAGCTCATGTATATCTTGATTGAGCAAGAAGCAGCCTACTATGGCCACTTCCAATTGTGAGGCTGAGTATAGGGCAGCTTTCATAGTGATTGTTGAGTGTGTGTGGCTCAGACGCCTTATGGCTAATTTGGGTGTTGGTCAATCTTCTGCCACCACCATCTTCAGTGATAGTGAGAGCGCATTGGTAGTTACGAGGAACCCTGTCTTGCATGCTCGCACTAAGCACATTGACGTGCATTATTATTATGTGAGGCAGAGGTTATCTGTTGGGGAGATCAGCTTGGTATATGTGCCCACACAGGAGAGCATTGCAGACCTTTTCACGAAGGCTCTGCATAGGGAGAAGTTTGAAGCTTTCGGCAAAGCTTTGGGCTTACTTCCTTTTGTGGAGTGATCTAGACATAGCTTGGCACTTCCTTATACATGAATGCCAGCTACTTGTTCACCGCATCACTCCCAGCGGGGATTTGTTGATATATTTAGGTAGTGATGTGTGTGAACACTCTAGGACCGCCCGAGCACTTTTTTCCCTCTTTAGGAGGTTTTTTCCCCCAGCTTGTATATACGCCTATTGCCCTAATGGGCTACTTATCTTTGTACATTCTCTAGTAATACATTCAGTATTGTGTGTTGTGCTCCAAGCTTCTTCTTCTTCCTTGTGTTGTTTGCATGCTTCCACAGACTTCTATCTCCAACACCCTCCATCTATTGACGACTTGTTGTAGTTGGATAAAATGATAATCCAAGGACTCCTTAGGAGTACTAGTATAGTTACTTTAGAAGGATGAAAATTCATCCATGAAAATTCTAAGAGCCTCCAAAAGCAAAGGCCCAAAAATAAGGTTCATTGTTCTATTGAAATTGGCTTCCCTAGAGAATTATGAAAGCTATCTTTTCGATGGATGGATATCTAGTTATACCCACTAAGTCCATCCATGGAGCTATAGAGTGTATGTAGAGCCACTTTTTCTATACCTTGTTCTACAAAGGGCATAGAGAACCCATCTAGAATTGTTACCTTGTTAAGTGTTGTAAAATCCACACATAGTCTTATTTTGTTTGTATTCTTTTTGGGCACTATGACCATGGGAGATGGCCACTCTGAATGCTCCATTGGAATAATAAGTCCAACATCCTCCTTTTTTCGGATCTTTAGGTCGATAATCTCAATATACTTTAGATTTAATATGTAGCTTTTCCCCCTTCCTCATTTGGCTCCTTCAATCAGTGGAATCTTGTGTTCCCTAGCACTTGTAGGTACTCCTTCCAAATCCTTGTAATGGCATGCAAATACATTCACATAAATTTTCATACAGGATGTTACCTTTGAAAGCATCTTTGGATAACTCCATAAACAGGTGGCCACTAATATAGGAGAAGAGTTTTCCTTGTTGCCTAGCTGAATTTCTTTGACAGGGTTCCTACCCATCAATGTGTCTAGAGATTCTTCTTCATCTTAGGGATCTTCCATCACTTTATCCCACATAGACTGAGTGTCATATGTAGAAGCACTTTGGATATCAATTTGTTCTTCCTCTCCTTGCATCCACCATATAGGGATTTCATCAATGGGAAAAGAAATATCTTCAACAGATTGCTTTACCTTGCAAGTAGCTTCCTTCTTGGTATTTGAGTGAACTTCGTCTATGTTGTACTTGAGAGGTGTTTTCTTCCCTCTTCTATGGTTTGTCAGTGGTTCACCGAATTGGACAACTTGTATGATCTCCTCTTTGTCTTCACAAACTTCTTCTATGCAAGTCATTTGGGAAAATTCCATAGCAAGAAAATGAGTTAACCACTTGAAGCCATGCCAAAATGTCTTCTTCCTCATATAAATCCAATTCTGAGCTATCCATCATATCTTTTTCCATACAAATGACAACTATTTGCATCATGCTAGTATGTCCCTGGATGTCTAGTCCTTCTTCCATATATATCTATTTAAGCTCTTTTCATTCATGTTTTAGCCACATAGTGTCCTTGGCCCAATCATGTAAAACACTGGCATGGCGTAGCTAGGGTCTCCCAATCAATAGAGGAAAACCTCCATCTACTTGTGGAAATCTTAATACAATGAAGTCTAGAGTAAAGATTTTACCTTGTACCTCAATTAAAACTCGGGGGACCACTCCCATTGGTCTTACTCTACTTTGATCAACCAATGTTACAGTGAATTTGGCTAGTCTTGATGGTTGGCATCCAAGTTTTTCCATAGTATCTTTGGGCATCAAGTTAATGCCTGAGCTGCCATCCATTACGACTCCTTGTAGATGTTGTCCTTTAATAGTGACAGTGAGTCACAAGCTCTTTGAATCTATAAGAGGGGCTTCCCTTATAACTCTACGCTCACTCACAGCATTAGCCTTTGCAATTAGAGTGGATGTGGAAGCTTCATCAATGATCTGCAATACTCTTGATTTGAATTTTGCATCCATTTTTAATAGACCAAAAATATAAACCTCCTTTTTAATTGATTTAAATAGCCTTGAAGCCTTTGATTCCATAGGAGAATGGGCTATATGTGACTTCTCAAGCTCCTCCTAGGCCCTACTAAATGCTTTTCCAATGGCCTCACTTGTGCTTGTAAGCTCCTCTTTTGGTTGTGTCTCTTTGTTTGGAGTAGGTCTATCATCAAGTGTCCCCTTTTCTTTGTTCAATTCATTTGTATTTGACTCTTGACACTTTTCTTCTTTGGGGGATTTCCCTTTGCTTCTTGTCTGCACAACAAAAGATTCAATTTCTTCTAGATGTACCACTCTGGCAGATGGTGATGGCATGTTGATTTCTTCTGCAACTTTTTCCTTACTCACACAGATCATCTGAATGTGAGGCCCTGATGTGGATGCCTTATTCTTTGGGCAACAAAGGGTATAGTGTCCCTAGCTTCTAAGCAATTTCTCCAAGGATGATAATTCTCCGACAGAGAACATTTTCTTTGGTAATTTCCAATTTTGGTATCAAAGTAGCCCGTAAAATTAGGCACAACTTCCAAGTGAAAATAAATAATTTGGAGTCATGCCCATGAACTTATGGCCAAAACTATGAGAGTTTGACACTATGTATAGAGGGTCCCAAAAGTGATATATGTGTACCAACAATGCATCAATATACTTAAAAAATGAGCTCTAAATCCAATGACATTTGGCTCATTTGATATAATTTGCATCTAATGGCTTTCAAATGTTAAAAATAGTGTTTGCAACACCTACAAAAGTTTGTGAACTCATAGATTGGACTAGAGAACTAAAATCATCATTAGACCTATCAAACAATGTCTAATCAATCTCAAATTTTATGTGAAATGCTCTTGCATAGCTTAAAAATATGTAAAAAAATATCCACCTTCATTGGACAATCTATCAAAGAGAAATGCATAATTACTAGACCTTCATGTAATTCTCTAGGGAATCCTAGCCAGAGGGACCAGAGACTTAAACATGGAAGTATAGCCCATAAACATTTTCCAAATTTCATGAAATTCATATATGTGTATTGCAACACTATCTCTCAATTTATGTCCAAATTTCATGACATCTAGCTTATGATATTAGGAGAAACACTCAAGTTTCTACAAACCTGCAAACTCTTGTCACATAAAAATTCCTCCATAATGTTCCATGGAAAACTACAATTTCTCTTCTATGGAAATTTGAAATAATATAAAAACTAAAAATGCTAGACTAAATATCCGTAATAAAAGTCACATCATTTTGATACTCTAATGAGGATAAAACCTTTACAAAGTCACCCTTATACACCTTCTAGAGACTAACATTTTATAGCAGGTTTGAAGAATTGAAATCTTTTCACCTATCAAACAAAATCTAAATTACATGAAACACACTTTAACATCTACCAAAGTTACAAAATTTCAAAAGAAGTACTCATTCCTATATGATTTATAAGCAATTCAATCTGACGTAGTGCCGACCTACAAATATGAAAACAACTTGAATGCACTTGATCATTCTTCTAAAGTATTTAATGTGATTTCTTTTTACTCTAAATAGTGATACTTATATTGATATATGTGCATAAACATATAGATTTGATGATCATTCATGCATCCCTTCTAAAATAGTTTTTTGAATAAGAAAAAAATTTGAGCAAAGAAAGTTCATTTGAAGTTTTTACTACCTCAATGCATTTAATGTTTCCATTTCATTCTTTATTCATGTATTCAAGTGATTATAGTCTCTTTTCATGCTTGTGCCTTAATAGATGCTCTACCATCAATATATTCATCCATATAATCCTATAATTATCCATTTGCAAACTATGTGTATAATTGGTTGTATAAAGTTATGCTTTTCATGAAATGAAATGAAGAAAAAGAGATAATTTAACTTTTATATAATCCTATGTACATCTTTAAATGCATGGAAGATTATTTATTTAATCTATAGATGTAATTTCAATAAATAAATAAAGAAAATGACTCAAAGAGTATTCTATACAATAGAATGAAAATGAAAATTATTCTCCCTCTTTTTTCAAGTTTCATCTATGAAAATTCATATGTATCTTTCTCAATTTGTGAGATTAAACCAAGGGGGTTATAATAAAAATCATTTTTTATGAAGTGCAAACATCTCCCTAAACATTTAAGGAAATAAAATGAATCATTTAGAACTTTGAGCATCACTAATGATCCTAGTCAATTAATGTCCACATCTCATACAAATGGCCATTAATAACCAAATCATGACTTCCAACCATTCATTGGATAGTTCAAAAATGGTGCAACTTTGATACACCATGGTGGTTTCTCCTTTATGAAAGCTTCCCAAAGATACCCTCATGGTAGGAAATCAAGCTCCAGATGACCATCAAGATGCTCACACAAACATGCAAAAAATGTAGACCTACATAGTACACTGGGAGCACAACCTTAGATTTCTAGGTTTTACAGATGCAAACGAACTCAGAGTATGTGGTTGACCATGCCACTATATGCTTTATTATCAACAACATATACAAAAGTGTTTGACATACATTTTTCCTTTCACATGGACATTAATGGTAACAATAATCAAGTCCAATATGGCCAAAGTGAACTATGCGAGAAAAAATAAAGAATGATAAAGGATACCTGAGTTTAAGTATACAAACAATACCTCCCACCTAATGGGAATGCGACAGAGTGTCCAAATAACTATAGAAGATTATGAATCAAGTAACCCCCATCAGGTGATAGCAACATCGAAAGCTATCCTATGCTAGAGCTTTACTCAAAACATTTGCAGCATTAACTTGAGTATGAATGTCTTCAAGAAGAATGTGCTCAATGGCTCAGTCTCGAATGAAGTGTTACCTCACCTCAATGTGCTTGGTCTTTGCATGATAGACCAGATTCTTAGCCAAAACAACTATCACTAAGAAAATGAGGTACATGCTAAGATAAACCATATCACAAGCAAGAAAAGAAAGCCACAATGCTTCCTTACATGTCTCACTGGCTACAACATACTCTGCTTCTGTAGTGGAAACAAGTGTACATTATTGAAGATGAGATCTCTAAGAGATAGCACCTCGAGCAAAATGAAAAATGTACCTTGACTTAGACTTTTGATTGTGTACACAACCAACATAATCAAAATCTATGTAACCAATAATGGATGCCTTTCCTATACCCAAAGGTAGAGATTGTCCTTAGTGCCACTTAGATATCCCAAGATCATCTTGATTGCTTCCCAATGCTTCTTGCTAGGATTACACATATATCTGCTCACAACTTCCACTGCAAATGCAATGTCTTGTCCCATAGCTACAATAATATACATGAGACTACCAACAATAGATTGATAAAGAATTTTGGTCATGATTATTTTTCCTCAAATGATTTGGGGTAATCATCCTTGCTCAATTTCACATAGTAGGTAAAGGTGTACTCAATGCCTTGCCACCTTGCATATTGAAACCATGAAGTACTTTGGATATGTATTCACTTTGAGACAAATATATGCATCTTTTACTCCTATCACGAGTGATGTGCATGCCAAGAATATGTTTGTCTTTCCCCAAATCCTTCGTATCAAATGTCTCACTCAACTTCTTTTTTAGCAATGACAAGTCATTAGAGGACTTCCCACCAATAAATTTAGCATATCAAGCATATCAAGCTTCCATCTGAGCATCTCTTTTTGTAGAGACAATGATCCTCATTGCATCAAGAATAGATTTGAGACTTCATCATATTGGGTGTGTGTAGAAGTGCGACAGACACTGTTGACATCCTTATCTTCACCTTCCAACAAGTCTCTGTCCCATTGCAGCAGTAGGGACTTGATGACAAAGAAGTGGGAAACGGAATCCCTTTTTAATTTGTCAATCCAAGAACAAGCTAAGCCAATTGGTGCTTAGAGACTAGTGCTTCACAAACCACACATTAACCATGATCAAAGGATGCAAGCAAGCACACTTGTATGAAGATCCATAAGGAGTGAAGAGAGTAGAACAAACAAGATGTATTAAAACACAAATTTTTTGAAAACATGACTCTCTGCAGACATGAAGGCTGGAAACTTCAAAAAGTCATAACTCCCTCATGCAAGCATCGTGTGGAGAATGGATTTGCAAGAAACCACGACTCTCTACTGGGCAAAAATTTAAATTCTCTCCAAAAGAGTATAAACGACACAAATGTGAAGAATTCTGGGCCATTTCCTCTTTTATCTTGTGCAGTAATGAGAAAAGCTATGTGTCGTTTCTTGTTTCCCTTGTCTTCTCTGTGCTTTATGGAAGTGTTGTTGTGTTATTTGGTTGATTGTCCAGCTGTGGATGTATGTTCTACTTGTGTGCGAAGTCTTTGAGGAGTAATCTTTGCTGAATCCATCTTCTATCATCACTTTTGAAACATTGTCTGAGAACGAATCTCTCTTGCCTACTTATTCACTCTAGACTTCCCTATTCCAGGGTCATATTTGAAATCTACATGAAAAATGGCATGGAAAAGGCACTTGAATCACTCACCCTTTTTTTCATGTCTACTTGGGGTTGGATGCTCTTGGGTCACTACAAGAAGACTCCTCCTGAGTGTTACAAAATTGGAGCTTTTATTTACAAGACATCAAGATAAAACACAATTTGAAGTACATTGTAAACAGACACACAAGAAGCACACACAAGGAGCAGAAGTCTAGCTAGACACACAAAGAAAACGGATGGTTGGAATAGCTCTCTCTATTGATGATGAATTGAAGTGAAGTGAGAGTCGAATAATATCCCTAAGTACAAAGTACCAGCACATATGAGTGTATCAAATATGTGGTAACATGAGGAAAAAACCTCTAGCCAACACTATAGTAAAAAGTGATTATGTATAGGGAAAAGGTTCACATCAAAGCTACTCGAGGAACACATAAGTGTAACAAACCCCCCTAGAGAAAATCATGTGAACAAATACAAAGACTGACAGATCAGCCTCCACAAGGTAATAATCTTAAAGCTTTGCAAAAAGCTTCAAATTTTTCCCGTGGAAGAGCTTTGGTGAATATGTTTGCCACATTATTTTGTGTAGGCACATATACCAAATCAATATCTCCTACATAAAGGTGTTGTCTCACATAGTGATAATGCATCTTAATATGTTTGGTTTGTGCATGAAACACTGGGTTTTGTGCAACAGCCAATGCACTCTGATTATCAGTGAGAATATGCATAGAATCATCAATCTTGATGCAAAGATCCATCAATAGGCATCTTAGCTATATACACTCCATTGTAATTATGAAAATTGCCTTGTATCCAACTTCACAACTAGATGTCGCCATTGTAGGTTGCTTCTTACTCAACAAGATATGCATGAGTCTCCAAGGAAAAAGCAATTACCACTAGTGGACATGCAAGTATCATAAAAACCAACGCAATCACTATATGTAAAAGCATGCAAGCATGGCTGAATATTTATTCCATAAAAGAGACCTAAGCTCAAAATGCCTTTGAGATATCTAAACACATTTCACCACTTGCCAATGCTTAGTGCCAGGCCTATGCATGAATCAACTCAACTGGGAAATTGCATATTGTATATCTAGCCTTGTGTTGCATGCATATATAAGACATCCCATCTTTTGAAGGGTTCTATTGGAGTTAGACGTTTGCGTATACCATTAGAATGTACAAAGATAAGTAGCCCATTAGGGCACTAGGCGTATATACAAGCCGGGGGAAAAACCCTCCTAAAGAGGGAAAAAAGTGCCTCGATGGTCCTAGTTTGTTCACACACATCACTACCTAAATATATCAACAAATCCACCCTCGGAGTGATGCGGTGAACAAGGAGCTGGCACTCGTGTATAAGGAAGTGCCAAGCTATGTGGAAATCACTCCACAAAATGAAGTAAGCCCAAAGCTTTGCGGAAAGCTTCAAACTTCTCCCTAGGCAGAGCCTTCGTGAAAAGGTCCGCAATGTTCTCTTGCATGGGCACATATGCTAAGCTGATCTCCCCAGCAGAGAACCTCTCCCTGACATAATGATAATGCACCTCAATGTGCTTAGTGCGAGCATGGAACACAGGGTTCCTCGCAACTGCCAATGTGCTCTGATTGTCAATGAAGATGGTGGTGGTAGAAGACTTACCAACACCCAAATCAGCCATAAGGCATCTGAGCCACACACACTCAATAGTCGATGTGAAAGTTGCCCTATACTCAGCCTCACAACTAAAAGTGGCCATAGTAGGCTGCTTCTTGCTCAACCAAGATATACATGAGCTACTAAGTATGAAGCAAAAGCCACTAGTGGACACACAAGTGTCATAACAACCAGTCCAATGAGAGTAAAAAAAAGCATGCCAATTTGGCAGTCGTGATCCCCCCTTGGGAAAAAACAACCCAAGTAGTTGAGTACCACTCAAGTAGCGAAAGATGTGCTTAACCGCCTGCCAATGCTTGAATCCTGGGCAATGCATAAACCTGCTCATCTATGAGACAGCAAACTGAATATCTGGCCGAGTAATGCATAAGTAAATCAAGCATCCAACATCCTACTAATAGAGAATAGCATCAAATGCATCTCCAACATCATGAAGACTCAGTCGTAAACCTGTCTCCATAGGAGTGGTAATAGGTTTACAGTCTTCAAGGCCAAAACGCTGCAATAATGATGCAAATGCCCCAAATCAAACATCTCAAATGAGGCATGTAAATCAGCATTGAAATCAGCAATATGCTTCTCATGAGGACCAGTGAGCAGCAGGTCATCAACCTACACTACAATGATCAGAAGTACATCATTAGCACGCTTGACATATAAGGTGCTTTCAGTTGGACTATTCTCAAACCCATGTGCAATCAGATAGGCATGTATCTTCTCATACCAAGCATGTGGTGCTTGCTTTAAACCATATAATACCTTCTTTAACCTGCACACCTGGTTTTCATGCCCTTTATGCACAAAGCCACGGGGCTAAAAAAGATACATTTCTTCATGCAAGTCACCATTGAGAAATGTTGTTTTAATGTCCAGCTGATGTACATTCCAACCATGATGAGTTGCAAGTGCACAGATGCTCTAAACAGTAGTCATACGACATGTAGATGCAAAGGTCTCATCAAAATCAATGCCTCTTTCATGCGCATAACCCTTTGCAACAAGCCTAGCCTTATACCTATCAATTGCTCCATCGGCTTATGCTTCAGCTTGTAAACCCACTTAGTGCCAATGGCCTTCTTTCCAGGAGGCAAGTCACACAAAGACCAAGTACCATTCTTCATTATAGCATCATATTCAGATTGCATAGCAACCATCCAATTTTCTAAATTTTGTGCTTCATCAAACGAAACGGGCTCATTCTCATCATAGAGACTAGATGCAGCTGTAGCATAGCAATCTGATGCAAAAGAGGCACTATGAGATCCTGATCGAGTACGATATGACAGAGGTGCATCTAATTTGCTGTCACGCAAAGTCTACACCAACCATTTTGGCATAGTTTTTGCCTCCTCGATATCAACTCTCTCATCAACAAGTGCATCATGTAAATCTGCATCAGAAATGGGATGATTTGCATCATCACATGAAACCTGCAAAGGTTGAGAAGTTGCCTCATTAGGACTAGCACTAGATTGTCCACCTGTAAAAGGAGGCAACAAAGTATCATACATGTCTTTGGAGCTAACAGATGTCTCCTTAGTACATGAAAGCAATGGCTGAATAGCATCGTCCACAAAAACAACATCACGACTAACAAGAATGTGTTTAGTCTGTGGATGATACAGACGATAGCTTCTACTTTCAGAACTGTACCCAACAAAAATACATTTTACTGCTTTATCATCCAATTTTATGGGATGTTGTTCAGGCACTAATGCATATGCCAAACAACCAAAAACACACCGATGAGCAATAGATGACTCGCGATCATGCCGAGCCTCATATGGAGTGATAGACCATGGTGTTTTAGTGGGACACCAGTTGAGTACATATGCTGCACACATGACAGCCTCAAGCCAGAAATCATGTGGAAAAGCTTGACTCTTGACCATACACCTCGCCATCTCCAGGAGTGACCTGTTCTTTCGTTCAACAACTCCATTTTGTTGAGGTGTATACGGCACTGTACACTGGTGTTTTATCCCACGATGAGTTAGAAATGCATTAAAATCAAAAGACATATATTCCCCCCCTCAATCAGAATGGAGGGTGCCCATTTTACATGCTGACAAATTTTCAGCCAAAACCAAAAACTATTTAAAGCACATGCATACTTCGGACTTTGCCTTCAATGGATATACCCATGCATGCTCGGAAAAATCATCGATGAAAATCACAAAGTAAAGATAGTTCCCAAAATAAGGTGTCTGCATAGGACCACAAACATCACTATGCACAAGCTACAATTTCTGAGTAGCCCGAACTGAACCATCTTTTGGAAAGGAAGAGCGCTACATTTTGCCCAAAATACATCCTTCACATACATTTTACCGAGTGCCTCAAGTTTGGGCAAAGAGGAAACCATTTCAGATTTTTGCAGGCGTAGCAAACTAGCAAAATTCCAATAACCAAAGCTTTGCATCAGACATAGCCTGAGAATCATGTGCTGCACATGCCGAATCATTTATAGATTTTTCATAGTCTATGAACTTATACAGCCCACGATATAAAATGCCAGAAGCAATAATCACATCACCATTTGACAAGTCATGAACTGTATATCTGTCATCAACAAATTTCACAACCAACCCAATGTTGGCTAATGCAGAAACTGATAAGGGATTTTCCTTGATCCCTGGCACAAACAAAGCATCTGACAAAGTGAAAGAACTACCATCAATAGTAGTCAAAATGATCTTACCAAATCCCATAACAAGATAAGAGGAGTTGTTGGCGCATGTAACAGTGTTCCCTGTAGGGGCAGGCTCAAGTGAAGAGAAGAAACTGCGCTGTGCGAGGTAATATGTTTGGTCCCCCCCTGTCAAAGTACCAAACATCTGAGTCTACTGTAGACATGCATTGCTCATGAGAAGATGGGTAATAACTGCAAACAGTAGTAAACACCCATTCTTCTTCCTACACAAGATTTGTAGACTCTGTTTTCCGTGTAGAGGCCTCCACAACAACCATTCCGGCCTCTTTCTTCTTTGCCTCTTTTGCAATGAGTTTAGGACAATTCTTTATGATATGATCATTTCCTTTACAATACTTCCAAAACAATTTCTGCTTTTCTGATTTTTTCTCATCTTTGTCTTCCTTCTTCGAATGTGCAACATTTGCAGATTTCTGCTTGCTAGTTGAAGAGCTCCATTTTCCTTTGCCCTTATGACTAGCCAAGAAAGCTTGATCTGCAACACGCATAATGGACCTGTTCTGCCTCAACTGATCTTCCTTCAATAGAACAGAGACTAACTCCTCAAATGACAAGGCATTTGGATTGCCTTTCATCATCAACCGAAGAGTAGAAGCAAAACTCTGATATGAATCAGGAAGACCATTCATATCAGTCTGCACAAGTGAGCTATCTAGTATAACCTCATCAGTAGAAATCAATTGTTCCTTCAAGTCTTTGATCTTTGTTAGAAAACTGTCCATAGAATCACCTTCATTCATGTGCTCACTCACCAACTGTTTTCGGAGGTAAGCAACACGAGCCTCAGTCCTAGCTTGGTACAATGTGGTAAGTGTATCCCAAGCATCCTTAGCTGTTCTACAAGAGAAAATGTGAGGAATAATGGCACATTTGACAGACAAAGCTATCAATGCATGTGCCTGGGCATCTCTACCATCCCAACGAATTTGCTCTATAGTAGGTGTAGCAAAAACCACAACACGAACAGGAATATGTAGAATATATTCATCTTCAAGACCTTCTGCATCAGCTTCAGTACCTACAGTTGTAACAGTTCCAGGTGTGATAGGACATTTTTCAACACCCTACACAATGTTCTACAGTCCCTTTGCAACCACATGTCGCATCATATAAGCCCACAATGGGTAGTTGGTAGCATCCAACTTATCCTCAACAGCCAACATACAAAATACATCACTACTTTCATCCATGGCCGATGACTAAAATACCTTGATGCAAAAAATTGACAGTATCTCAAAAAGTTGATCAGAACTGCCCATATGAATTCTGCTAAACTTGTAGCAAACTTTGAGATGCTTATATTGGCAAACCGAAACTGGTATATACCTTTGGCACAAAAAGACAAAATAGCCTACACAAGTGATGTGATAGTGCATTCGGAGGTCAAAACGAGTTGAGACTGCAACCGGAGAGGTGTCGACGACGCCCTAGATGAAGCGATGACGTGCTCTGATACCAATTGTTGGAGTTAAACGTTTGCGAAAGCACGCAAATAGCGCAAGGAAGAAGAAGATGCTTGGAGCACAACACACAATACTGAATGTATTACCACTAGAATGTACAAAGATAAGTAGCCCGTTAAGGCAATAGGCCTATATACAAGTCGGGGGAAAAAAACCTCCTAAAGAGGGAAAAAAGTGCCCTGGCAGTCCTAGTGTGTTCACACACATCACTACCTAAATATATCAAGAGGTTCAAGTACTTCAAAACTTATCCTGTTGTTGATCTTCTTCATCCCTTTCACCAATGTCCATATTAGGGTTTTTTTGGTATTCTTCTATGAAAAAGATATTATGATTTCCCTTCGTATTATTCAGCCCAACTTCCTTCAGGTGTTGTTCTTCTGAATCAAATTTAGGTTCCATTATCATAATCTCATAATCCTCATCTAGTTCCTTTTCTAATTTCTCACCTTCATCTGCTTGTTGGATTACTGACATGTATACACTTAAATCATATCCATCTTGATCTACACACTCGTTCATAACCAAAACTTCTTTTTTTATGCACAGATCTAATGTTTCTAGTATTTCCATCCAACCTTGTGGTTCAAAGGCTTCTTCAAGAAATATGTGAGGCATATAAGTAGGGTCTTCTATGGGTCTCTCTTTTTCCTACCATGGTTCCAACATTGGAGAATTTTCTCCTTTCTTTGGGTAGCTTTGCAAATCCATAGTTTGGTATCCTTGTTCATCCAAGATTGATCACTAAATCCTCGATTATGGATTTTCACATCCGCTACCTCTTTTTGGATGGGATTCCATTGAAGAGGTGGAAGATCCCTATAAGAGAGCTTTTGGAGAGTTATTTTGGTAGTTGCACCTTGATGTTGAAGGTACAAAGCATATCATCCCCAATCTTGAACTACTTTCAATTATCTCATGAAAGGTCATCCTAGGATCATTTCATAGTTGCCTGCCTTGCCAAATAAGGTGTGCTCGAACTCTACGCTGCATGTCATCAAGATCACATTTTCTAAGAGTCCCAAGGGATGATTTACATGACCGTCTACCATTTGTAGTTTCATTATCTTCGGTCTTAAGGCTGGTTTTCCCCATTTTCTCTAGCATTAGTTAGTAGCTATTCCTACTCAGGCACAAATGTCTAGTGTGGCTTTATGTGAAGAGAAGGATTTGTACTTGACGAAGATGAAGTGGTGCTGCAAAAACTTTGCACTACACCAGCCAAATGAACTCCAAGGATATGTAGTGGGCCCTTTTGGCTTGCCAAAGGATGTATTAGACACCCTATGTACCTTGGAAGATCACTCTGAAAAGGTTGAATCAAAACAGACTAGTTTGACCAATAGTCAACATGAAGAAACTTTTTATTTTGGTCATGAATGCTTCAGTATTTCACTCGATGCTCATTCTCTGATTACAACTGACTAGACAACTTTTAGAGGAATCTAATTAGGAAGCAACGCAATCTATTGGGAGTTATTTCATAAAAAATGATTAAGCATGCTAAGAGAAATAGGGTTAGCAAATCAGGTATGTGATCTCGACTTTTCAGGAGGTAGAAGATGCAGAGATATAGGTGAATTTAAATGAATTTATCTCATGACTGTGAACTCAAAATTCAATGTAATTTTGGGAATATACAGTAGACTATTCAATCATTGAAAATGATGCACCATGATCAGAGAAACGATCTCTGCAATCTGATTGAAAAACTGAGAAGTATGGCAGTGAACAATACACTCACATAGGCATGAAGATATGGTCACAAATGATCATGAAAACAAGTGTATATTGAATACAAAATACAATGTAGTTATTGGTACATGTGTGTGCCTTGATATCACACTCTGATATGGCATGAAGCTCAGCTAATGGTGTTGTAAAGCCCACAACTAAACCATGTGTATATATAGTGATGATTGGAGCCAAGATTTGAATTTGAATCTTGCTCACCTAAAACAATTCTCCTACCTTTTAGTGATTGATTCTCCAACCAATTCAATCACAAATTCATGGAGTTCTTTTCCTAGTCATCAAGTGGATTCAACCACTTTAGATTCTTTCACTTTTACATCAAGTAAAAACTCAAAAGTTATAAGGGTGAGTTCACAAGTGAACTCTTCAAGGCTTTAGCTTTTGCTTCAAGTTTCCATGTCTTTTGAAAACTCAAGCCAACACCTAGACTTGCCATGGACTTGTTCCAATAGCTCCTCCTCAAGTCATGTGAGCTTGAGGTCTTCAATCTTCCAAGATTACCTACAAACCAATCATACCTTTGAATTTACTGAGTTTTGTTCCATCTAATGCCTTGATTAAAATGTCTGCACATTGTTGATGGGTTGACACATAAGATATCTGAATTTCCTTGCTCACAATCTTCTCTCTTACATAGTGTTAGTGTACTCCAATATGTTTCGTCCTTGCATGAAAAAATGGATTGGCAGCCAAGTGAATGGAACTCATGTTGTCACCAAGAATACTTGGAGTTCCAATCTCAAATCCAAGATCTGTAAATTGTGTCTTCATCCACATTGCTTCTTGAGTGGCTATGGCAAGACCTGTGTATTTACCTTTAGTAGATGAGAGAGCAACTGTGGGTTGCTTCTTGGATGACCATGAGACAACTTTTGATCCTGCAAAGGTAAGATATCCTGAGGTGCTCCTTTTGCCATCCTTGGAGTCAGCCCAATCTACATAAGAGAACAACTTTAAACTTAAATCAGATACATAAGGGTAGTATAACCCTTCATTCATGGTCCCTTTGAGATATCTAAGTATCCTCTTGGTAGCTTCCATGTGAGGTTTCCTAGTTGTGTGCATAAATTGACTTAGCACGCTCACACTATAACATATATCTACTCTTGTTAATGTGATTAATCTCCATTGGAGTACCTGCAATCCCGCAATCTTGCATCTTGAACTTTGTCAACAAGTCTTTAATGTACTTCCTTTAAGGAATAGACCATGACCTTTGTATACGACTTCCAATCCTAAGAAGTATGTAAGTGACCCTAAGTCACTTATCTTGAACTCTTCTTTCATCTGCTCCTTGACCTTCTTTATGCCATCTGCATCATTTCCTCTTAGTATAATATCATCCACATATACACACAAATAGATGAGTTTAGAATTATTCTTTTTGATGAAGAGTGATGGATCTGCCTTGCTAGGTTGAAATCCTTTGTCCTACAAGAATCAAACAAGCCTATGATTCCAAGCCCTTGGGGCTTGTTTGAGTCCATATAGGGCTTTATTAAGTTTACACACATAATCAGGATGTACTTGATTCTCAAATCCAGGTGGTTGTGCCATATACACCTCTTCTGTCATCCATCCATTGAGAAATGCATTTTTTTTAAATCCAATTGAAGTATCTTCAAATTCTTGGAAGAAGCAATGCTAAGCAAGACTCTAGTTGTAGGCATCTTTGCAATAGGAGAGAAAGTCTCCTCATAGTCAATTCCCTGAGTTTGTGCAAAGCCTTTTGCCACAAGCCTTGCCTTATACCTATTAATGGAGCCATCTGAGTTCTTCTTCAATTTGTAAATCCATCTTGAACCTATCACTTTCATTGATGAATACTTGGGAACTAATTCCCAAGTGTTATTTTCCTCAAGAGCTTCAATTTCTTCTTCTGTTGCATGCCTCCATTCTGATTTCTTCTTTGCTTCCTCAAATGTTGAGGGTTCCTCTTGATTTATGTTTTGTGCTAGATACATTGAATGTTTAGTAACTAGAGAATTATCAAACCCATACCTCTCTGGTTTCTTTTCTCCCTCATGGACCTCCTTAGGCCATGATGTGATGATTGTGCCTCTTTTCCAAGTTCTTGCATTTTAGCTTTACCTTTAGACTTCCACATTTTGAGTTTTTCAATCTGAGTTGCTTCATCATCTTCTAAGATATCCTGCTCTTCAATTTTACGAGGGTTGTCCTTGACAAGTTTTGGAAAATCTTCTTCAAGATCATAAGGTAAGTTGATCTTCCTACGTGAATCTTCATACCAAGAACTATTCTCATCAAACACTACTTCTCTAATCACCAAGAATCCTTTGGTTGTTGGGTTATATAATCTATATTCCTTTTTGTTGTTGTCATATCCAATGAATATACACCTTTCTACTTTTGGATCCATCTTCCCTCTAACCTGTGAAGGAACATGTGCATAAGCAATACATCCAAAAATCTTACAATGATAAAAGCTTGGTCTTCTTCCATTCCAAGCCTCATATGGTGTCATGCCATCAAGTGATTTTGAAGGTAACCTGTTAATCAAATAAGTGGTTGTGGATATAGCCTCAACCCATAAATAATTAGGTAAGTGCTTCTCATTTAGCATAGACCTTGCAGCTTCAACAATTGCCCTATTCCTTCTCTCTGCCACTCCATTTTGCTCAGGAGTGTACCATGTAGTAATCTCTCTTTTGATTCCCCTCTCTTGAAGGAAAGAGTCAAGTTCATGGGAGAAGTACTCTCCCCCTCCATCTGACCTTAGCCTTTTTAATGTTTTACCTATTTGATTCTTCACAAGAGCTAAATATCTTTTGAAGCATGAGAAAACTTCATCTTTGTGTTTCATAAAGTATAGTATAGTCCATCTAATGCAATCATAAATGAAGGAGACATAATACCTTGATCTAGATATTGAATCATCCTTGCTAGGTCCCCATACATCTGTATGAACCAAATCCAAGAGATCTCCATGCATATATCCCTTCTTCATGAATGGTAACCTGTGAGACTTTCCAAATTGACATGCACTACACTTATAAATCATGTGTTGTTTTGACAAATTAGGGAGTCCAAGTACACTTTGGTCACTGCATATTTGCTTTAATGATGTTTCACCAATATGTGCTAACCTTTTGTGCCATACTTCTAATTATGTGAGTGTCTCACTACCATAATTAAAGAGAGCAATGTTCCTAGTCTCTTATAATTCAAATGTGAACATTCTACCTGTCTTTTCTACCTTTGCAATTCTCTTGAATCCTTAACTTGGATCTTCAACAAATGCTCATCCTTTTGTGAACCTAACTTGTAGGCCTTTCTCCACAATCTGTCCTACACTTATCAAGTTCTTTGTGATGGTAGGGACATAGAGTACCTTGCTAAGTAGGTTGATGTTTCCATCAGGTGCTTTTACATTTCCTATCTTCTCCACTAGATCCCTTGTATCATCACCTATTTGCACTTCATGCTTGTTCCTTGGATGTTCTAAATTTGATAGGAGGGCCACATTTCCTGTCGCGTGATTGGAACAACATAATTGTTGTGGTAGCCATTGAAGTTGTTGGTCCTTCCTCTAGAGTAGCCATAACTTACTCTATTATAGCCTCTACCTCTTTGATTCGTGGAATTCCTAAAGGAATTTTTAGTTGTATGATTAGTTAATCCACAAATAGAACAGGGATTAGAGACTTGGGATCTCCCCTTGCCTTGTCCTTCTCCTCTACCTCTACCTCTACCATGTCTTCCTCTACTTGCATAGTTAGCTTGATGTGTACCTGCTTCATCATCCATTTTCTTTCCTCTTCCTTTGTTCTCTTTGGACTTGCTTTTATCAGTATACAAAGTAGAAGATTGATTACCTTTGGAGCCTCCTCCATTCTTGATAAGCTTGGCCTCTTGAGTAAGTAGTTGTCCTATGAGTGTATTGAAATCTGGTACATGCATATCCATGTATAGATCCACAGTTGTGGTGAATGCTTCCCACTTGTCATCTACCTTAAAGCCATTGATGACCTTCCTTACAATTTGCTCTTCTTCTATTACCTCTCAATGCTTCCCAATTGATCTGTTATGTCCTTGAGCTTTGTGACAAAATCAATCACATTTTGTTTGGGAGCTTTCTTGAGAGTTGTAAAGTCCAGCCATAGTTGATGCTTCTTGGCCTTTGTACTTGAAGAGAAGAAGGCTTCAAGTTCATTCCACACTTCCTGAGATGTTTTACAACTTTTAATGTAAGGCATCTTAGGCTCACTGAAAATGACATCACTACTTCTGATCACTAATCGTGTTTCAAGATCCCATAAGCGATATCCAAATTGTCCTTCTCAACCATATCCAAGAAAAATACATCAACTTTTGTCTAAGATACTTGGGTATATGAGCATATGCTTCACACCCAAAAACTCGAAGATGATCGTAATATGGTGGCTTCCTTGTCCATAAGTCTTGTGCTACTTTCAAACCTTTGGTAGTACTAGGTGAAAGGTTAATCACATGAACTATAGTCAATACTGCTTCTGCCCAAAACCCTTGTGAAAGGTTTGCATGATGCAACATAGAAACTAATATATCCTAAATAGTTTTATTCATCCTTTCAACTACACCATTCTGCACTAGGGTAGAAGGAGTTGTAAACTCTCTACGAATTCCTCTAGATTGATAGAAAAGGTAGAATTCATGTGAGGTATACATAGTGTGTATGTGCTCAATATATGCAGTAAAATGGCACTAAAAAGATGAATTCACTTCCCAAACACTAGTAAACAACACATGCAAGTGCTTGTCAACTCTATTCTTTAGGCTCAAAAACTTGCATAGACTTGTGGTGGTTGCTCCACCACAACTAAAACCTTGCAAGAAACATGTAGATTAACAAGTGTGGCTGAAAACACAACCAAATGGTGAATATTCATTGTGGAAGAAGTACAAAGAACACTCTTCTTGATGTTCTTGGACCTCTATGGATAGAAGTACGCACAAAAATACTCCAAAATGGCTCCATTAAAGAACATATACAAAAGCATCTGGTGGCCATTTGGCTTTTCACATGGGCACTAATAGTAACATAAGGGTAGAAAAGAATATGACATCCATGATGCTACAGAATGTGCAAATCTTACCAAGCAGTTATAGATACATATGAATTATAGCATTCTTATGAAACATTATTAAAGGCAACAAAAAAAGGCACCATCAAAGATGTGAAGCTTTGCACTACCTATGGGGGTTTATATAAAAACAAACATGTGTGTGAAGCTGTGGAATCCTTGCGAAATTAAGAGCTACACCCAAGTGGTACAAATTCAAAGATCACTATGCAGAAATAAGCATTTGGTTATAGCCACTTTAAAAACAAAGATACATCATGAATGCTATCACATCACTAGCACCTTCAAAATCAACAAGAGGGGTCGGAGGGTGGGAAAATAGACTAGAGGTTGGGAAGGTGGGCAAATGGGAAAAATGATGCCCTAAAGAGAAAAATTTGATGGCAACATCTTCTCTCAATAAGGAGAAAGCAAGCCCACCAACACTCAAGCACCATCACCACCAAAATGACCACCAAGACCTCCACCTAGTGCTATGATACCATGTTGAGAGTACACTCATGGAGGCAAAATGAAAAGAAGAGTGTACTCACAAAATGAAAGAGCATGTGAGACCCAAAATTAGTAGACCAAGAAATGGGTAAACATATGGATTAGAATGAGCTAGCCAAGGGCACAAAGTACGCTCCTCAAGCTTCTAACCAAGTACAAATGGGGGGAGATGCCCTCCTTATATAGAGTTGGAGGGGACTCTCCAAACTACATCAAATGTGGGATAATTTTCCTTGAAGGAGAATGAATAAACAAGTAGAAGCAAATGGCAAGGTACCCAAATACAAAAGAGATACAATATTAAATGGAAATAAATTGCTAATGGAGTGCCTCCTGGATACAAAATGAAGATGCACTCATGTAGATACAAATGTAAATGATGTAGGAGAAATCATGTCATCAACATCCACAAGTTTGATGTGAACCTAGATTCTCTAATAAAAATTATGTTTTCGGGCATTCTATAAAGTCAATAAATTTCTTTTATAAATAGTCTTGCAACATTGAAGGCAATATCAATCTTTTTCATAGGAAAGAAATGTGTCATCTTGGTAAGTTGATGAACTACAATAAATATGGTATCATGTTTACTTTTGGTCATAGTTAATTTAGTGATGGTCCATAGAGATAGACTCCCACTTCTGATTTGGAATATCCAAAGGTTGTAGCATTCTAGGCATTCTCTTAAACTCAAATTTCACATGTTGTCACTTTAAATATTCACTAATATATTTTCTAATATCCGGCTTCATACATGGCCATAAGTAAGAATATTTAATTTTAACATAGGTCCTAGATAAGCAGAAAACGGTGCATCATGACCGACCTATGAAAGAACACATCCAATCGGACTACCACTTGCATCACATGCAACCACAAAATGCTTTCTCATTTTTGGCATTTTCAGAACACAATTTTCAATGATTTTTCGTTTCAATGATGCAAATGATTTTTGACAGCTGTCACTCCACACAAATCTTGCATTATTTTGAGTCAACTATGTGAGGGGATTATTTATCTTAGAGAAATCCTTAATATGTGCTCTTTCATATTGCGTCAATCCTAAAAAACTTCTAACATCCCTTACATTTTTAGGAACTAGCCAATGAATTATTGTTTTCACTTTATCCTAGTCTATATGAATTCCACCTTTAGATATAGCTCTTTTGAGATACACAAGTTTATCCTTAGTAAAGAAACACTTACTCTTTTTTCCATACAATTTGTGTTCTCTAAGAGTTTGCAAAGTCTTCTTGAGATTTACATCATGCTCACAATCATCTTTAGAGTATATAAATATATCATCAAGCAATCCTAAGATAAACTCATCTAGGTAATTACTCATGAAAAGTACTACTCATCAAGCACATGAATGTGGCAGGAGCATTTGTTAATCCAAAAGGTAAAAACATAAACTCATAGTGTCCACATGTTTGAAAAGTTGTCTTGGGTATATCTTTTGTTTTGATCCTAATAGCGATATCCAAAACTTAAATCAATCTCATTGAATACAACGGCTCCACTTAATTGACCTAATAAGTCATCTATGTGAGGGAGTGGCTACTTATTTTTAATTGTTCCTTTATTCAACCCCCTTGTAGTCAATGCATAATCTATAAGATGCATCTTTCTTCTTCTCAAATAAAACAGGTGCTCCCCAAGGTGAAACACTCGGTCTTATCAAACCTTTTTTCGAAATATCATCTGATTGAAACTTAAGCTCCTTTAATTCACCTATGTTAAATCTATAAGATTCTCTACAATATTTTTCACTCCCTGACTATAGGTCGATGGCATGGTCAATCTGCCTAGGTGGTGGTATACCAGGCAAGTCTTTTGGAAATACATATGCATATTCTTCCAAAAGATTTTCTACATAATTTTGAAGATCTTCATCATAATCTTCCTCATGGAGATTGTTCATATACACTACAAATGTGCTACAGACTTCACGTATACCTCAAATTATCTACATAGCAAAATTGAGTAGAATGTGGATAGATTCACCATCTAGCCTTAAAGTGATTGTTCTTTGTTCACAATTAAATGTTGTAGAATTTTGAACTAATCAGTCCATGTCTATAATTGCATCACCCTATTTCATTTCAATCACATAGAAACTCCCAAAAAAACACCCATAAGAAAAAGTAAATGTACAGTTTTCAATGTATCCTTTTGTGTAGTGTAGTTGTTCATTGGCCTTCTCTACAGGTCTCGTTATCTACATAAGCCTCGACCTCCCGACCAACCCCAAGCTATCACAATGTCATTCACATTCACACTCTCAATCACACTCTCAATCTCAATCCCAAGGTAATTCTCTGAATTTCGGCCTTCCCTCTTTGATACAACCAATCTTCCTTAAAATAGAGTTCACCATCCTGCAAAGAAGTGTGAAAATCCCCAAATTAAGCAAAAGTCAGCCCTCCGTGTGTTGCATGTGAAACTTTCACAAAAGCATGTGTTTGTAGTAGTCAAGTGCTTTCTTTAGCGGTACGTGTCCAAAAATAGAAGAAACATAACAAAAATATATATCCAAAGACATCGTGTGCACATGACAGCACGTATGCATCAAAATCACGACTCTATTTTAAGGAAGATTTGATGCAACAGATCTTCCTTAAAAGAGAGTCGACCATCCCACAAAGAAGTGTGTGAATCCCCAAATTAAGCAAAAGTCAGCTCTCCCTCTGTTGCATCCAAAACTCTCACAAAAGCATGCATTTGTAGTAGTCAAGTGCTTTATTTAGTGGTATGTGTCCAAAAATAGAAGAAAGATAACAAAAATATATATCTAAAGACATCCAGTAAGTGTGCATGATAGCATGCATGCATCAAAATCATGAATTTGAATAGAAACAGAGAAGCCCATTTTTTTTTTTTAATTTAAGTAGCAAAAAATGGCCCTTTTCCAAGACTTGTAACTCAAAAATAGTGAGGAGTTAGCTTAAGCTTTTGTGAGGCAAAAATGTTCAGCTCTTCGATCTCCACGATAGTCTTAGAGATGCCCTAGGTCCAAATCCACATCCAAATACCACTTTTGAGCCTTGTAAGCTTAGAACTTCTAGAGCGAGAAAAATCAAGGCATTATCTTACAGTGAACTAAATCTCGAGCCCAAAATGAGGTACTTAAAATGTGATTCACAAATTTTGCATAGAGACACTTTTATTCTTGTATGCATGCTCTACCGTTCTCTCATACAACATTTCTCTTAATTCGTTCATCTTCATGTTCAATTTTCTACCAAAAAACATGATTCAGATAAGGTTCAGAGAGAATATAAAACTTTTCATCCCTAAATGTTGTCTATATGCATAAACTGGCCTATTTATTCATTCTAAACATCATCTCCACAATATATAACGAAAAGTTCAAAATGATCCTATCTAATACTATCTTAGGTCGAAGCTCAAAAGAACCATCCTCTTTCAGCATATAGTTGTACTTTAGAACATGAGAAACATTATGTAGATATCTTTTAAGAAAGCTAACATGAAATAGAGGATGCACATTGAAATGTTTAGGCAATTCCAACAAATAAGCAAGAGATCCAATCTTTTTCAAAACTTTAAAGTGGCAACGAAGCTTCTCACAAAGCCCTTCAATAAACTCTCTTCAGAGCATCACCACTAACCTCTAATGCATATTTGTGAAGATGTAGGAACTTTTCTTTGTACTCATCAATAGACAAGCTATTCTTGTTGTTGGAAGATGCATTTTTGGAAACCTTTTTTGAAGGAAAAATATTGTAAAATGATAGAAATTTGTAGAAATATTTATGCAATTGTTGTAAAAATAAGGAAGAGTCTTCCTTATGTAGGATAGAATCTTATGTATTTTTTCTAGAATTTTTGGAAACTCTTAGATAGCATATTTTTAGAATAATAGAGGAAAGGACCAAAATTCAAGTGTGAAAGAGGACACTTGAAAATGTATATAAGTCAATTTTCTCTATTTTGGAGAGGTTGGTTAGTCATTTGTACATGCTATCAATAGAGAAGAGAGAGTTTCTGCTGAAATCGTGTTTTCTCTTATTATGTGTGTTTCCTTTGATGTGAGAGCTTGTTTCTTGCTTTATCATGGAGATTTGTGAGTTTCATTTGTGTAATGCTGAGTAAAATGTATGAAGAGAGATGATTACTGATGTATTGAGTGAAAAAGGATTGAAGAATGTTGCAGAAATGTGAAAATCGTCTACTGGTACAGAATCGCGATTGTCTCGTCTCTGTGATACAGGTGATATTTTCCAATTCTGATTTCATATTTGTATTCTGATGAGAAAATAACATGAATTAGACACAAAGATCATAGAAAATGATGAAGATTTGCTCTAGATAAGGTAAACCCTAGATATTTCCTCTTCATTTTCATTTTCTCAGAATTCCAGCCATCAATCTCTTATTTCTATGAATCTATCATCTAGAAGGGGCTGTGGTCTTATGGATATTCCCAGGATTGACAAAATAAAGATGATTTGTTGATTCTTTTGTACTTCATGATTGGAGAGGACAACTCCAAAGTCAATAACAAACATTTTTTGGCGCCGTTGCCGGGGAACATTCCAAGAACTTCATTGAAGTTGGACCTTTGCTGGATCTTCTGTTGATGATGGTAACCAACACAAGAAAAAGGTAAAACTCATCAATCAAGAAATGTGCACATGAATAGGTAGATGTCATTGTTTGTCTTTGGGGAAAAAAGAAAGCAATTGATATCTTGTAGAATTGGAAGTGCTGAAATCTTTGTAAATTGATAGTTGCTCATCATATTGTTGAAGTAAAAGTGCAGGTGTATGGAAGATTTGAGCCAAGAAAGCTGAAGAAGAGGTAACTTGAGTCTATTCTTGCATTTCTAGATTTCTTTTTGCCCAAGTACTAGGCACCATGGGTGATCTTGGGAAGATAACATGGTGATACTAAGGAAAGGACAGTTAAAGTAGCTAGATGTAAGTATAAAGGATTCAGTTGTTGACCAAATCTAAGCATCAATCTTGAGTTGTCCTGCATTTTGAAAAGAAAGATGTGATTGAGTTTATCTTTGCAAAAATTGTTTGCCTTCCATAACACATTTTCATTTGAGAAATTTTCTTTTGCACTTTAGTGATAGCTAAAGACATAGAAACTCATAACCAATCAAGAAACATGGGATCAGTGGATCACCAAAACCAGAAAACCTAAGTAAAGTGTTCACCTTTATTTTTAGGGCAAAAATACCAAACAAATTCATAAAATTCATCAAAAACAATCAAACAAATTTCTTTTCTTGTTAGGAAGCTGAAGTGAGGTGTAGTGGACAAGAGTGATTGTGAAAAAGTGGAAAAGGAAACAAAAAATGGTCAAAAAACCAAAAAATTAGAAAACACGATTCTCTGCACAGAATCGCGATTTTCTGAAAAAAGTGTTGATTCTGGAGCAACATTTCAAGTGATTGTTGAATTGAAGTTGTTAAAGGGTACTGAAGGGAATTAAGAAGAAGAGACTACTCAAATTGGCATAAAATCAAAAGTATGTAAAAACACAATTCTCTACACAAAATCGCGATTTCCTGTAAAGGGAAATTTTTGGAAATTTTTTAGCATATTTGGGTACTTGGAGATAAGAAAGTGTAGTGGAGATCATTAAGATTGAGTAAGTGAAATTGAACAAGTGAAAGAGGGTGAAAAATTGGAAATCACACAAAATCGCGATTTTCTTAAACACTATAAAAACCTGGAATTGAAGGAAAATTTCATTTTGAGTAAGAGTGAGAGAGAGAGAGAGAGTGAAAAAACTCGCGATTTTCTGCAAACCAAGCATTTGAGAGCTTTTTGGACCTAGCAAGCAAGGTAAAGGGTGTCACTATCAATTTTTTCTATTGTCTTAAAAAGTTTCAACAGTTGAAAGTGAAAAAAATTAGGAATATTAGGAAATCTCGGAATCGCGATTCTGAGTTTTTGAATTTTCAGTGAGTAAAAACAAAATTTTTGAAGGTTTCTTCCATTGCATGTTAGAGAAATGACTTGGCGATTCTATAGGTGAAATCTAAAATAAAAAAATCACTATCAGAAAAATTCTAAATAAATTGATCAAAATCGCGATTCGGTAATCAAATTCAAAATCGGGATTTTATGATCTAAGAACAACATCGCGATTCCCAGAACGCGATTTTCATAAGAAAATCGTGTTATTAACAATCTGTGAGCAATCACGATTGTCTGGGAACAAAATCGTGAAAAAACATGATTTTGATCACAAACTCGTGAAAAACACGATTTTCACTCAAAATCGTGGAAAACACGATTTTCATCACAAAATCGTGAAAAACACGATTTTCACTCAAAATCGTGAAAAAACACGATTTTCACTCAAAATCGTGGAAAACACGATTTTCATCACAAAATCGTGGAAAACACGATTTTCATCACAAAATCGTGAAAAACACGATTTTCACTCAAAATCGTGAAAACACACGATTTTGATCACAAAATCGTGGAAAACACGATTTTCATCACAAAATCGTGAAAAACAGGATTTTCACTCAGAAATCGTGAAAAACACGATTTTCACACAAAATCGTGAAAAAACACGATTTTGATCACAAAATCGTGAAAAACACGATTTTCACTCAAAATCGTGAAAAACACGATTTTCACCCAAAATTGTGAAAAACACGATTTTTATCACAAGATCGTGAAAAACACGATTTTCATCTCAAAATTGTGAAAAACACAATTTTGATCACAAAATCGTAAAAAACACGATTTTCACTCAAAATCGTGAAAAAACACAGAAATAATCACAAAATTTTGGAAAACATGATTCTGATCATAAAATCGTGAAAAACACGATTCTGATCATAAAATCGTGAAAAACATAGAGATAATCAAAAAACACGATTCTGATCATAAAATCGTGGAAAATCAATACTTTAGGTAGAAAATCATAGGGAACACGATTCTGATCACAAAATCGTGAAAAATACAAAAATAGTAATCGTGAAAAATACAAAAATAGTCAGAAAATCGTGAAAAATACAAAAATAGTCAGAAAATTGTGGAAAAAGTAATACCTTAGTTAGGAAATTATGACAAACACTCTGTTGAGTTTGAGATTGAGAAAATTAATTGAATGATACTTAGATCTGGAAACAAACTTTCTAAACAAGACCTAACAAGGAAGGAGACAGAAACAGTAAAAGGCAAAGGGCAAGAAAGAAGTTTAGGGCAAGAAAACAACATGGAAAACATAAATGAAACAAATGAGCCTATGGAAACTGGGGATTTTAGAAACATCCTCAAGTATATGTATACAAATAGGTTTGGAACCTATGTATACCAGGATGGAATGCATAAATTCCTCATTAGATTGAGAAATTTAGAAGTTCCCCTGAATATAACCCCTGTAGCTCAATTCAAAGATGGGAGATATGAAGATAGGCAAGGATGTGTGTACATATTCTCTCAAGACCCAAAAAAATCAAAT
Organism: Ceratopteris richardii; assembly: GCA_020310875.1. Classification (NCBI taxonomy): domain Eukaryota; kingdom Viridiplantae; phylum Streptophyta; class Polypodiopsida; order Polypodiales; family Pteridaceae; genus Ceratopteris; species Ceratopteris richardii. The sequence goes on from MU260070.1 coordinate 249,484, forward strand.
GATCTAGGGCAATGTACTGACAAAGGACCTTGGGAACATAACATGGAGCAGACAAATTTACCTAGGCCAAATGAAAACTATACCGGTAATGAACAACAACATGGGAGGAGGACACAGATTTCCCCAAATCCCTTTGACAAGGAACCAGAAGGATATAATGACTTTCAGAAGAAGATCCCATTGGCAGCCTCAAGGTAGAATGCTTAGACCATATCAAGTTGCCAAATGTATGAAGAACCAATATGAGGGTTATTCAGATCCTCATGCTCATGCTGCAGAATTTAGGCAATTGATTAGAGCTGAAGAGGTAGAAGATTACAAAGTACAATTTGAGGCATTTGGTCTAACCCTAACAGGACCAGCCTTATCTTGGTTCATTCCTTTGAGAAAGGAAATGTACCAGGATATTGAATCTTTCTTAGAAGCCTTCATTGGGGAATTCTCTAAGACCGGGATAAAACATAGTACAGCCACATTGATACATAGTTTCAAGCAACAAAAGGATGAAAATGTTAGAGAAGCAGCCAAAAGATTTAAACAATACATTGATAGATGCCCAAGAGAGGAAGTACCTTCCATGGCAAAACAAGTATCCTTATTCATTGAGGGTTTGAGAAGTGCCCAACTAAGAACCCTAGTGTATTATAGAAGATGTCCTGATTTAGCAGCCTGTGTAAAGGAAGCAATAGATTTGGAGGACAACAGAGGTCAAGATCTGTTAGCATTTGATCAACCTAGATCATATGAAGACAAAATTCCTCCAGCAGAAGAGTTGGCTCAGGCTATTGCTAAAGCCCTAGAGGTAAGCACTAAAACTCATCTGATAAACTCTAGGATAGACAAAAATAAAAAATGTTACATTTGTGGAGAAAATCATCTGGCACAACAATGCCCATATCAGAAGCCACCACACTTACAAGATAGGAAGACACTTAAGTACTGTACACTAGAGAGAAAATGGACAAACCATACCAGGGAGGAATGCTTCTATAACAAACAACCCATCAAGGAAAGAGATTATATGGCTCAAAGGGAATCAGGCTATACTGAACAACCAAGACCTGTGCTTGGACAACAACCTCCTATACCAACTAATGTGGTACCAATCAAGTATACACCAATAGAGGAGGGGAATTCAAGACTAAGATCACCATATAAGGAAGAATATCAATGGAGTGAGGGATATCAAGAAGATTGGGAAGAATATGAAATAAGAGAACCTGAGTTAAAAGCCCTAGACTTGGGAAATGGGAAAATTGAAATGGACACAGCAACATTCATGTATATTACCAACAATTACATGTCCAACCAAAAACCTCAATTCAAAGGGGGACCAAAGATAACTTGTTATAGGTGTGGGGGAGAGCATTTCATTAGAGACTGTCCGCAACCTCCTACATTGAGAATAGAGGGAGCCTACTGTAAGGATTGTGGCAGAGAACATTTGATAAAAGATTGCCCAAAGAATCCCTAAAAACAACAGAACACACCTAATAACATACCTTTAAAAACAGTTAACATTATGGAACAGGAAGAATTGAGTGAAAATGACCAAGTTGGAATAAATATTATAACAAGACCTCAAGCCACGCAACAAGGAACAATTAAGGAACAAAATGAAGGTTCAGCCTCAAAGGTGAAGAGAAATAGACAAAAAGGGAAATGGGAAAAGAAGAGAAGGATGGGCAAAAATTTGGAAGAAGACAATCAGGATCAGTCAAAAAGTACTTCTCCTCAAAAGACACAAAATCAGTCTGAAATAGGAAGTTCTCAGAGTCTAGACACCCTAATCAAAGCATATAAGGGAAGGATTCAAGAAGGACCAAGTCCTACAGATCATGCAGTGGCCTATCCCATACCAGAGTTAGAGCATAAAAGGATGCAAAAATGCAAACAAATCATTCAGGAAGTACAACTCAGAATGGGGGAAGGAAGTAGCTCGCAGAGAACAGTTGAACAACTTGAGAAAACGAAAACCAGGGAAAATGCTAACAAAAAAGAAAATCCACAAATAACATTCCAGATGATTATAGATGAACAATGTAGCATTACATGTCACACAACATGGGAAGAACTGTTGAAACAAAATCCTCACTTAAAAACAAAATGAACAAAGGGGAAACAATACCTGGAAACCTTCATTCACCATTATAAGAATTAGAAGAATTATGGTATATTCCTATTGATAAAATAGGAGGGTATTGTGAAGGGGAAGAAGGAAATTCAACCCTAAAAATACAATATGGAAAAAACTTTGCTAAAGCCATTTTGGATAGTGGATCAGGAGTGGCCATAATGACTAAACAAACTTGGGAGAAATGGGGAAGCAATGAATTACTACCCACTAAGATGAGATTGCAACTTGCAGATGGGCATATAGAAAAACCCCTAGGTATTTGGGAAAAAGTAATTGTGGACATATGTGGAACAGAAATAGAACATACTTTTGCCATAGTAGAATTTCCACAATCCACTTCATATGAAATCATCCTAGGAAGGCCTTTCATGAGACAAATGCAAATTGTGCAGGATTGGGGTAATGATTGTTTATATCTCCAAAGCAAAGGAAGAATAACAAGAGTGAACTTAAGAAATGGGCACTACTGTGATATATCTCCTCAAGAATGGTACAAAATACATCAAAATCAAGAAGAAAGTGAGGAATCAGAGTTGGAGGATCAGGAAGAGAGTGAATCAGCAATATGGAAGTGTAACATAATAAGAAACCTCACCAATAGAAAAAGGAGACTGAAAAGAGAAGATTGTGTGGAAGGAAGAAAAGTGCAAGATGAAAGATATGTGCCACAACAATTTAAGGATGAAGAGTTTGAACCCTACGGGTGGAACCAAATTTTGGCTACCATGGACATAGCCAGTGAGGAGTATGTAGGAGTGGAATTTCAAAATGAAGAAGGGTTTGATATTTTTCACATTAGTATAAACATGATAAGTGTATCAAAAACAGAGGAGGATCAAGATTCAGAAATGGTATTAAAAAAAGGAAAAACAAAATATTTGGAGATAGTAAAAGCTGAAGATGCAATCAAAGATAAAATCTCAGGCAAATACAAGGAACATAAACACATAGAAATGGAAAAGGAACAAGAAATTGAGAAGAAAGAGAAGGAAATAAACAAGGATCAATACTTTGATGTACCAGCAAATTTTAAAACCTATGAAGTAGAAGACAGACTACTTCTAAAAACGAAACCAAAGAGAGAAAAAAAGAAAGGAGAAGCTTATGATAATGAAGAACAAACTAAAAAGATCATGATTACTCAGGAAGAAGGAGAGGAAAGACATATAGTAATAGCTGATGATATGACCATAGAGGAAGAGGAAGCACTAAAGAACCTAGCAAAGAACTATAGGGATGTATTTGCTTACAGTTATAAAGATTTAAAAGGAATTGATCCAAAAATCTGTGAGCACAAAATTCCTATGACTCCAGATGCAAAACCTAGTAAACAGAGACATTATACATTCAATGATAAATACTCTACCAAGATAAAGGAAGAAATTGACAAGTTGTTGGCTGCTAACTTCATTTATGAAATTGAGTATACTGAATGGATATCACCTATAGTTGTGGTACCAAAAAAGAATGGAAAACTTAGGGTATGCATTAACTTGAAAAAAGTAAATGCAGCAACTATAAGGGATAGTTATCCATTGCCAATAACAGATCATCTTCTTGAAAGAGTTGCAGGAAAGGAAGTTTATAGCTTCCTAGATGGGTTTTCAGGATACAATCAAGTACCTATAGCCTTGGAGGACCAACATAAGACTGCCTTTTCTACAGAATGGGGGATTTATGCTTTTAGGGTTATGCCCTTTGGATTGACCAATGCCCCAGCAACTTTTCAAAGATTGATGTGTCATATCTTCAAAGAATTCCTGAGAAATGTGATGGAAATCTATGTAGATGATCTGTGCACTTTCTCTTTAAAAAGACAGGATCATTTACAAGATTTAGAAAGAATATTCAAGAAATGCAGGACATACAGAGTATGCTTAAATCCGGAAAAGTGTGTATTCTTTGTAAGACAAGGAAGAATGTTGGGTCACATAGTTTCAAAAAATGGAATTTCTACTGATGAGAAGAAGATAAAAGCTATAATAGAGCTTCCAAGACCTACAAATGTGAAGGAACTCCAAACTTTTATGGGACATTGTGGGTACTATAGGAAATTTGTTCACAAATTTGCTGATATAGCTAAACCCTTATATGCTCTCATCACAAAGTTTGAGTGGAATAAAGAATGTGACCAAGCCTTTGAAACATTGAAAACTTGTTTGGTGACAACCCCAATTCTAAAAACACCTCAGTGGGATAAAATATTTCATGTGCATGTAGATGCTTCAAATTATGCTTTGGGATGTGTGTTGGCACAACCTATAGAAGGAAGTAAATTAGATTTCCCAGTAGCATATGCTAGTAGACAATTGAACATTGCAGAAAAGAACTATACAACCACTGAGAGAGAAGGGTTGGGAATGATATTTGCTGTTAAAAAATACAGACATTACCTATTGGCCAACAAGTTTAAATTCTTTGTGGATCACCAAGCTCTACTTTATTTAGTAAATAAACCATGTCATACAGGAAGAATAGTTAGATGGTTTCTTTTACTAATGGAATTTGAATTTGAGGTGGTGGTTAGACAAGGCAAAACACACTTAAGAGCAGATCATTTGTCTAGAATTCAGTCCAAAGAACCTAGTTCACCCTTAGACGATGACCTGCCAGATACATACCTGTTCAAAGTAGAAAGTGTTCCTGAATGGTCCATATCATTAGTTCCTTTGTTAACCATGGGACCTTGTAGATCATTAGCAAATAACACACATTTGGTGTTACAAAGCAGGAATTTTATGTTACTAGCTGGGCATTTGTATCACCTCAATCAGTCAGGTATACTGGAATACTGTACTCCAGAAGAGGAGCAACATGAATATGTAAGAAGAGCTCATTGCTGGAACCCATGTACTCATGCTTCCAAAATAGTCACTTTAAGCAATCTTGCTAGGATGGGAGTACACTGGCCAAATAAAATTCAAGATGTGGAAAGATATGTTGCTAAATGTCAAGAATGTCAAGATTTGCAGAATTCAGAATTAATAACCCTATATTGGTTAAAAAAAAACCCTGAATGGAGTGAGAACATTGTTGAAGAGTTAAAGAAAAAGGAGGAAGGGAAGCAACTTATAGCTGGTACAGATTCAAGAAATTTACAAGAAATCTCTGAAGAATATCAACTCATAGGAGAACAATTATACAAAAAAGGAATGGATGGTTATTTAAGAATATGTGTTCCTGAAGAGAAGTATTTGGAGATGTTGGAAATGGCACACTGTGGAGTGGCAGGAGGACACTTTTCTAGTGATAGAACAACCAAACTCATTTTGTATTCAGGCTTTTGGTGGCCAACTCTATTTCTTGATGCAAGGACTTATGTAAAAAGATGTGACATCTGTCAAAGAGTGAGTCAACCAAATAAAAGAGATAACATGCCATTAATCCCATTAATTTCAGCCAGAGCTTTTAGCAAATGGGGATTGGACTTTATTGGACCTATACATCCTCCAGCTAGACAATCTCATGCAGAATACATATTAGTGGCTACTGATTATTTGACAAAATGGGCTGAGGCCAAAGCCACTAAAAGAAATGATGCTCATACAACTGCTAAATTTTTGTATGAAAATATTGTTACTAGATTTGGACTTCCAATTGAATTAGTAAGTGATAGGGGAACTCATTTTTTGAACCAGATCATAGAAAACATGACCAAATATTTCATGATTCGTCATAGTAAGTCAGCCCCATATCACCCACAAGCTAATGGGTTAGCAGAAAGTACTAATAAAGTACTTTGCACTGTATTGTCCAAATTAGTCAACACAAATAGAAATGATTGGGATTCTCAACTTAATCATGTTCTCTGGGCTTATAGAGTGGCATACAAAACTGCTTTAGGGACTACTCCATTCAATTTGGTATATGGACAAAATGCAGTTTTACCCATGGAATTTCTTATTCCAACATTAAAAGTGGGTAGTCAATACAATTGGACAGGACATGAACTATCTGAGAGGGTCATAGATTTAGAAAAACTAGGAGCTTCTCGACTTCAAGCAGTAATGAGTATATATACAGACAAGAGAAGACAAAAAGCCTACCATGATGTGCATATAAAAGAAAAAGATCTCCAAGAAGGAGACTTGGTTCTGGCATACACAGTCAAGGAGCATCAGAAATAATTTCAGAAGAAAGGTCATGGGCCATACATCATACATAAGATAAGCAAGAGTGGAGCCATTCAATTAGCTAACATTGATGGAGAAATCATGCCAAATTTTATAAGTGGATGTAGAGTTAAGAGGTATGAGTGTCCATTAACTACTGATGAATGGAGAAGACTGCAAAAGGCTCAAAATAGGAAAAAAGAAGAAGAAAACATCAGAAAGGAGGCTCATTAAGAAGCAAAGGAGAGAATAAGAAAAATGAAAGAACTTAAGGAGGTGTGTTTATGTGAAAGCACTCTAAAACAAAGAGAACATTTGCCTGTGATAGAAATGGATCATCAAAATGAAAACATAAGGGTTTTGGTAGATTCAGGAGCTCAAGTAAACTTGATCAGTTCAGCCTTGGTAAATAAATTTAGCATAAAGAGGAATAAAAGCAGAATGTTGATTAAAACATTAGAAGGAAAAATGATTCAGAGTTTGTCTTCACTTGTTATTAAAGTTAAATTTAATAATGAATATATGAGGATAGATTGTGAAGAGTGGCCAGATCATTTGATGACTGAAAAATTGATTTTGGGACAACCCTGGCTCAAACAAGGTAAAGTAATTTTGAACTTTGAAAAAATGAAGCTCAGTTTGACCATAAATGACAAAAAATTTTTAATGTTTTTTCTGAGTAATGAAAAACAGGAAGTTCATCTAGATGTTCATGACCCAGATATGGAAGGATTTACTTTCTCAATGAAGGACAGGGACATATTGCCACTACAAAATGATCAAGCTTCTTACAATCAAAATCAGCAAGAGAATTCAGGAGTAAAGAAGAATGGTGAGACAAAACGAGGAAGACACTTATTGCCTAATTTGAAACATCAACAAATCAGAACAAGAGGGACATGGAAAGAAGGCATACACCGATATTACTCATTAAAATAGGAAGTTAGAGCAAAATGGGTATGGAGACCAAAAAATGCTACAAAATGTTGGTCTGGGAAGCATGGATGTTTGGATGACATAAGGACAATTGCAGTTAAACATTATTGGGTAAAAAAATCAGAATTATGTCAATGGCAGAAAGATCATCCACATTTGACCTATCTTCAGAATTTTGGAACAAAATATTAAAAAAAAAAAAAAAAAAGAGAGAAGGATGACAAAAGTATTTTCTTTTAAACCTTTTCCCCTTAAAAGAGAATTAGGAGGGGAAGAAAAGGAGGACAGAGCAGAAAAAAGAAAAAAAAACCAGAAAGAAAAAAAAAGAGAGAACAAATGGGTTAAGAAAAACTGGACACAGTGTGTATTTTATTTTGTTTTTAAATTTATAAAGCACAAAGCAAGATATAGGGAGGAGGAAAGTAAATTATTATGGAAAATTTGTATTATTTTGTTTCAATTTTCTATGATCATCTTTTGATTTCTATTTTTCTGAAGTTGTTTTTTCATTAATCATTGTTTCCATCATTTCTTTCTTCAAGCACATTAGACATCTTGCTACACCTGTAATGATCACTTTAATTGAGTCTTTTGAAGAAGCAAAATTTATTTGGAACACTTTCTTTCTTTATTCTCATGGCAAGAAGATTCCAAAAGAAAACATTAATTTTTCTGGATTTTTGTGACTTATGTGGGTAGAGTTTTTTTTGTGTATTTTATTTTCCCCAAAAAATGGTGAATACAAAGGAGTTGCCAATTCATGACTTCAAGGCAGAATCAATTGTGCTATCAAGAGGACATTGGTTTCTGGAGAGTGAAACTGTGGAGGAACAAGTGGACCTGGAGTCAGATGATGAGCCAGAAATTCCAGAGGTTGAGAAGGTGGTGAAGGAACTAAAGGAGACCCTAAACATCATTGGCCAACACATATTTACAGTGGGAGTAGGAGGATACAAGTATACAATGTTGTGTCAGGAGTTCTACAGGTTCCAAAGAGTGGCTGTCAATATGAAAAGATGGAAGGCAGTAGGGCTGCACAGAATATTGGAGGAGCCCATCTTTTTCATTGATTTCGAGAGAGTATCACAAGTAATGAACAGTTTGACAGAAATAGGAAGAGGGAATGATGCCTATTTCAGATGCAAAGTCAAAAACAAGGATAACCAGGAAGTAGGTATCACCATCAGGGGAGAACATATCAAAGCAGCACTGCAATTCTACACAATGGGAACCAAACTTGACCCGAGTTTTGTCAAAAAGAATAAGGAAACTTACACAGGATATGTAAAATTCACTGATTTCAAAGGAAGGGAGAATGAGGAATATGTTGTAAGGATGTTTTTACAGTATTTTTGTTTTCCAAAACTACCAAGATACACAATACCACATAAGTCAGTGACATTATTGATGTTCAACAACAAGGACAGAACCAAACCTTTTGGAGTAATGGATGTCTCACCATACATCCATGAACAGCTAAGGGAAGCAGCAAAACACTGGGAACAGAAGAAGTTCATGAATGGGGCCCAGTTCTTAACAAGAATCATTTATCATGTTCTAGGGATGGAAGATCAACTGAAATTGGCTCCAGAAGCACAGTATTTCAGGAATCTTATGGCTGGAATCAAGAGTCCTCCAAGGAAAATGACTGAAAGAGAAACAAAAGGACAAACCCGCATGAGGGGAACAGGTATGAAAAGGAAGATGATATCTGAGGAAGTAATTCCTGTAAAGAAAAGAAGGTTAGACCCAAGGAAGGTGGAACTAGAAATGGAGGAAGCCACAAAAGAGGAACATGAGGAGGCACAGAAGCAGGTTCAAGCCTCTAGTGAACCACATCCACCCCAAACAAGCAAAGAGCAATTATACACCTATCTAACCCAAGGGAATAACAAGAGAGCTATGTATGAAGCACAATACCAGAAAATGCTGGAAGACTATTCATGCAAAGCTACAGACTGGGTTCAGGAGGAGGTGGAGCACTATGAAGCACTCCATGATCAAATGATGACAGCGGAAACTGAGGAGGTGTTTGTCAGGAAAGAAGTGGAGTTGTTGGCCTATTTTAAGGAATTACAAGGACCTCCAGAAACCAGAACCACTGTTGTGGTAAAAAAGAAGGTTCCAAGGAAACCAGTACAAAAGAAGAAATTGACCAAGAAGGGAAAGGGTAAATCCATAGCTGAAATTGTTATCAAAGAGAGGGAGGAAGTAGTCATGGAAGAAACACAGAAGCCATCCATTGTGGAAGAAGTATCAAGACCCACAGAACCAGAAAAAGGAGGACCTTCACACTTCTCATCTGATTCTGAGAGTGATATTGAGAGTTTCCTGTTAAAGAGTTTAAATTTATCAATACCAAATACTCCTAATGTCATCATACAGACCTCTGAGAAACAAAAGACACCTGAGGAATTGAAGAAGAAGTCTCAGGAGGAACCAATTCAGGAACAGGCAGAAAAACAGCTCAGTCTGGAAGATGAAAGAAGGATAATGAAGGGAAAAGCAGTAATGATAGAACAAGCAAGTGAAATAAGAGAAGAAGTCAGTTATGGGTGGGTGCATACAGGAATAAAACCCATATGGACAAAACCATCACACTTCAAATTGGATGAAAAGCTAGAAGAGTTGACAAAGGAGATACAGAAGAGTAGTTCATTTAAAGAACAGAAGGATGTGAATAAGGATCAAGAAATAAAGAAGATAGAAATGGGAAAGAGTGCTCCAAAGGTCACAGGGAGAGTTGTGGAAGAAGAGATCATTCAAAGTATAAAGGATGTATTACATGATATAAAAAGTAGTGAGGAATTTACATCCAAGGATGATCAAGAACAAGAGGAAGGATAAGACATCATGGACATTGATGAACAGGAGGAAGGATATAAAGAAGATAGAGGCAATGATCAGGTCAAAAATTTAGAAATAGCTGAAACAGTTTTAGCACAGGAAAAGGAGAGACAGGAGGAACAAGCAGGTGAATGTCAGGGAAATTTTGGTGAAGAAACTGAATACAATTTGGTCCAGGAAACTCTAAGCCATGAAAAGGAGATGCAAACAAAGGAAGGATATCTTTCTGAAGAAACTCAACAGGTGTTGGAGAAAGAAAAGGTACAAGAAATAAAACTGATCTCAGATGTTTTGGAGCAAAAGAGTTCAGGTGTTCAAGAAGACATGGTAGATTTAGAAACATTGGACACTCAGCCAAGCCATGAAGAAAATAAGGCCAAAATTATAGAATATGAGGGAGAAGAGGAAGAGGAGAGTGAATGCAAAGAGGACAAACAGCTAGAAACCAAACAAATAGCAATAGAAGGAGGACTGGAAAGAATCCCAAAGAGTATTAGATCAGCATGTCAACTCATTATGAATAATATTGAACAGTTCAGACCCTCAAGCCGAAATATGATCATTTCAGGGATGGTAGCAGAGTCGGAATTTGAAAAAGGCAGTATGATTATTAAAGAGCATAAAAGGGTAAGGAGCATATGGCAGAGCAACTAAGGAAGGTGCAAGAGAAGAATGAGGAGTTTTCCAATAAAATAATTGCTTTGGAAGAGCTGGAAGTACAGAAGCAAAACAAGATTCAATACTTGGAAGAGAAGAGTATGCAACTAACAGAGCAGAACGATAAATTGGAAAAAGAATTGAGAACGATTAAGGGGAGATATAGAACTCTACAAACTTCCTATCAGATTTTGACTAAAGCTAGTGAAGAAATCAATAAGCTACTATTGGAGGAAGGGCAATTGAAGGAGGAAAGTCAGACAGTCCAGATGACAGAGGGAGAAAAGGAAGGATTACTCAAAGAGATTCAGGAATTACAAAGAGAATTGAAAGAAGCCAAAGAATTAGAAAGGCAGGCTAGTACACATGCTGCTACATCTATGAGAGGCTATAATAAGCTACACCTGGATATGGAAAAGGAAAGAAATGAGTGGTAGACAAAGAGGGAAAAGGAATGGAATGAGTGGAAAAAAGAAAGAGAATTATGGGCACAACAGAATGGGAGTCTGATGTTGACTATAGAAGAATTGCAGAAGAAGTTGAATAAGCCACAAATCCAGGAAGAGACACATGTGGAAACCACACATGCAGAAGAACATGGGGTAGACAAAATTGAGGGAGTACAACATGACAATGAACCAGCAGACAAAAAATCAGAAGAAGAATATTCAGAGGATTTTGTAAAGAAATTGCTGACAAGTAGAGATTCTAGAATGGAGTTCATCAGAAAGATGCATGATGAGTACGAAGAACAAATTGTCACATTCGCATTGAATAAGGGAATCAATCCAGATCAGCATCACTGGGCAGCAGATGGATTGGGGATACCATTTTGTATGATTTTGGAGAGTGTAAAGAACTACCAGATGGCCAGAGTTGGGCTACCTCCAAACAAATACTTTGAGTATGAAGAGGACATCAATGTCACTAAAGAACTATTTGAGAGAGCCAACCCTAAGTGGAGAAATAAATGGTTGGATGCCAACAAAGAATGTAGGAAAATCTGGAAAGAGGCACCTCTTCATTTAAAGATCAATCCAGCCTATTGTCCAGTAGCACGATGAAGAGAATGGACAACTTTTTGGGATAGAAGAAGAGAAGGTCAAATTCCACCAAAGTGGATGAATTTCCCGAAAGTAGCAGGTCCGAAGGCAGGCACATGGCCTACCAAGAGTTATATGGTGAATACTGCTGAGTCTGTAATAACTACATACAAAGATGTCAATGACCCTGCTTGCATACTACTTGTACGAATAATGAGATTACTTCTAGCTTGTATAGAAACATATATAGATACAGATGCTAGAGTTTTGAATTACATTGGTTTCAATTCTCCTACAGATGCCTTATTATTTGATCTAAGTGAGACACCTGATAGGATCTGCCTGATGGCCTACTACAGCAGAATTATATTTTTGGGTAGCCATTATTTACAGATTTTTGAGGATGCCTTCGATTATGGATTTTTTGAGAGGGAGTCAGAGATTTATGGAAACCTATCAGTCGTTACCAAGTCCAGACTTACAGCATATGAAGCTGCTTACACAGAGTACTTGAAAAAGGATGTCATAGATAAACCTGAAGCTGCAGTACAGTGGAGAAAGGCTTTATTCGAGATGGTCAACAATCTAAATGTAACAGAAAGAAAAAGTCATGATTTGCTGTCACAAGTATATCAAAGAAAGAAGAAATGAAGAGAAGTGATCAGTGCAGAGGAGCAGGAAGATCTTTCGTCAGGAGCCGAAAGGCTTAGGAGGGGAAGGATGTTGGAAGATGCATTTTTGGAAACCTTTTTTGAAGGAAAAATATTGTAAAATGATAGAAATTTGTAGAAATATTTGTGCAATTGTTGTAAAAATAAGGAAGAGTCTTCCTTATGTAGGATAGAATCTTATGTATTTTTTCTAGAATTTTTGGAAACTCTTAGATAGCATATTTTTAGAATAATAGAGGAAAGGACCAAAATTCAAGTGTGAAAGAGGACACTTGAAAATGTATATAAGTCAATTTTCTCTATTTTGGAGAGGTTGGTTAGTCATTTGTACATGCTATCAATAGAGAAGAGAGAGTTTCTGCTGAAATCGTGTTTTCTCTTATTATGTGTGTTTCCTTTGATGTGAGAGCTTGTTTCTTGCTTTATCATGGAGATTTGTGAGTTTCATTTGTGTAATGCTGAGTAAAATGTATGAAGAGAGATGATTACTGATGTATTGAGTGAAGAAGGATTGAAGAATGTTGCAGAAATGTGAAAATCGTCTACTGGTACAGAATCGCGATTGTCTCGTCTCTGTGATACAGGTGATATTTTCCAATTCTGATTTCATATTTGTATTCTGATGAGAAAATAACATGAATTAGACACAAAGATCATAGAAAATGATGAAGATTTGCTCTAGATAAGGTAAACCCTAGATATTTCCTCTTCATTTTCATTTTCTCAGAATTCCAGCCATCAATCTCTTATTTCTATGAATCTATCATCTAGAAGGGGTTGTGGTCTTATGGATATTCCCAGGATTGACAAAATAAAGACGATTTGTTGATTCTTTTGTACTTCATGATTGGAGAGGACAACTCCAAAGTCAATAACAAACACTTGTCACTCTCGTGTTTTCAAAAATTTTAGAACTCCATCTTCTTTTCCATATGGTAGTGTAGAGAACAATAATGATTTTCTGCTTTCTCTCTAAATTCCTTCCATAGAGCCAGACCAAAATGCATCCAAGTCTACATATAGGATTTCCACCATAGTTTTGCAATGCCATGCAAGTGTGGGATCCCAACCTTTGCCTTGTACTCCTCACTAAATTGTTAAAGATAAAAGAAATCCTCTAGCTCTTCAATCCATGCCTCTTGATCTTCACCATTCTTCTAACCATCAAGATCGTTCAATTTTTCCTTTCTGAAGGGTAAATTCACAACCTCCATATCCTCATAATTGCACTTTTGTCTTCCTCTAGGCACACTAGATGTCCTTGCACCTTCATTCACTTCATCATTCAACTCCGTGAATAAATTTGTTGTGCCTTTGAGTTGCTTTTTGCCTCGTTCTTTGTGTAAATCTCCAAGAAACTTATGAATAAGCAACGCTTGCAATTGACAGTCAAGGCCACATATAAGCAGTCAAGGCCACACACAAGCAGCGAAGCGCATCAATGAAGTGGAGACACAAGAAGAAGGAGCATGTAGGGAGCTCCAAGAAGCACATGTCAAATTTTCAGAAGAAATCCCTATACATATAGTGACTTTTGTCACAAAAAACCATTGTAAATACCATTTTCCATTTTTACAACTCCATTTTGTTCAAGCCGAGGAGTCCTCAAGCTTGAGGAGTATTAGAAGTAACGTCCTACCAGTTTTCATAATTTTTAGATTCCATTTGAGTCCCCAAATAAGCTTTGGAACCTAATTTTTAACTAGGCCGGACACTAGGTCTGGACATGGCCAAAACCACTCAAAAAACTATAAAAAGGGCTGGAAAGCTCATTTGAGGGGTTGGCTTGTTGTAGATTTCAGCTTTGTAAGAGAGTTCTTTTGTAATTCAAGTCCTTCCATTGTTCCACTCTTTGCTCTTACCTTGTGCGCGTGTGTGTGTATGGGTGTGCATGTTTGTATGCTTTCACTCACACACTTGTGCACTTCACTTGCTCTTGGTCTTCATACCGGTCCTCATGTCTCCGCAGATTGACATTTATGAGGTGAAGCTCCTCACGTTGGTACTCACCATTGTGCTAGAGTGACACCAAATTTGGCGCCGTTGTCGGGGAGAGAGCTTGGAGGACGAGCGTATGACGGTAAGACGTAGAGTAGGGATGTTGGAAGGTAAAAAAATCACCATTCTCAGTTCAGTTTCTGAGTTTTTCTTCTTCATCATCTTCATCATCATCTCTTCCCACCTTCTTCTTGTCTAATTTTTTCTCATTTTCGAGTGTACATTCACCTCGTTTTTCACTTACAACTATGAGGAACAAGCGCAAAGGGTGTTCAGAGCTGAAACGCTGAAGAAATCGCTTTGAAATCCACTTAAAACATCAAAAATCTGAGTGATAGTATCGCGGCATGACCAAACCTGTGTCTGGTATTGCGACGGTGGTATCGTGAGTTTGGAGGGTGACATTGTAGATACGGGCACATAGGAGTGATAAGGAGAACCCAAGGTACAAACATTTGCAAAAAATTTTGAATTGTAGAGGTATCGTATCGTGGACTTGGTGGTATCGTCTAGAGAGTGGTATCATATCGTGGAATTTGGTATCGCCTTGATGGTATCGTATCGTTGAATATGGCATCGTCCATAGTGGTATCGTCCATAGTGGTATCACAGGGAAAATTTGGTATCGTATCGTCTGTCCTGAGATACTCCCAGAGAGATCCTGTTTCCCTGTTTTAACCCTCAGAACCCTGAACTGGCATAACTTTCTCATACGAAATCCGAGTGATCTTTGGTTCATTGGAAAGCTCGTGGGGAGTTATTAATATGAGGATTATTAGATAGGGTATTTTGAAGTTGACCCTTAGGTTGGACTAGGAAGCAAGGGGTTCCATAAGATTTTGAGCAATTCAAAGGACAATTTTGGACTTGTAGACAAGGCTTGTGAACCTATGCTCAAGTTGATACTTAGGAAGAGATAGATAAAGTACCAAATCACTTGAAACTAAGGTCAACCACACAACCAAGTTAGGGACTCACAACTCAGTGGTTAGCACTACATGCTGAGTTCATAGACAAGTGAGTCAGAAATGTCATTCAACTGGGAGAGACTCTTGGCTTTCGAAGACATGCATAGATCCGTACCTAGGGAAGGTCTTATGTCTACAGTGGAAGGGGAATATAGGATGTCTCTTCAATACATATCCACTAACCTGCAAGGAGTACCCATCTACCTTGACGGTCTATACAGGTCAATAGCAAGAATGAGAAACACTACTGAATTAGAAATAGTTCCAAGACTAGCTGTCAAGTACGAAGACGGAGTCTACATGGACAAGATGGGCCAGATATATGTAGTAACCGAAAACCCTGATCAGATTAATGGAAGAGGAGAGTTAGCTCGAGACCATGCAACTACCTCACAAAATCCATTTGAGACCCAGCAAAGAACAGAAATTGTGATGTTAGGACAAATGAGCCAAGGTAGTATACCCGATAGACCACATGAGCAATTCACCATGCCAAGAATTAACTCCAACAACCAAATTAGCCAAGGAATGGGAAATATGAATAGACCTACCTTTACGATAGAAACACACCAAGGTGTTCCCATCATCATTGAATCCCCAGAGCCAGGCAGAAGACTGAGACCCATCCAATTGGCCAAATGTATGCGAAAGCGTTACGATGGAACAGGAGAGCCATATGACCACATTGCAGAATTCAAGCAGGTGTTGCGAGCGGAGCAAGACGATGACTTTTTCATGCAATATGAATCCTTTGGGCTAACCCTTACGAGAATAACCTTAACTTGGTTTCAATCCTTGGATCCAAGTTGCTTTGGCAATATCGAACAATTCTTCCAAGAATTTATTTGGGAATTCACTAAGCGAGGGATCAAGCACAATTCGTCATCCTTACTACATAGTTTCAAACAAGCTCCTAATGAGACAGTAAAAAATGAAGCACGAAGATTTAGTCAATATGTAGACAGATGCCCTGTGACAGAGAGACCTTCTCAACAGAAAATGATATCCTTATTTTTAGAAGGCCTAACCAACGGAACATTAAGAATCTTGGTATATGTAAAACGGTTGCAAAATTTGAGTGAGTGTCTTCAAGAGTGCATAGATTTGGAAGATAACTTAGCTGAGGATCTCAAAATCACACAAGAACCTACCAAATCATAGGATACAAGGAGCAATGAAACTTCTAGTCTGAGTTATGTGGAGGAAGTGGCAACGTTAGTGGCCAAGAAATTGGGAGTACAAGGACAAAGGAACTACCAGAACTCCTCCTTGAGAGTGCCAATGTTAGAAAGATGCACACTTTGCGGTGGAGATCATCCATCTCATGTATGCATCAGAGAAGGATTAGGGTTATCACAACCTTACCCTTACGATAGACAACCAACTCAAGAGCCTAACATGTACTCTTATATTGAGCAAAAGTACATCAACCACAACATCGAAAACTATCCAATGAATAGACAGCCACAATCGTTAGTATCACCCCAATGTAGACCATACGGGTACCCTCCTAGAGAACAAGGTAGAGAATCTCCTAGGTATAACCCATGTCCAGAACCACGAGGAGCAACTAGACCATATGAACATGGAGGATATAGCCAACCTCAACCTATACCAGGACAACAACCACCACACCCACTAGCTTCGATACAAGGGCAGAACATCACAATACAAGTCGTTTGTCTTGAGTGTGGCAAAGAACAACCCCTGAAAGATTGTCCCGGACATCCTTCTAGTGCACCAAAGGTTACACCCGTTAATGTGGTAGGCCTAGTAGGGGATTCCAGTTCCAGTAGCGATAATGTGGCTCCTATACATGCAGTTACTAGGGCACAAACCTTACAAAAAGCTAAACTAGGTGAGCAATTAGAGCCAAGTGAGTCAGAAGAGCCTAGTAAGAGAAAAACAAGAACGTGGAAGGACACTAGAGAGAAGGCCAATCGTAAGTGGACCAAAAAGTTATCCGAACTAGAAGAAAGCCTGAAAGATGCAAAAACAAAAATAGAAGATATTGCCTCTCAAAACCCCTCACAGGTCGAAATTCTATCCACACCACCTCATCCCCAACCTCCCCACCCACCAACCATTGTAAATAGACCACCACAAGCAGGATCTGTTCTTGCAGATCCAACCCTAGAAGACTTGGACATGATGTTCAAGGCATACCAGGCTCGACTTCAAGAAGGGCCAACACCTGCAAACCTAGACAAGAGCTACCCTAGAGTAGATTTAGAGATTGAATGAACAAGAATGTGCATAAAAATGGTGGAGCTAGCTCAAGCTATGTTCCTGGCCAATCAATCATTCAATCAGACAAATGCTATTACACCGGGTTTGCACTTCCAAGGCTTAATAGACAGATTAGGGCAGTTGGTAAATAAACCTCAAGTTTCTTTACCTCCATAGGCTCAACCAATTGTTGAAAGAGAAAGCTCATCACCAAAGAAAGTCTATGTTCCTAACTCCATAGATGAGGGAGAACCTCTTTCAATTCAACAACACTCTCAAAAGTTCTTGCGGGAAATACAAGAAGAGAAATGGGCCAAGGAGAAGGATGTTTCCCCTCCTATTCTTGAGATTGATGACCATGATCAATTCCCACAAGACATTCCATCTATTTATGGAGACCAAGTAGAGCAACAAGAAAAAGAAAGTTCAAGATTTGAATCCAATTCTTTACAAGAGTTGCCCCAATTCACAGGCCCATGGGAATCTGAATCTCTCAAGATCAGAGCTCCCACAATATTGATCAGAAACGAAGACTCAGTGGTTCCAAGAAACATTGATGTCGTGAAGAACACTAAGGTTCAGTGTCATCTCATCGTACAGGAGCTGCTCAAAGCAAAACCTGAGCTATGGAATCATGTGAAGGATCAAGTCCCAGAACTTGATTCCAATATGCCAAAAGCATACTCTAAAGAGAAAGTACCAGAGATACCTCTAGACAAAATAGGGGACATGAGCGAAGGTGAGGAAGGTAATACTTATCTTCCGATCACCTACCAAGGTTACACAACCAAAGCGATCATAGATTCTGGTGCTGGTGTTGCTATTGCGATCACTTCCCTGTGGAAGCAATGGGGTAAACCTGCATTAAGACCAATTAGAATGAAGCTTCAGATGGCTGACGGCCATGTTGAAAGACCTCTAGGATTGCTAGAAGGGATAAGTCTAACCACGTGTGGTGTAGAGTTTGAGCACACCTTTGCATATGTGACTTTGGTAAAACTACTACCTACGAAATGATCCTAGGAAGGCCCTTCCTACAACAATTGCAAGTTGTACAGGATTGGGGAACCAACTCCTTATACTTGCAACGCTTAGGGTTCACAACCAAGGTCAATTTAAAGGATTACACCTTCAGAGATGTACCATCCCTACAGTGGAATCCTATCCACAAGGAGCAAGAAGATTCGATCTCTGTGCATTGTAAAAGTTCATCTCAGACATCATGGATGCATAAAGATACTCGTTTGTGGATGTGCAAGGTCGCAAAGGAAGAGGAGAAACACCTAAAAGCGAGAGAAAAAGGAACTTCTCAAGGAGATAGACCAATTAGAGACCCAGCCTATACATCGATGATCTTTCCAGATGAGGAATTTGACCCTCATGCTTGGGCAGAAATCTTAGCCACCATGGACATTGCGGTCAATGAAGAACAATGGACACCTCATTGTGATGAGGAGGGTTATGATATTTCAGTGTTCATGTGTCAGCCCTTGCTAGAAGAATGTGACCCTAGTGACTTCATAGAAAAAGAAGAGAACGATGACGATCTAGAGTCCATTGTGATGGATAGTTGCTTTATTTCAGAGGAGCACCATCTAGAAGACATAGGAGTATTTACCCAAAAGGAAGAAGAACCTCTCAGAAGCATTAAAACTATCAATTCAAAGGACGGAAGTGAAGGAGGTCAAAAGAAAAAGAAAAGACAAGGGGTGAAACAAGAAGAGAAGGAATCGTTGTTCGAAGTGCCAGAGAATTTCAAGAAATACGAAGTTGAGGACCGAAAAATTTTGGTACGAATGCCTAAGAGAGAGGCCACCACAGGAGAAGCGTATGATAACAAAGAAAAGACCAAAAAAATCATAGTCACCATTGAAGAGAACGAAGAGAGATGTACATACATAGGAGATGACCTAAGTAAAGAAGAGGAAGCAGAGTTGGTAGCCTTGTTAAGGGAATATAGGGACGTGTTTGCGTGGCACTATAGAGACTTAAAGGGAGTAGATCTGAAGGTTTGTTCTCATACGATCCCCATGATAAGAGATGGCAAGCCCACCAAAAAGAAGCCCTACACATATAATGACACCTATGCAGCCAAAATAAAAGAAGAAATCGACAGATTGATTGAAGCCGGATTCATCTATGAAATTGAGCATACTGAATGGGTCTCCCCCGTTGTAGTGGTGCCCAAGAAGAATGGAAAGTTACGTGTGTGTATTAACCTTAAAAAAGTTAATGCCGCTACGATTAAAGATAGCTATCCACTTCCAATCACTGATCATTTATTGGAGCGTGTTGCGGGCAAGGAAGCTTATAGCTTCCTTGATGGATTTTCAGGTTACAACCAAGTAGCCATTGCCATAGAAGATCAACACAAAACGGCCTTTGCCACAGAGTGGGGAGTCTTTGCATTTCGTGTGATGCCATTTGGGTTGACTAATGCACTTGCAACCTTCCAAAGGCTCATGTGTCATGTCTTCAAAGAGTTCTTGCGAAAAAGCTTAGAAGTATATGTGGACAATTTATGTGCTCATTCCCAACAAAGGAGATATCACATTCCTGAGCTAAGACAAATCTTCAACAAGTGTACACAATACCGAGTGTGTCTGAACCCAGAAAAGTGTGTGTTCATGGTACGTCAAGGTAATATCTTAGGTCATATTGTTTCTAAGAACGGAATATCAACAGATGAGGACAAAGTAAAAGCCATCGCGGAGCTACCGAGGCCAAGGAATGTTAAAGAGGTACAAGCCTTTATGGGTCATTGTGGATATTACCATAGGTTTATTCACATGTATGCAATTATAGCTAAGCCTCTTTATGCCTTGTTGACAAAGTTTGAGTGGAACGACGAATGCGAGAAGTCCTTCAATGAGCTGAAGAAACGCTTGTGCACAGCACCAATACTGGCCACTCCTGATTGGAACAAGCCATTCCATGTACATGTGGATGCATCCAATTATGCAATAGGATGTGTGTTGTCACAACCCACAGGAGAAGGAAATTTAGATTTGCCTATAGCCTATGCTAGTAGGCAATTGAACGCTATTGAACGAAACTACACCACAACCGAAAGAGAAGGGTATCGACTTTAGAGGACCTATTAACCCCCCAGCTAGAAACTCCCATGCAGAGTACATTATTGTAGCCACAGATTATCTCACAAAGTTGGTAGAAGTAAAAAGCTACGACAAAGAATGATGCTCAAACAACAGCTAAGTTCTTATTTGAGAATGTGTTCACGAGATATGGACTTCCAATAGAGTTAGTAAGTGATAGAGGAACACACTTCTTGAATGAAGTCATTGAAAATCTCCTCCAAGAGTTCTTGGTGATACATAAGAAGTCTGCCCCCTATCATCCACAAGCTAACAAACAAGCTGAGAGCACAGACAAGATCCTATGTAATGTACTGACCAAACTCGTAAATAATAAACGCTCTGATTGGGACAAACAACTTCATCATGCTATTTGGGCTTACCGAGTTGCCTACAAAACGGTACTCAATGCCACCCCATTTTAGATGGTCTTCGGACAAAATGTTGTGCTACCTTTGGACTTCCTAATCCCAACTTTAAGAGTAGCACAAGAGCATGAGTGGAATGGCCATGAGTTGTCGTCTCGGATCTTTGATCTAGAACGCTTAGGTGAGACAAGGCTAGGTGCAGGGGCAGGAATCTATGCTGCAAAGAAAAGGCAAAAGGCATACTTCGATGCCCATATCAAAGATAAAGGCTTGAAAGAGGGAGACCTAGTGTTGGTTTATACCCTAAAGCAACATGCCCGTAAATTGGAAAAAAGAGGATATGGACCCATGATCATTAATAGAATTTCCACTAGCGGTGCAATTCAATTGGCCACACTAGAAGGTGATATCCTTCCAAACTATATCAGTGGTTGTCGAGTCAAGCTATATCAAGAACCTCTTACAGAGGATATGCTACAGAGACTCAACACTACTAAGAAGCGAAAAGAAGAAGAGTTAAGGGTTAGAGAAGAAGCACAGGCAGAGGCTAGAGAACGCATTAGGAGAAATAGGTTAAGACGCCTAGCCCTAGATATTGATAGTAAGGCCCAAAGATACCACATGGCTATGTGTCAAACATCAAGTGCAATTGCTTCTCGAATAATCGATCGATGTCCCTTTGTGAACATCGCAGTAGGACAAGGGAAGAATGCAAGGACTGTGAGAGCATTGATTGACTCAGGTGTAGCAATTAGTGCAGATAGACTTTCATACTGCCAAGACTTGCAATTGAACATAAAGCCTATAGAAGCCTATCTCATAGGTTTGGGAGGTGTGGAAACCCCTTGTTTGGGAGAGGTGGAACTTCCCATCTACCTTCAAGATGTTCCAATGAAAGTCAAAATGCTAGTATGTCATGATGAAGACATTATAGAGCCACATGTCCTGGGTCAAGATTGGATTTACAACCATGCAATCAACTTGAACCTACGACATCAAATCCTTCAAGTTGGGGCACCTGAACAATGTATCACATTAGAATTAGAGACTTTCATGCACACAAAGCCAAGTAGCACACATTCTCTTAGTTCTTCTGAAACTAATCTTCGTAAAGAAAATGTCGTGTGTGTCAAAAACCCTACGACGCACAAGCACTCAATCATGGAAGCAAAAGTTCAAAGGCTAGCAAACCCCTCTTCTTCTTCACATACTAATGCAAGTGTAACTCGAACAAAGAGGCAAGCAAAAATGACAACTTCTATATCAAGTAGACATATGGAATTCAAGAAGAAAGAAGCTTAGGGCATGAAGCAGATTTGGGTACAAAAAGGAGAACAACCACCAACCTTGCCACAACCCTTCCCAATCAGGCAAGTCAACCATGCTAAAAGAAGCACCAAGAAACGAGGACCAGCTCAATCCTACAGTCTTCAACAAATTTGGGTACCAAAGCAATCGAGGGAGGCCGACCATAATAACGTACAAATTTGGGTGCCAAAGAAGTTAGTTGCAGCTCAACAAGGGCGATTACAAATGTGGGTACCCAAGACACTCTTACATACACAAACACCACAAATCTCCCTCACAAGCAAAGTTTCCACGAAGATGCCAAGGAGAAGCAAGGGTCAACACCAAGCACAAAGAACCAAAGTAGATCAACCCACCTCTTCGACAAACATAAAAAGGCAACCAAAAAGGGTATGGGTGTGGAAGCCCAAAGTACCACTAGGTTCCAGAGAGCCAAAGAGCCAACAACGCTGGATACCGAAATTCAG
The DNA here is from genome assembly GCA_020310875.1 of Ceratopteris richardii. NCBI lineage: Eukaryota > Viridiplantae > Streptophyta > Polypodiopsida > Polypodiales > Pteridaceae > Ceratopteris > Ceratopteris richardii. Next base: position 272,320 of record MU260070.1, read on the forward strand.
AAACCACCCAAAGATATAGAGGACAGAGCTTATGTCTATAGGGTCAAATACCATCCTGAAATGCATCCCTATAAGAAGGATTACATCATTTCAAGATCCACTAGCAACCTCGAACAAAGACTTCCACAACATTCACCAACCACATTGAAAACCTCTACGTGCAACCACATGTGCCTTTGGCATAACCTTGTCTTTTGCACCATTCAGGTCATGCATTTCCAAAGTATGCATTAATATAGGGCCACATTACACGGCCATGCATAGACACAATTGAGGATCCCAGACACATGGGACACATCTGACATATGTAACATATTTTATTGATGATAACACCTTTTTTCTTGTTTTACTCCATTGTTTCCAAAAAAAAAAACCCAGATCAGGATTGTGCGCTTGAAGAATCCCCAATGCGAACCATCAATAACGGAAGACAAGCTGATGGTCAATCACCATGATAGAAGTACAACACGAAGAGTTGAAGATCGATGGAACTTTCACCATGGTAAGAATTGTATTCTTCAACAACAACATGACCATGATCGATTAGGAAACCTCTTCGTCGGCATACCCTTGAGCACTTAGCTCAAGACCCAACTTCTTGCACCATAATTCTTCCAATGCATTTCCCAAGTATGCATGCATAGGGCCACATTACAAGGCCATGCACAAGTCACATATCTTGTTAAACCCATGCACTAATGCACTTACCCATCATCCAATATGGGTTACAAGTACTTGGCATAAAAACGAGGAAAGCCATCTTTGGCAGAACCAGAGGACATCACGGTGACAATTGCAAGAGCACGCTCACAAAGACACCATCAAGCTAGCGTATAGGGAAGAAGTCCATCCAAAAGTATGGGTGTGCATGTTTGTATGCTTTCACTCACACACTTGTGCACTTCACTTGCTCTTGGTCTTCATACCGGTCCTCACGTCTCCGCGGATTGACATTTATGAGGTGAAGCTCCTCACGTTGGTACTCACCATTGTGCTAGAGTGACACCTGCTTACAAATCTTTTGTGTCAAACGTTCCAGCATTGTCGACGATCAATTTTTATCTAGTTGTGTTTGGAGAGATGCAAGGAATTTAGGTTATACATGAACCTTGCAAAGTGTGATTTTGTAGTAAAAAGAGGGATGTTATTGGTACACATAAGTAGTGAGAAGAGTATCACTATTGATCCCAAGTAGGTGCAATAGATCATGTAGGGCAAGTTTTCACAAATATTCAAGCAACTCATGTGGTTCATTATCCAAGTTAAATAGCATGGTAGATTCTTGAAATATTTGACACATGTTTGTGAACCACTCTGCAAGCTAACAAAGAAGAATGAGCTATTTAAGTGGAGCCCAAAGCAAGATGCAACATTAAGGACCCTGAGAGACATGTTAGATGTACTACTTTTTTAGTACCTATGGATTGTGAATTACCGGATAATATATCATTGTGTCTTGGAACAAGAGCAAATAATGCTAAGGTTCCTATCTCGAGGGTTTTCTCAGGTTCTACTTTAGAGAGTAATGTGAGTGTCCAGGATGGCCACATGTCACAGTAGAAGACTCTAGACGCTTTCTAATCTTGGAACAAGAGGATAAATAGGATGCAAGGAGAGTATCACATACAATATTCTTTTCATTCATTGAGATTTTAGATCTTAAAGGTGGTATCGGACTCTGGTTTTAGGCTCTTGGGCATGAGAGAGAGATTATATTTCTTCAGCATTTGTAATCTTTATCTCCCAAGCTTGTAGAAGCTTTGTCTCTGGAAGAATCACCATACTCGGATATGATGGGGTGAAGGTAGGTTGTGGCCCTTGGTCGCTTCCCATCACCATCTCCAAGAGATCATAATAATCAAGGATAAATCTAATCTTGAACTTCCAAAGAAAATAATTTGTACCATCTAATTTGACTTCAATGAAGGTTGATGGTTGAATCCATAGTGATTACATTGCAAACTCCATTTTCGATTCCACTTTGAGATGCAAACATCTCCATAGTACTGAAGGCTTTGTGTTTTGTGGACTTGAAGCCTTGAAGCCTTTACCTCTCACAAACTCTACTATTGAATCGTTTAGCTCCTATGAACTCTAGCATTGAATCCTTTGCCTCCCATAAGATATATAATTTGAAGCATTTTCCTCCCATGAACTCCAATGTTGAATCCTTTGCCTCTCAAAAACTTTGGAGTTGAAGCATTTGCATCTCACAAGCTTGAATGTTGAAGCCTTCCCTCCACAAAATCTAGACTTGATTCCTTCGCCTCCATGATCTGTACAATCTTCTATACCTTCCTAAGGTCTGATACCATGTAAGAAATAAGAAGAATTAAAAACTAATGATGCAAATCAAAGAAATTGTAGAAGTTACCACACCACACATATAGAATCAAGATTAGAGAGAAAGAGAGATATTGCTACTCATGTGAATAACATAAGATGTGCTTATAATGGAAAGTGATTGAAGATGAGTAGAAAACGAACTCAAAACAACTCAAATCAAACTCAAAACTCTAATACAAGATTACATAAATATTGTACAAGATATAGATAGTTTTATCCACCCATGCACTCCCTTTATGGAGCTTAGATGGTGATCTAGATAGATGCTAGGTGAAGGACTATAGGCCAATACAATGGATACTAAGATGGACAACCTAGTAGTTCCAAACACCACAAACTATGATCCTAGATGGGGAAGGGACCATCTTTATGAGGTCCTCGAAGCCTAGGTCAACATACCCATGTTCTAGGGTCGTGGTAGCTTGATCCATGCAAGCAATAATCTTAACCATTGATTTATGTTCAAATCCATGGTAGAAAAGTAGAAAAAAGAACCATTTGTCTATAGCCCTTGATCTCACTTAATCCACACTTAAGATCAAGTCTAAATTCAATAGTCCACATCAAATAGACCCTTCCCCAAGTAAGAAAGCTACTTTTGTTTCTAGCCCTTGTTTTTTATTGATCCTCCCATAAGATCAATCCCAAATCCAATGTCCTAAAAGTAGACTTTTTAACTATTCATTTACGATCTTCTCTAGCCTCATTTTGTTTCTAGCCCTTGTTTTAACCCCCAGAACCCTGAACTGGCATAACTTTCTCATATGAAATCCGTTCAAAGTGATCTTTGGTTCATTGGAAAGCTCGTGGGGAGTTATTAATATGAGGATTATTAGATAGGGTATTTTGAAGTTGACCCTCAGGTTGGACTAGGAAGCAAGGGGTTCCATAAGATTTTGAGCAATTCAAAGGACAATTTTGGACTTGTAGACAAGACTTATGAACCTAAGCTCAAGTTGATACTTAGAAGAGATAGATAAAGTACAAAATCACTTGAAACTAAGGTCAACCACACAACCAAGTTAGGGACTCACAACTCAGTGGTTAGCACTATGTGCTGAGTTCATAGACAAGTGAGTCAGAAATGTCATTCAACTGGGAGAGACTCTTGGCTTTCGAAGACATGCATAGATCCGTACCTAGGGAAGGTCTTATGTCTACAGTGGAAGGGGAATATAGGATGTCTCTTCAATACATATCCACTAACCTGCAAGGAATACCCATCTACCTCGACGGTCTATACAGGTCAGTAGCAAGAATGAGAAACACTACTGAATTAGAAATAGTTCCAAGACCAGCTGCCAAGTACGAAGACGAAGTCTACATGGACAAGATGGGCCAGATATATGTAGTAATCGAAAACCCTGATCAGATTAATGAAAGAGGAGAGTTAGCTCGAGACCATGCAACTACCTCACAAAACCCATTCGAGACCTAGCAAAGAACAAAAACTGTGATGTTAGGACAAATGAGCCAAGGTAGTATACCCGATAGACTATTCATTTACGATCTTCTCTAGCCTCATTTGAACTCAAAGTTGGGAACCTACCAACATCCAACATTCTCACATGGTTTCTCCTCATAATGGGGGCCTTACAAAATAGAGGTTCATGGGAGAATGGTGGTGTTACTTAAGGGTTAGGCATTGAGCATATCTAACATACAACACATGTACTGACTATGGTTGACCCCAAAATTCAATTAGAATTTGTATTCCTCAACTATCAAAGTGCAACTTTGTTTTTGTTTTCACCAATTAGTTCTTGAAAATGGTCATGAATGTAAGTTTAAGAAGTCCTAAGCATCATAATTAAGAAATAAATCACTCTAAGAGAAACCCTTGTCAATAAAAGGTCATCTAAAAGTTCAAACAGAGAGGGTTGAGATTTGCATACCATGTCACCAGTCAAAAGTAACTTTGAATTCTACACTCTAGAACAAGTTTAATCATTTGATTTGGATTAGGGTTGAGCAAGTTATGGTCAAAAGACTGCATGAAGGTGCTCTAAAATTATTCTCTACAGAGAGTATATAAAAGAAAATGGGCTCCAATGAGAGAGAGAGAGGGGGGGGAGAGATTTCTAGTGCTTCATGCAAAGGTATGGGCTAGAAACATACCTCTATAATTGGAAATTATCCCATAGTAGATGGTAAACCCAAAAAAGTGTAAGATATAGATATTCTTATCCTTTTGCATAAAAAAGAGAGAGTCTCTCTATTGTGGATACACACCCTCATGGACTCATATGCATGTGAGAGTCATTGGATAGTGGTTGCATGGACTCTTGTTGGCATCTCTCTCTTATATGGGAGTTGTTCATGCATTGTTGGTCTCCTTGAGTGGCTTATGAGCCTCTTGAGGGGGCTCCCAACCATATTGTTTGCTACAGTAATCCATGACTTTGAAAGATCGGAGCCAATACCCATAAAAAATGAAGAAGGATATGAATTCAAAACATGAAGATTTCTACATGGGTGAATTCTTTTTATCAAGAATGGTAGCTATAATGAACAATTGTTTGGATTCTATTCTACCTTTTATTTAGCATACATCCAAGACAAATGGGGCATGGAGTATATTGAGTCAATACAAGGTGCAAACCAAACACACATTCAAATTTTAGAAAAGCAATTGTAAGAAGAGAAGTCTACGGAAGGAGAAAAGGCTAAAACATCCATCATTAGATCAAGAAGTCATGTGATGGAATGGCTTGCAAAGGGATAGAGAGATAAGCAAGGGGCTAGCTTGAAGGCATCTCTTACCTTTTCCACCAAAGCATGATGAAAGTGTCAATACTCCCTACACTCAAGTGAGACCTCAAGCTTTGAAATTTGAGTTTTGATCACTACCACGGTTTGGAGAGGAGACTTGATTCCCCAAGGTGACTCCATAATGGATGTGTATTTGATTAATGGAATGGAGCATCTCCTTAGAGCCCACTCATCAATATGGGAAGCAGCCCCCAATCCAGTTACCATATATGAGTTAAAAGATCCTAACTTCCCCACCATCATCACATATTTGGATAAGAACCAGAGAAGGTATTGGCCCCTAATAGAGTCAGAAAGAGCCGAGTTGAAATATCAGAATATTCCTGTGTTTCCCCCTAGGGACCAAGCCACTACTTCACGAAACCCACTTGGAACATCTCAAAATGACTCATATCAGTAGTCAGGACAAACACAACAAACCCAACAAACACAACCCGGTCAGACCACATGTGCAGTTTGCAATGCCTGCAAATAACCCTAATTACCGGCCTCAACCACCTGTGGATCCAAGACATGGAATTCCTGCCCCAGTCAGACCACCTATAGCAAGAGGACCTGGTATACCCATAGGGAAACCAATTTTTCCAGTGATGCCTAGACCGCATGAAATAGGAAGAAGATTAAGGCCAATTCAAGTGGCCAAATGCATGAGAAATCACTATGATGGCTCTAGTGAACCTTACAATCATATAGCAGAATTCAAACAAGTAATCAGAACCGAACAAGTAGAAGATGTTTTGATCCAATACGAATCTTTTGGTCTAACCTTCACAGACACGGCATTAGCATGGTTCCAACCATTAGACCCTAACAATTTTCAAAACATGGAACAAGTCTATCAAGAAATGATTGAGGAATTCACTAAGTCTGGAATTAAAAACAACTCGTCATCATTGATCCATAGCTTTAAGCAAGCTCCTATAGAATCAGTGAGATTGGCAGCAAGAAGATTCAAGCAATATGTGGATAGATGCCCAGTGCAAGAGAGACCCACCCAGAACAAAATGGTATCATTATTTCTGGAAGGATTATTAAATGGATCATTAAGATCTCTGGTATACGTGAAAAGAGTTCAAACCTTGCAAGAGTGTATGAAGGAATGTATAGACCTAGAAGACAACCTAGCAGAAGACCTGAAAATACCTCAAGGTAGCTTGAAAAGTGAGGATTCAACTAGTAGCACATCAAACCCTAAAAACAATGTAGAGGAAATAGCCGACTTAGTAACAAAGAAACTCCACGTTCAAGGACAGAGGAACTACCCCAACAACCCAATGAGAGTGCCCATGCTTAGGAGATGTATGCATTGTGGAGGAGATCATCCTTCCCATTTGTGTACTAGGGGAGTAGTCCCACCACCTGCTTATGCGTACAATAGACCACCTGTCCTGGGACCTCTGCAGTATTGCAGTATTGAGCAAAAATATACAAATCACAACACAGAAAATTGTCCTTACAATAGGCAATCAAGACCCATGCAACCTGTCATGAGACCTTACGGATACCCTCAGAGAGATCAAGGAGGTGAAGCCTTTAGATATCCCACATATCAGCAGCAAGCACCAGTACCACGACCGTATGCTTATCAAGGATACACTCAACCACAACCAGTGTTAGGACAACAACCGCCCCATCCTCAGAAATGTTGTCCCAGTGAAAATAGCTCAACCTGAAGAAAACTTAGAGAGAGCGATAGTCCCAGCCGCACCATTGACTAGTAGTGAATCATATGACCCATCCTACAACCATAGTCAAGGAGCATATTCCACTTATGAAAGCTCTATGATAGAATATGGACAACTGTACGAACCATATGCATATGGCATGGAAGTACCAGATAGTTCCTACAGATATGAGCAGGACTATGTGTCATTGATGTACACAACCCCTAGAGCACCCATACCCCCCCGACCTATGAACAGACCGCTTGTACCTAGAGGACCATGTTACAGATGCGGAGGTGACCATTATATTAGAGAGTGTACACTACCAAACCCACCACCACCATAGCGAGTCTGGGAAGGATACTGTAGTGACTGTGGTAAAGAACACCTTTTCAGAGATTGCCCCAAGAACCCCAACAAAGTTAATTCTAATGTGCAAATCAATGTGATAGAAGTAATCGAATCATCAGGGAGTGATAAGGAATACACTGTACCGTTGAAAGCAATAACTAGAGCCAAAGCTAGAGAGACCCCAGACAAAACTGAGGAAAACAATCAAAGCAATAGAGAGGTGAACACACCCACACCTCAGAGAGTTGAAGACTCGGAAGAGCCTTAGAAAAGCGTTGTAAGTAAAAGGACACAAAGATGGAAGAACCGTAGAGATAGGATAAAAGAAAAGAAGTTACTGGAGAAGAAGGAAAATGAGAAGAGCGAACAAAATCTAAAAGAGGAACCGATATTTGAAGAAGAAAATAAAAATGGAAAGTATAAAAAAGAAGAGGTAGGATCAGTTTTATCAGATCCCATGCCTGAAGAATTAGCCATGTGGATTCAGGCATACAAGGCACGAATAAGAGTAGGACCTACCATAGAACAACATGAAAGAGAATATCCTAGAGGTGACTTAGAAAAAGAGAGGTTGGAGATCTGCAAAAAATTAATAGAAGTCGCTCAACAGACCTTAGAAAAACCTACTGTTTCACTACCCAATACTCGAATTTCTGAAAGAGAATTCCAAGAGTGTGTCATTGCTAAAGATCACGAGAAACCCGAAGCAGGTAAGACACATAATGGAAATTATTGTGAGGATAAAAGGGAAGGTTCCATTGTTCCCAAAGTAGAAGGAGAATGGCCTAAAGATTTGTGGGCAAGAGTCCAAGAAGACAGATGGAAGAAAGTGGAAGGAATAGAACCACCCTTCGAGGAGCTAGAAGCACAAGATGGAATAGAGGAATCAATACCTGAGTTGAATTCTGAAGAAATACTACCAAATGATCCAAGTAATGAAGAAAATGATATTGTAAAGGTTTTGCCAAATTACACAGGAGAGTACGAACGTAACTCGGAGCTATATTGTATTCCCTCAATGAGAAATAAAGAATTGTACCCATCAGTCCAAACATCGGATATCATACAACACCTTAGAAAAGTAAAAATCCCTTGTACCCTGACATTGGAGGAACTGTTAAAGGTCAAACCACATTTGAAGGAGAAACTGACCAGTCAATTGGAGATCAAGACGAAAGAAAAAGAGGTATCTGATGAAGTAAACACAGTAAAAATCCCAGTCAATAAGGTTGGAGATTTTAGTGAGGGAGATGAAGGAAACACTTGCCTTCCAATTAGCTATAGGGGTTACACCACTAAAGCCATTTTACATCAGGAGCTGGAGTAGGAATAGCAACTAAAGAAATTTGGGAGAAATGGGGCAAATCAGCTCTAAGACCCACACGCATGAAGATACAAATGGCAGATGGACATACTGAACGACCCTTGGGATTATTGGAACGAGTAGTTTTTACCACGTGCAGAGTTGAGTTCGAGCACACCTTAGCGATTTGTCAATTTGAAAGGCCTAGCAATTATGAAATGATACTTGGAAGACCTTTCATGAGACAATTAAAGGTGGTGCAAGATTGGGGAAAAGACGCGGTATATTTACAGCATGAAGGAACCACCACGAGAATAAATCTCCACACATATACATATCAAGACGTTCCCCCCTTACAATGGAATCAAATTCATAAGGAGGAAGATGATCAGTCAATTCACAACATAGGTTCTAGTGACCAATCGTGGATGAACGAGGACACTCATCTATGGATATGCCAAACTGCAAAAAAGGAAGAGGATAGGAGAAAGGGATGGCAGCAAAGGCAAGGGGTAGCTAGGTCTGTACAAGATCCAGCTTACATGCATCAAGTCTTTTTGGATGAAGAGTTTGAACCTCACGGTTGGATGGAGATTTTAGCGACCCTCGATGTAAGTGTGAACGAAGAAGTAATAACTATGAATGAATGTATTGATGAGGAAGGATATGACGTTAGTCTATATGTGGTAGTCCTTCAGGAGGCTGAAGAAGGAGAAGTCATAGAAAAGGAATGGAAGGAAGACTATGAGAGCATTGAAATGGAGCAAGAAAACATGGAAACAGAAAATGAAACTCAAGAAATAAGTGTCATAGCTCATGAAATAAATCAAAAACCAACACAGGAAGAGGAGCTTGGATTAGAAAAAGCAAAAGTTGATGAAGAAAACAAGCCTCAAGACCAATTTGAAGTGCCCGCACACTTCAAAAAATATGAAGTAGAAGAGAGAAGAATTGCTTTTCAAATGCCAAAACGAGAAGCACAGCCGGGAATAGCATACGACAACAAAGAGCAAACCAAGAAGATAGTAGTAATGTTAGAAGAAGGAGAGGAGCGATGTACTTTCATAGGACAGGATGTCTCAATGGAGGAAGAACAAGAGTTAATACACCTCATAAGGGAATACCGGGATGTTTTTGCTTGGACCTATAAGGACTTGAAAGGAGTAGATCCATCTATATGTGCTCATAGAATCCCCATGACATCCGAAGCCAAACCTTCTAAACAAAGACTGTATACATACAATGATGTGTACTCAGCAAAGATAAAGGAAGAGATAGATAAGTTGTTAGATGTTGGATTCATATATGAGATCGAACACACGGAATGGGTATCACCTTTGGTGGTTGTACCAAAAAAGAATGGGAAGTTAAGAATATGCATAAATCTGAAAAAAGTAAATGCCGCTACCATAAGGGATAGTTACCCATTACCTATTACTGATCATCTGTTGGAAAGAGTGGCGGGAAAGGAAGTGTATAGTTTTTTGGATGGTGTTTTAGGGTATAATCAGGTAGCCATTGCTCCTGAGGACCAACACAAAATAGCTTTTGCAACTGAATGGGGAGTATATGCCTTTAGAGTCATGCCTTTTGGCCTAACGAATGCCCCAGCCACCTTCCAAAGATTGATGTGCCATGTATTCAAAGAGTTCCTGAGAAAGAGTATGGAGGTATACGTGGACGATTTATGTACTTATTCAGCTGTACGATCAGAGCATATCCCTGAACTAGAAAAGATCTTTGCCAAATGTCGACAATATCGAGTATGCCTCAACCCAGAAAAATGTGTCTTCATGGTTCGCCAAGGAAAAATATTGGGACATATTGTCTCCAAAAATGGAATCTCAACCAATGAAGACAAAATCAACGTAATTCTAGATTTGCCAAGACCGAAGACAGCTAAAGAAGTCCAAGCATTTATGGGACATTGTGGTTACTACCGAAGATTCATACATATGTATGCCATAATTGCTAGACCTCTTTATGCATTATTGACACAATTTAATTGGACAGAAGAATGTGAAAAAGCCTTCAAGGAATTAAAGAGTCGATTGAGTTCAGCACCAATCCTTCGAGTACCCAATTGGAATAAGCCATTTCACATTCATGTGGATGCATCCAAGTTTGCCATTGGTTGCATCTTAGCTCAACCTGCAGATACAGGAAAGCTAGACCACCCTATAGCCTATGCCAGTAGACAATTAAATCAAGCAAAGCATAATTATACCACAACCGAGAGAGAAGGCCTAGGGATGGTGTACGCAGTAAAGAAGTTTCGACACTAGTTATTGGTAAAAAAATTCAAATTCTTCATTGATCATCAAGCCCTACTGTACTTAGTCAATAAGCCTTGTAATACAGGATGACTGGTACGATGGTTTCTATTGTTGATGGAATTTGATTTCGAAGTAGTAGTCAAGAAAGGAAATACCCACATCAGAGCGGATCACTTATCAAGAATGACACATGGAGAACCACCCATAGGAGTACCAGATGATCTGCCAGATACGTACCTTTTTAATCTTGAAGTATGTCCTCAATGGGTAGAAAAGTTGATCCCTATACTCACGCATGGACCTAAAGATGGGATCACACCAAACCGAACTCAAGATCTATGGAAGACTAAAAACCTTCATATCATTGCTGGAAGCTTGTATCACCAAGACTCAAATGGATTACTCATGAGATGTGTAGAAGAAGAGGAACAGGAAATGTGGCTTCAGAAAGCACATGTAAATCAATGGAAAACGCACCTAAATGCGAACGGAACATGGCAAACACTAAGGAGATTGGGCATATATTGGCCAACCATGCAGAGGGATGCACATAACTATGTATCAACCTGCCCAACCTGTCAAGAACGGAATCTAGAAGAGAACTCCACTCTATGCTACTCCACTGTAGCACCAAGATGGAGCATGCCTCTGGTGAAGTTCTTAAAGACCCAAGAGTACCCAGAAGGAGCCACTATAGCAAGAAAACGAGCACTGGTGGAACAAAGTTAGGACTATGCTCTTATTGGAAAACAACTATTCAGGCGAGGAAGGGATAATCAATTACGATTGTGCATTCATGAAGATGAATATCTTGCTGTTTTAGAGATGGCACATACAAGAGCTGCAAGAGGACATTTCTCTGCAGATAAAACAACAAAAATGATTCTCTTTGCTGGAATGTGGTGGCCAACCTTACATCAAAATGCAACTACATATGTGCAACGATGTGATACTTGTCAACGCACGAAATATCCAATTAAAATAGATGAGATGCCATTGAAACCCATGATGAGTGCCAGAGCCTTTACTAAATGGGGAATAGACTTCATAGGACCTATTAGCCCACCTGCTAAAGGATCCCATGCCGAATATATAATTGTAGCCACAGACTATCTGACCAAATGGGTTGAAGCCAAAGCAACCAAGAAAAATGACGCAAGAACTACGACCAAGTTTCTCTTTGAGAACGTTTTCACTACATTTGGACTACCGATAGAAATTGTGAGTGATAGAGGTACGCACTTTGTGAATGAAGTTATAGAAGCTTTACTGAATGAATTCTTAGTAATTCATAAGAAATCAGCTCCTTATCACCCACAAGCCAATGGACAAGCCAAAAGTTCAAATAAAATCTTGTGTATTGTTCTCACAAAAATTGTTAACACTGGAAGATCTGACTGGAATAAGCAATTACATCATGCTTTATGGGCATTTCGAGTTTCCTACAAAACAGCCATAGGAACTACGCCTTTTAACCTAGTGTACGGACAGAATGCTATTCTGCCAATTGATTTCTGAATTCCCACTCTCAGAGTAGCAACCACTTATGAGTGGACGGGACATGAACTATCAGATCAATTGGATCAAATAGAAAAGTTACACGAAACTAGGTTACAAGCAGTAGCAGGCATTTATGCTGCTAAAAGGCGACAAAAAGCACACTTTGATGCTCATATTAAAGACAAAAATTTGAAGGAAGGAGATTTAGTTCTGGTATATACCTTGAAACAACACGCTAAGAAGTTGCAGAAGAGAGGATATGGCCCATTAATCATCAATCGCATATCCACTAGCGGAGCCATCAGCTTAGCAACCCTAGAGGGAGAAGTATTACCAAACTATATCAGTGGGTGTCGAGTTAAAAAATATCTAGAACCATTGACTGAAGAAACAATGTCACGATTAATCAAGGGCAAGAATAGACGCATCGAGGAGGAAAGGATACGAGAAGAAGCGAGACAGGAAGCACTAGAACAAATTAAGAAAAGGAAAGAGTGGATGAGAGAGAGAGATGAGAGATATCGACTAGGGGAAGAACTCATCCCAATGGCTAATCTTAGAGCCACTGAAGCCCTAGGTCAAAGAACACAACCTTATTTGAATTTGGGAGCTGGAAAGGAAGAGTATCACTTAATGAATGCTCTCATTGATACAGGAGCTGCAATAAGTTGTATTAAACTTTCATTGATTCAGAAATTTAAGGAGGAATTACGGCCATCCAAGGCACAGTTGATAGGAATAGGAGGAACGATTACTCAATGTATAGGTGAAATCACCTTACCTCTACATCTTGGCAACAACACTATGGAACAGAAGCTATTAGTGTGTCAGGATCAGGACTTACTCGAAGACGTAGTGTTAGGTCAAGATTGGATATACGAATATGAAGTGACCATTAAATTGGCCTTAGGATACATCTCAGCAAAGATAGGACATCGAGAGGTATTCAGCATGCTAGGCGAACGACCAATCAAAACTGAAGAAATAGATCCGCGAGCTCACTCTCATAAACATGATGATGAATGTATGTTCATTAGCACTATGGAAACCCCTTCATCAAGTGTTTCCTGTGAGGAGACACAGAATTCTGCTTGCATTCCATCTTCTAGTTTAGCAAGTCACCAGAGTGTCAGTTCACCTGAAAACAGCCCTAATGGAGAACCAAGCACAAGAGAGACTAATTCCAAGGATCATCCCAAGTCTACACCTATTAGATTATACCCTAATCCGTACACTAAACAAGCTTGGATAAGGGAAGGATCAAACGGATGCATATCTTCAACAACAGGAACATCTTCGACATCAGAATGACCAATCAAACAAGAAGGCAAATCATTTTGAACACCAAGGTCAATGACGAATTGCTAGAATATGGATTCCAAAGAAAGTAGTAGCCGCCCAATCGGATCGAGTGCAAATATGGATTCCAAAATCATGTGCTCCAAAGACGCTAAACCGAAACGATGAACCACTGCACAAGGAGAACCAATATGGTCTAAGGGCAAAACAGCCAAAGAAGAATAGCTACAGGAAAGAGAAGGAGTCTGCAGGTGCAACACAAGCCAGTCCAAGATTCAAAAAGCAGATAAAGCAGACGTACAACATGAGAAGCACCACCTTCATCAGGCATGTTCAGGATACAATACGTCCAAACAGAGTAAAGCAGATTTGGATGCCGAAAGACAAGACAAGCTGCATGCATCATCCAAATACTTCAAGTTGCACACATTTGGAGTTATCAGGACCCAAAGTATGCATGATAGGGCCACATTACAAGGCCAAGCATTCGGCATAGTATTCTTCTACTTCAGGATAGTAAGCACATTTTCCTCTCGGGGAATAGGAGAGCACTTGTACCTACATTAAGAAAATACCTCAAAAAAAATAATAACCGCTTCGGCTATGAACTAACCTTTCTGTTTTCCTTTCAGACAAAAACACGAAAATATCTAGAAATATGAAAAATCCAGGTATTACCTTTCTCACACCCACGGGAATGGGACGACACCATTCACGCGGAGAATTGCCAATCTAATAAAGGATAAATGAAGGATGATTCTAAATACTATTTGGTGACTAATTACTGCCATCAATTGAGTGCAGATGGCATCTCCCAATTCTGAAGCTACGCAAGAGGAAGAGGTGCAACTTCTTCCATTGGAATCAATAACGAAAGCAAGAGGCCATTGGTTTCTTGATGACCAACCAGTGTCGGACCTTATTTTCATTGCAACCATAAAGATCATGGATAGGGATCACTACTTTCCTATTATGTCGCAAGACTTCAAGACTATTATACAAGGATTACCTCGCATGGTGGATGTCTGGACACAAGCAAGGATAGACGCATTTCTGAGAGTACCTATCTATCTACCAGATTTTCAAGGATGCACACAAGTGATGAACACACTACAGCCTGTAGCGACGAAGATATCAGTTCCTGAAGCAAGAGTACTGGACAAAGTGGGTACTTGGAGAACCATTCAATTCACTCATGAGTTAATCAACAAAGCTTTTGGATGGAATCAAGAAGGAATCACTAATGTCAAGGAGGAATGTCATGACCCAAAAAAGAGATCCTTTTTGGATATTATCAGAACAGATATTGAAGATGTTGTCCACCTAGTGCATCAGCACTTTTGTTTCCCGAGTATGCATAGATACATAGCCCCGCAAAAGATTGTTGTACAACTACTATCTCATGCAATGAAACAAATTGGAAACAAAGTGAATATGACTCCTTATGTCCAAGAACGACTATTTAAAGCCAAGAAGAAATGGGGTCAGAAGAAGTTTCTAAATGGCAGTTCTGCGTTAACCTTACTTATCTATGAGGCCCTTGATATGAAAAATTGTCTCCGTGAGATGCCAACCTCAGAGGGGTTAGCCCAATATGCCAAATTCGCCACGGTTCCCAGAAAAAAGAAAGCAGCTATTGCCATGGAAGAAGCAGGAACCAGTTCACAAAAACCCATGAGGGGTACAAAGCGCCTGAGAGAGGAAGAAGCCAAAGCTACACCTCAATAAAAAAGGACACATACATTACCAAAGATTCCTGTAGCACAAATACCAATCACAAAGAGGGACCTCTCCGCAGCCCTAGAAGAGACACATCAGTACATGCAAGGGCAAGTGAATCTGAATGTTCAAGGTCATCACTACAGACAAGCAAGTCAGGAAAAGCAACAACGGAGTAAAGAAAAGACCCCAGGACAAGCTTCCAGATACAAAGCACTGGGCTTAGATGATTCAAGCTCCCACGAAGAATCTAGTCCTGAGAAAGATACATTGGATACTGATATAAGAACAGAAACTCACGAGGAAGAATGGACGAAAATTAATCAAGTTGAAGTCACACCTGACAACCAACAGTCACAAGCGAAGAACATCGAACAACATGTGGATAAGGTGCACATGATTCAACTAAATGACCAATCAAAGATAAGTGTAAAAGAGGTCCCCGTGAATAATGAATCCCCCAGGCCACGTATCAAAGAGGAGATACAAACTCCAGTGAACGCGGACTCAGACATATTACAAAACAAAGAGTCAATTGTAATCCAGGTGCCAGATGATACACCTCAAGGCAAAATCAACCACATGGAGGCTGAGCCAAGCATACAACTCCACATTAGGCAGCCCCATGACACTACATTACACGTGGCATAGGGAAAAGATGTGACCACCGGTGAGGAACCACATATCCCTAAAACTTGGTTAAATGTGGATGTTACTCAGTTAAAACAGGTTGTAAAACAAATGATCCAAACGGCCATGGATACACAACAACAGATGATGGATATAGATGCAGATTATGATAAGGCCATGAGGGAAAAGAGTCAATTCCAAATCATGAGTGAACAATTGTCATCACAACTCATCCAGGCTCAGAAAGAAATGGCAACTAAAGAAACAGAGTTGCTCGAGGTAAAAACACAATGTGATACATTGATGACCCAACATCACCAACTCCAGGAACAATTAATAGATTTACAAAGATTACATGAAGCTAGTGAAGCAGACAAGGAGAGAATAAAAGCTAGAAGCAATCTGCTTCAAACACAACTAAAGGTGTACATGGACGAGAATGACACTTTACGAAACAGAAATAAAGAACTGATGAAGTCATTACTTTATGATCAGCCCATTGAAAAACAGGAGATATCAGAAACCGCACAGCAAGAATTAAGAGATCAGGTTGCAAAATATGCGGATTTGCTAAAGCAAGAGCAAGCCCGAGCAGAAGAATGGGAAAGAAAATACACCAATGAAACAAATGAACTGAAAACGCAATTACAAAATGTGAACGCCAAACTGGTACGAAGTTACAGCGAAAACATGGACCATGTAGCAGAAATTGGCAATGAACTGCTTGCAGCTAAAGAAGCACTCAGGGCAACAATGCAAGAATTAAAAGAAAAGACTGAGCGCATAGAACAGTTAGAGATCCAAGTAAAGCAGAAAGCACCAATCGGGACACCAATAGAGCCAACAAAAGAGAATCCTACTGACGAGGTAGAGGTACGTCCTCTATCTCCCCCGATTTATAATTCTCCAATACACGAGCAGATGGTGGACATACATGATGATCATCCAATGCCATATACTGCAGACATAAGTAAGAAGGAAACGGCACTAGTGGTGTCTCGGTTGACAGAAAGTTTTGAAAACGAAGTCATCAAAGTAATGAAAGAGGCAAAGATTAAAGGTAAAGACTTGGAAAAGATCATGAAGCCTTTCAACATTCCGTACGGATTATTGAAAGAGAAAACCAGACAATATATAAAGAAGATTACAAAGACGAGTCCAGACGAGCAGCTAAACTTTAAACATGACACATTCATTTACACTCAAGAAGAATTTGAAGTGCACAACCTGTTTGGAGAAGAAAGTTTTTGGAGAAACATCCTACACTTCGGGTGCATTGGCAAACAACACCATATTTCCTACAGGTAAACCCTTCAGTAGCTAAATTATCCTCTGCTTCCAAGCCCGCCACATAATTACCTACCAACTGAAGATTATATGGTCAAGACCATCGAATTTTGGCTGCAGAACTATGCAACAGTACCAGATTTAACTATCAAGATGACAAATAAAATACTCAGTATGATACTTACAGTATTGAAAGTTTTCAAACACGCGGCCTACACATTTTTGAATTTCATTGGTATTAATCAAGGAACGGACATACTCATTTTTGACCTGTCTGTTATGCCTAGCCGACTGACAATAATGGCTTATTATTCAAGACTGATGTTCTTGCCAAGTACATATATGCAAACGTTTGAGGAAGCATTTTTTACAAGATTTTTTGAGATAGATTCCGAAATCTTTTTAAAGATGTCATCTAATTTGAATGCCAGATTAGTGGCCTATGAACTGAGCTTCTTCGCGGACCATAGACAGCCACCAAATGACGGTGTGAAGGCAGAACAGTGGAAACAGCTAATGATACGTGAAGCCAATCTGCTTAATGACACAGAGCAAAAAGTATATAGAACATATGCCCATCGCTTGTCAAAGCCTGTCGGGGACGACAGAGTCCAGGAGGGGGGCAATGTTGAGGGAGAATCAAACAAAAAGAAGAAAAGAAGAAGACAAAGAAAGAAGCTTCACTAAAAAGATACTATATGAAGACATATTTCTGCAAGAAGCCCCGCAGGGGCACGCAACACCCATCTCTGCACAGAGCCCCGCAGGGGCACACACACCAAGGGAAAGCACGCAGCCACACGAGGGTGCTTCAACCTCTTGATCAACAGAAGGTTCAGATCAAGGTTGAAGAGCTACATCCTCATATGTCTACTAATGGCGTGCATGGAAACCCGAATTAACATGCAAACCAAATGCATCAGGCCGAGAGGATGTCAAGACAAATATCGAACAGGGCCTTTAAAACGGGACGCCAATCTGACCGACAGGCAAAACTGACCAAGGGTTGCGTGCAGGGAAAAGAAGGTGAATATGCTTAAGTAAAACAGGAGGGTCCGATGTGTGCAACCAGGACAAACCAGAGGACCACTAAAACGTAATGCAAGACTGATGAATAGGCAAAACTAACCAAGGGATGTGTGCGATGACAGAGACAAACAAGAAGTAAAGCCTGTCAAGGGATGATAGAGACAGAGGGGGAGAGTGTTGCAGAGCTAAAGAGAGCACAAGGCAGAGAAAAAGAAGGGCCCCAAAATTTTTTCGATTTGGACACCCAATTTTTGTATTATAACCATTCTTGTAATATATTTTCCGATGTAAATGCACTAGAGGAGTCCTCTTAATGGATCCCCACAGAAGATTAGTAGCTTACCCATGTAAATTAGTAGGAAATTAGTCTTTTAGTGAATAAAGTGCCGGTCTCTTGTGTGAAAGGACCATTTTTAGGGCACAAGTATATAAGTCAATTTGTGACTCTTTGTAAAGACTTTTTGCCATTGTGAGAATCAAGAGCACAGAAATTCGAAATTGTGTCTTCTCCTCTCTGTATCTTCTTCTCTGTATTGCTTGGAAAGAGTGTTAGGAAGTGTTGTCTATCCATGAAAGTGTTTGTTTGTTGTTGTTAAGGTGTGTGCGAAGTGTAGGAAGTGCTGAAGTGTAGGAAGGTTTTCCCGTGACTCAGTATTTTGCTCATAACTTGAAGTAGGAGTGTCAGAATTGAGTGAAACCATTGCCATTGGATGCGTCTTCTTGAGAGCTTTGAAATGCATATGCTATTTTCTATATTTGGAGTTTAGAGATGAGAGAAAAGCTCAATTTACTGTTGGCTGCTGTTCCAAGTATCGTGACACCATAACTGACAGTTGAAACTTGTTTGGATCAGTCTTTACCTGGTTTGCACTCTTTGAGTAGTTCATTTGCATTGATCATCATTTGAATGCATGGCTTCATACACTCGGCTAGGTTTGTATACTCATCGGATTGATAATTAAAGCGTGAATCCCCACTATATGCACTTGAGGGGGATTGAGGTATAGTCTCTTTCTCCACAAGTCCCTAGGTTGGTGCTTAGGTACACAGTAACAAATGTGGAATCATATCCATACCTTTCTGGTTGTATCTTCTCTCTTGTTGATCTTTTAGGTGCTTGTTTGGAGCATTCTCCAACCTCTTGCATCTTTGCTTTGCCTCTTGACTTTCATAGCTTGTAATCCTTTTCCCTTTCATCTTGATCATCGTCTGTATCACTTCTTGGATCCTGGACCTGTGTATCATGCTTGCTTCCTAATTGATGAGAGTCAGAATCAAGATCATATGGTAGTGTTACCTTTTGTTTGTCTTCATCATACCAAGACCTGTGTTCTTCAAACACAACATCTCTACTTGTAGTGAATTGCTTGGTTGAAGGATTGAAGAACCTGTAACCCATCTGAGTTGAATCATATCCAATAAACACTGCCTTTGTTGCCCTTTCATCTAGCTTACCTCTTATTTGTGATGGTACATGAACATAAGCTAAACAACTAAAAACCTTGCAATGTCCAAGACTAGGTTTTCTTCCATGCCATGCTTCATAAGGAGTCATACCTTGAAGTGATTTGGATGGTAGTCTATTGACAAGGTACACAGTAGTTGAAATAGCTTCTCCCCATAGATAATGTGGCAACTTCTTTTCTTCAAGCATTTTTCGGGTTGATCCAACCAATGTCTTGTTTCTCCTCTCTGCAATTCCATTTAGTTGAGGAGAGTACCTAGTAGTCACTTCCCTTTTTATATGTTCTTCCTGCAAGAACTCATCAAACTCTTTGGAGAAGTATTCTCCCCTTCCATCAGATCTGAGCTTCTTTAGTGATCTACCTGTATGATTCTCCACATGTGCAAGATACTTCTTGAAGCAATGAAACACTTCATTCTTACTCTTGATAAAGTATAGAACATTCCATCTACTATGGTCGTCAATAAATGAGACATAATACCTTGATCTTGCCAATGAAGGTTCTTGACTTTGTCCCCATACATCTGTATGTACTAAGTCCGATAAGTTGTTGTGGATGTAGCCTTTGTGGTTGAATGGTTGTCTTTGTGCCTTCCCAATCTGGCATGCATCACACCTATTGATCATGTGTTGCTTTGATATGTTCGGTAATCCTAGAACACTTTGATCCGTGCATATATCCTTCCAGGTTCTTTCATTCACATGAGCAAGTCTCTTATGCCACACTTCAAGATCACTTAGGGTTTGAGACCCAAAGTTGAATAGAGCTATGTTCCTGGTTTCTCCTACTTCAAAAGTAAAGAGCCTACCATGCTTCTCACCTCGGGCTATCTTTTTGAAGCCTTGACATGGATCTTCCACAAAAGCTCCATGTTGGGTGAACCTAACTTGCAAGCCTTTTTCAACTATTTGGCCTATGCTTATTAGGTTTTTAGTGATAATGGGCACATAGAGAACCTTACTTAGAATGTTTGTCCTGCCATTGGAAGCTTTGACATTACCAATCTTCTCCACATTGTGCTTCATGTCATCCCTTGTTTGCACTTCATGTCTATGCTTTGGACTTTCCAAATCAGATAGAAGAGCAATGTTGCCTGCAACATGATTCGAACATCATGAATCTATGTAGAACAAATGATCATCTTCTTTACCTTCTTTGTGGCTTAGATTCATAAGAAGCAATGAGTCTTCATGTGGTTGATCTTCTAAATAATTGTTGTAGTCCCTTCTATTATAGCTTCTATTGTTATTGGTGAAGTTGTGTCCACCTCTGCCTCTATTGCTGCCATATCCACCTCTTCCACTTCCTTTCTGGGTCTTCCCATTGAACCAGCAATTCTGAGTGGTGTGGTTGGTCTTATCACATATGGCACAAGGTTGAACATTCTGACCTTTGGCTTTGTCTTGCTTTGATCCTTTCTTCTTCCCTTTCCACTTGCTCTTGCTTGCGAAGTTGGCTTGGGAAGTCTCTTCTTCATCTTCTTCCTTCTTCTTGCCTTTTTGCTTCTTATCCTTCTTATTTGTATATAGAGCACTAGTTGAATTACCATGATAAGAGTTACCTTCCTTTATGCTATTGTTGGCTTCTTGATTGAAGAGTTGTCCAAGAAAGATGTTGAAGTCTGGAGTTTGCATATCCATGATGAGATCATAAGCCGTCGTGAAGGATTGCCATTGCTTATCACTTCGAATGCCGTTGAGAATTAGCCTCATGACTACCTCTTCTTCAATTAGCTCTCCAATGGATGGTAACTGATCCGCAACCTCCTTGACCTTGGTAACAAACTCTGTGATGGTTTGTTTAGGTGTCTTCTTCATTTGGTTGAACTCGTTCCAAAGATGATTCTGTCTTGCTTTGGTACTAGCAGAAAACAAAGTCTCGAGGGCATCCCAAGTCCCTTGAGATGTCTTACATCCTCTAATATGTGGTAATAGAAAGTCAGAGATAGAGTTTAGTATGTATGAACTTGCTTGAGCATCCCTTGCACACCAAAGTGTGAGCTTATCTGTCTCCTCTTGTGTAGGTCCTCTTATGGATCTTGGAATAGGCATAACTTCATCACCTATAATTCCATAAAGATTTCTACCTTGCAAATAGGCCTCCATTCTAATTTGCCAAGCCGCATAGTTGTGTCGATCAAGCTTCTTGATCATTGATGGAAAGTCGTCACCCATCTTGATCTAGCTCTGATACCACTGAAAGAACTTGGAGAAGCTTGTAGGAGGTAGAAAAGTGCGTTTCGAAGTGACGAAGTTTGGTCAAGCCAACCGGCACAAGACTAGACCTTGAGCTTATGGATACTCAAATAGACCTTATAGGCATGGGATAAGTGCAAAGAAACACACTATGTACTTTGGAGCATCAAGGAGAATGAGTCGATACAAAACAGATAGGTTCGCGGGTCGACTAGCTCGAAAAACTTACTATCTATGGAAGAGACGATGAACTTCAAATGCCCATAGCGACCAACGTGATTACAATTAGAAAGAATCCTTTAAGGTGGGAATGGTTGTTGGAGGGAATCAATTCACTTTCCTATAATCTAGGAAAAATGAAGATCTAGTTTGATCTACTTTTAGGTGATTTGATTGATTGATTGAATGCAACTTCAACCACCACAAATTCATGGGATTTGGGCTCTATCTTTCTACCTTTACATGTGTAAAGCTCAAGGCTTTTACAACGGTAAAAAAATCTCTCAAAAAAATACAATAAATGAGCATATGAAAAAGAACTTTCCAATGGATATTCTTTCGACGCGATAGCCTTTGATGTAGATCAAATCCACCTCAAGCATAGTGTAAGCTTGATGTTCCAACAGAAGGAACCGACATATATGATCTATGCCATTCCAGCTCAAGAATCGAAGAAAGATGATCCAGTGTAGCTATCCAATCAATACAAAGACTTTGAAGATGTTTTTGAAAAGAAGAATGCAGATATCCTCCCAGAGCATAGACCTTATGATTGTCCCATAGATCTTCAAGAGCGAGCACAACCACCCTTTGGACTAATCTATAGACTATCCCCAGAGGAGCTTACATAACTACGCAAGAACATTGATGAGAATCTAGCAAAGGGGTTTATCAAACACTCGAAGTCTCCAACAGGAGCTCCTATTTTATTTGTAAAGAAGAAGGATGGAACTCTCCACATGTGTGTAGACTATTGTGGATTGAACAAAGTCACTATAAAAAACAAATACCCTCTACCACTCATATTAGAGCTCTTGCAATGCCTTAGAAAAGCAAAATTCTTCACGAAAATTGATCTTCGAGGAGCTTACAACCTTGTCAGGATCAGAGAAGGAGATAAATGGAAGACAACATTTCGAACAAGGTATGGCCATTTTGAATATGTATGTATGCCATTCCGTCTTACAAATGCTCCAGTTGTCTTCCAACATATGATGAATGATATCTTTCAAGAATATTTAGATGATTTTTAAATCTAGAGGATCATGAATGTCATGTAAAGATAGTCCTAGAGAAACTAAGAGAAAAAGGATTATATGCAAAATTGGAGAAGTGCTCTTTCCATAAGACAGAAGTGGAATTTTTAGGGTACACTGTATCAGATAAAGGAATTTTTATGGACCCTAAGAAGATTGAGACAATCCTTGATTGGCAAACACCTTCATGTGTTCGAGATGCATAATGTTTTCTGGGGTTTGCCAACTTCTACAGGGTATTTATCAAAGATTACTCCAAGATAGTGATGCCTCTTACCAAGCTTACAGGCTCCAAATTCTCATGGACCGAAGAAGCAGAAAAAGCCTTTCAAACCTTGAAATCAACATTCACTACCGCTCCAATACTAGTTCATCTTGATTCTAGTAAGCCCTTCTTCCTAGACACAGATGCATCCGACTTTGCCCTAGGGTCCATTCTTTCCCAATATGGAGATGATGGGCACCTACATCCAGTTGCATATCATTCAAGGAAATTTTCCCCTCCATAAATTAATTATGAAATTCATGATAAAGAACTTCTTGCCATAGTGAATGCATTTGATATGTGGCATCACCATCTAGAAGGAGCAGCGCATAAAGTTACTGTATATACAGATCTCAAGAACCTAGAGTATTTTATGACCACCCGCATCCTCAATAGAAGGCAATCTCGATGGAGTAACTTTCTATCCAGATTCGACTTTGTCATCACATACCGTCCAGGACGTCAACAATGTCAGTCATAAGGCTTGTCCAGAAGATCTTACCTTGCACCACAGAAGGGTGAAGAGGCCTTTGATCAACAAGAAAGTGTATTACTCAAGCTTGAGCATCTCCAGTTAGCAGCTATCTCTTTAACCCATCGTGAAGATTTAGCCTTGAATCATTTGATCCGTGAGAATCTACCACAAGATGAATTGTTCTGTAATGTTAAAGAGAAAACTTAAGAAGGAAAGGTCCAAGAAGTAAATGAATTTCAAGAAAAGGACGGATTACTATTCTATAGGAACCTATTGTATGTCCCTCCAAGAAGCCCCAAGATCCAAGTACTTCAACAACGTCATGATAACCTTGGAGCAGGACATTTTGGAGTAAATAAAACAATAGAACTCATATCAAGGGATTTTTGGTGGCCTCAAATGTGGAAGGAAGTCAAAGAATATATTCAACTTGTGACACTTGCAATAGATCTAAAGAACTACGATATAAACCTTGTGGCCTCTTGCAACCTTTACCTATTCCAGAAAGGCCATGGGACTCATTGTCTATGTATTTCATCACAGATCTACCAAAGTCAGATAAGTATGATGCCATTCTTGTTATTATGGATAGATTTACAAAGATGGCACACTTCATTCCAACTACAAAGGCAATCACAAGTGCAGCCACTGCTAGACTTTTTCTCAGATACATCTTTAGGCTCCATGGATTGCCTAATGATATTGTCAGTGATCGAGGTCCACAGTTCATATCCAACTTTTAAAACAATCTTTGCAAGCTCCTTGGTATTCAAGTTAAACTATCTACATCAAATCATCCACAAACTTATGGGCAAACAGAATGGGTGAATCAAGTCCTAGAGCAATACCTCCGTTGCATGAGCAACTATCACCAAAATGATTGGTTTGAGTTGTTACCCTTTGCAGAGTTTGCCTATAACAATAGTGTTCATGCATCTACTAAGCAAACTCCCTTCTTTGAAAACTATGGACAACATCCAAGGATGTATATACAACTCTCAAATCATGTCAAGAACCCAGCTTCTAGAGACAAGGCCTAGTACCTGATGGACATTCACAAAGAAATCAAGGAAGAGATCCATAAACCTCAAGAACAATACAAGTACTATGCAGATCAACCTCGTGTCCAGAGTCCATCGTATCAAATTGGTGATAAAGTATGGTTACTTAGAAACAATTTGCGAACTTCAAGGCCCTACGCAAAATTAGATGATCAAAGATTTGGTCCATTCACCATCTTGGCCAAGATCAATCCAGTCACCTTCAAGCACCATGAGAATACATTTAGTTTTCCATGTATCCATGTTGGAACCATATCAGATTTCACCATTGCGAGGGGAGAGACCTAGTCCTTCACCACCTATCGAGATTGATGATCATGAAGAATTTGAAGTCGAGCATGTCCTAGATTCTAGAATATCACGAGGAAGATTGGAATAGCTTATTCATTTGAAAGGGTATGACATTAGTGATCGTACTTGGGAACCTGCAGAAAACCTTCAGAGGGCACCAATCAAGGTTCAAGAATTCCATAAGAGAAATCCAATGAAGCCGAGATCAGATAACATGACCGCTCCTCATGGAACTCATCACTTGAGGGGGAGGTGATTTCATGGACAAAGGAAACCATC
This sequence comes from Ceratopteris richardii, assembly GCA_020310875.1. NCBI lineage: Eukaryota > Viridiplantae > Streptophyta > Polypodiopsida > Polypodiales > Pteridaceae > Ceratopteris > Ceratopteris richardii. Next base: position 297,784 of record MU260070.1, read on the forward strand.
CTAAACCTTAGATTCCATGTGAAGACTATATCTCATGTTTGGTTCAGAATTAGGAGAAACCAATGCTTCCATTGCATCTAGAACGTGCCAAAACCCTAAGATCGATTATCTATTCGCTAAATTCTGACATTTTGAGGTCCTGATCGATTTACTGACATCATTGATGACATCATCAACTCGCAACCACCTTGGGAACCGCCCTTGAAAACCTATATAAGGATGGGTTGGCCACATTCATAATCAGTCTTGCCAATACCAGTATTGGGAGCTCAAGGACTCATGACCGCCAAGTAAGTACTCTCCAAGTTCTAGTTCCAGTTATTGTCTTGTTGCTTGTTCTAGTCTAGTTCTTGGACATCCTATCTTGTCCTCTTGTAATCTCGTAGTACGAGATCCTATCGAGTTCTTTCTTGTATCTAGTTCATCTCCCAGAAGGGAGTTCTTGTAATCTAGATATCTTGTTCCATACTTATGATCTCGGGTTGTGGGATCTCCTGTATCATCTTTAGTCCAATTTTCCATACTTATTGGTCCCGGGTTGTGGGACGTCTTGTATTGGCTACGTCTTATTGTATTATTTCCCTACGTGGATGTTCTTGTAATCAGAAGTGTATTTCTGAAATCTTGTCTAGTGTAGTCAGAGAGCACAATATAGTGCTCCCCTGACAGTTCATGATCCATCATATGTAGATGTTATTATTACTTCTAGCATTTTATGTCATGGGTTGTAGAAACTCATAGGCTATGCAAAATCTATGAATGATTCAACATGTGTAGATTATGATTCTTAGGCTATCTCATATGAAAAACTTTGTCATGCATGCTTTGGTCATCTGAATTTTGCTAGTTTTCTACATACATAGAAGCATGAAATTGTGTCCTCTCTACCCTTTGAGGGACCTTACAAACATGTTGGTGAAGGCTATATTTTGGGTGAAATGCAACGTTTTGCCTTCCCAAAAGATGGTTTAGGTAGAGTTTCTCGTAAATTGCAGCTTGTTTCATAGTGATATCTATAGTCCTATGCATGCACTGTAAGTCGTCGGATTGGCATTCTGTATTTTCATAATTCCTATATTTGTCTATCCCGCACGAACCGAAAGGTCGTTGCGAAGTGATGTATCTGTTTATCAATTAATGAAAAGACATTGCGGTGACTCTCCAGTAACGATAAGCGGGATCGCCGTACTGTCTGTCTGGGCGATTGCGACCTGTGGAGACGTCGTCATAGTGCAACATTCGTGAGATCGGAGTATTATTGTTCTTACCTTTTGTTTAATTACATTAAGTTGTGATTAACACAATGAGGTTAAGTACGGATAATAAGTCTGTGTGATTGTAATGAATAACTCTGGTGTTACTTACTATGAAAAGGTTAACCAGAATTTTGACAATAAGCGATTCGATATTGAATACTAACGTACTCCACATTGAATAAGTTAATTGGGAAAATTAAGTTACAGGGCCTCTGATTTATCAAACCCCTACCACTTCCAAGAACCCGAAAGAACTTAAAAATGCCTGTAATGTAAAAGCGCATTTTAAGACTGGCGCCGTCTGTGGGAAGGTGGCACAGACTATGAATAATCAGTAAGGTGGAGTAGTACGCAAGTGGTGCAGAGGTGATATATGCTGGTTACTCGGTCCGGCGAGTCGTATCCAAAGTACAGGAGAGACCAGCATCCTTGGACAGTACCAAATTTGTTAGGGACACCCCCAGGTGGTAGAAGCATAGACCGGTTAAGCCCAGTTGTTGAAGGAGCGGAGCCCGTTAGTAGTGATTCCGGTAAGATTCCGGTGACACATGAGGAAATTTCGGTAGATTCCGGTGCAGTCTGCAGAAGATACAGTAACTTCGGAGTGTACAGAGATGCAGTGCGCAGTTGACCCGACACCGTCTGGTCAGGATTCGAACTTTTTCGAGGATAAAGTGGTGTTACCCAGAGAAATCATTAGCGGTAAAAGAATACCCTGTTTTGGGAAAAGTTTGACAAATTCTGGTGACAGTTCGGTCCCAATTGCAGGGAATTTATAGTTTTTCGGTGATCGTGTGATACTCCCTGGTGAATCTTCATTTCGGACACCACTGTTCGAGGCAAATTTGCCTACTTGGGATATCAAGATTGAGGATAGGCTCTTCAATTTGGAGATCCGTAAGAGATTGAACGTTATTTTCAAGCCCGAAGGACCAGAAACACCTCCTCAGAACTCAGGAGACAACAACGGTACCACTAATAGCACCATGAGTGGACAACAACAACAACAACAACAGTAGCAACAGCAACAACAACTTCCACTTCGACCTGTTCCAACAGGGGTGACATACACAAAGTTCGGTGGGTTTCCAGGTGACGACCGTGATGCACATGTGCGTACCTTTGAAATAAGTTATGTCGTACTGAACCATCCAATCGATCCGGCATACAAGGCCATCGTATTCCAGTCAACATTAGTCAATGAAGCGGTAAGGTGGCTAACAGAGTATGATATCAACCATTTCGTTACCTATGAGGTGGTAAGGAATGAGTTTTTGCAGAGGTTCTGGCTGAAGAAGAACCCTGCCGAAATGTTCGATTACTTGGAGAACAATAGACAGAAGCCGCACCAGAATGTTCAGGAATATGCCACATTATTTAGAACTTATTTAAGACAATTGCCTCCAGCACATGCTAATTTACCGGATGATGTTATAACCCAGTGGTTTATTAATGGTTTGACCCCACAACTAAGACAAATCATGATCATCCGCTGTGTGGGAGCTATGACACTGGATGCTGTTATTGCGATGGCCCTGCAACTAGAGCATAAGGTTGGAGGATTCACCGAAGACTTGGAGTGGCTGAAGGCCAGTAAAAATGTTACAGATGATCCGGCTAAACAAATGTATTGCACTAAGTGCAAAAATCCCGGGCACACCAGTTCTACCTGTGCCCTTAATCAGATGTATTGTGCTATCTGCAATACCACCGGACACTCAACCGAAAATTGTGTGTATAATGCCAAAGTGCAGGGACGAGCAGCTGTAAATGCTATTATACAAGAACCAGGGCAGCCAGCAACCCACTATGTGCCACCACAGATGCGAAACACTCAGCCGCAAGGATACAGAAATTACTGGGGACAATGGAATACCAATTTCAATACAAATCGATGGCAGACAGGTACATCAGCGGAAGGTACTTCCTTGCCACCACCTCGATGTCACTTTTGTAGTGAGCTTGGCCACATCCGGAGATTCTGCAAGGATGCAGCCAAATATGACAAAAGAAAGAAAGAGCGTGAAAACCCAATGACCAACATGGTCTATATCTCACCAGTGGAATCACAAGCAGCAGTGGTCCAGACAAGATCGGGTAAGGAGCTGCAACCCGCCGCCGAGGTGTTTGAACCGGGTATCCGTGAACAACAGCGAATGTATACCAAAGCTAGTCAATGGGCCGCTAAAGAGCCAACGGTGTTCCCGGATCTAGTTCTGGTGACACAGGCTCCCCTGCCAAAGGCGAGAGCACATGAACAAGACTCTACCCCAGTAATAGGAGAATCATCATCAGAATCCGTGAAGAGTACAATTCAAACAGTGCAGGTTTGGGATATTCTCTCTAAGGCTTCAATTACACTCCCTTTGGGGCAGCTACTCGCCTTGGTGCCCAGAGTTTGGCAGCAATTCCAGTCACAGGTTAGTCCTGGATTGCCCAGTACTCCGACGACTGCAACAATACAATCGGAAATTGACTCTACGGTGGATCATTCAGTCCCCTTAATAACTGTCTGGCATAAAAATCACAAGATTACGCAAGTGTTAATTAATGGTGGTTCAGGTGTGAACATAGCAACTGCAGCTCTCTGCAAAAAGCTGGGGTGGACGCAAATCGAGCCCGTCCAATTCTTTGTCAGAATGGCCGACCAATCTCGAGTCCATCCGATGGGACTAGTCCGGAATATCCTGATTACTTTGCAGGGTACCACGTTCAAAATGACTTTTGTATTCTTAGAACTACCAGAATCCAGTATCGACTATAATCTACTTTTCGGTCGACCATGGTTGAAACATGCCAAAGTTATACAGGATTGGTCAGCGCAGGAATTGACTTTCAAAGATAATCACCGTAAATATGCTATCAAACTGGATGCCATTCAGCCCTGTGAGCTTCATGCTAGACCCTATGTAGCAGAACCGGTCCACATGTTGGATGGCTTATCCGACGACGAAGAAGAGACGTTTCTGAAGAACAATAAAGATCTGATATCCTTAGGTACTATATATCTTCAAGCGGTAGCAGACAACTGGAGTCCGACAGCCTATACGGTTATTCCCGTGATCGGAGATACAGATGCAGATGATCATGGTGCTATGGATGGAGCCACTCTACATCAACTTTCAGAGTCAACTGAAGACTTGGGGAAGCCTCGTCAATTTTATGTCCCGAAAGACTAGTTAATAACCTATAATTTGGGTGCTCAAGTTAACCTGCGACCTGTTAAGATTAAGGCCGAACTGTCCGAGGCATTCCAAGATGATTTGATCAGACTCCTGCGTGAGTTTTCTGATGTTTTTGCTTGGGACTATCGTGATATAAAAGGTCTTGATCCGCGGATCTATCAACATCGGGTCGTGCTTAAGCCAGAAGCAAAGCCAATTAAACAATCCAGTTACCGAATGAACCCCAATTATGCAGCACAAGTCAAAGCAGAACTCGATCGGTTATTGAAGGTAGGATTCATCGTACCAATCGAACACACGGAATGGATCTCTCCGATCGTGATTGTTCCAAAGAAAAATAAACAACTCCGAATCTGTGTGGATTACCGGAAACTGAATGCGGCGGTACTTGATCCATTTTCTCTCCCCTTTCTTGACACAATGCTAGACAGGGTGGCCTGGCATGAGATGTATTCATTTCTCAATGGTTATAGTGGTTATAACCAGGTGCGCATGGTCGAGCAGGACATACCTAAAACAACCTTCATTACGAATTGGGGTGTGTATGCTTGTACAGTATGTGGTTTGGCTTAAGGAATGCTCCAAGCACATTTCAACGATGTATGCAAAAAAAAATTTCACCCTATCTCACTACTTTTATGCAAGTGTACTTGAACGACTTTTCCTTATTTGGTAAGATTGCGGCGCACCTATATCATTTACGGTACTGCTTTGAGAAATGACGTGAATACCGACTCTGCCTGAATCTGACAAAATCTGTTTTTGCAGTTTCTTGTGGTAAACTCCTTGGACATATTATATCTGCACAAGGTATCCAAGTCGATCCAGACAAAGTCGCAATTGTGTTGGAAGCACCCGTCCCTACAATGCCGAAAGAAGTTATGCGCTTCCTGGGACAGATTCGGTGGCATGGTCGACACTTACGGTGGTTAGCCCATTTGGCAACACCACTTAATCGACTAATGACTAGTACTCCACCACAGTTCGAATGGACCCCAGAATGCCAAACTGCTTTCGATCATCTAAAAGGATTATTGACGTAGGCTCCAATTTTGCAACCTCCCGATTGGGACCGCCCATTCCATGTCTTTGTAGATGCATCGGATATAGCCATTGGCAGTGTTTTAATGCAGCAAATGGATAAATGGTTTCGACATGTCTACTATGCAAGTCTTCGACTTGCTTCTACGGAAAGGAATTATTCAGTTACCGAAAGAGAATGTCTCGGGTTGGTGTATTTAGTGAAGAAATTCCGGCATTATTTGCTCGGCCGAAAATTCACCTTTCACGTGGATCATGTCGCACTTGTATATCTCGTCCGGCAGAAACATTTAGGTGGTCGCTTGGCTCGTTGGGTTTTATTACTATAGGAGTTCGACTATGAAGTGATTCATCGACCCGATACAGCACATGCCTTAGCAGATTTTCTCTCTCGGTTGGATTCCGGTGAAGTTCTGGTGGGCGTTGATGATACCACACCAACAATTTACGTTGCTGAACCAGCTTGTGATGAATCTACCGAACATCATGTGCCACCTACCTACTATGATACGTTGTTAACTTTTCTGACTGATGGATGTCTTTCATACTCCTGCTTTGCGGCGAAAAATTGCAGTTTACAGTCGTAGATTTCGATTGATTGTAGGATAGTTGTACTACATGGATCATACTAGTGTTTTACTTTGCTGTATCCCACCACACGAAGTAAACTCGGTTATTGCTATGGCACATTCAATACCCTCCGGTGGACATTTTGCAGCAGACCTTACTCACCGGAAAATTCTGCAAAGTGGGCTTTGGTGGCCTACCATGTACAAAGACGTGACTCAGTTTGTGCAGCAGTGCGACACTTATCAATCATCTGGATAGCCCTTACAACGCCACTTCTTTCCTCTGCAACCTGTCTTACCTTTGGAACCTTTTCAGAAGTGGGGTCTTGATTTTATTGGACCAATCACACCACCAGCGACCCTTAGCAATAATCGCTACATCCTGACCTGTACAGATTATGCTACCAGGTGGGCAGAAGCTTGGGCTTTACGGTCCGCCACAACTTTTTCGGTGGCAAAATGCCTGATGAAGGACGTATTTCCGCGTTATGATTATCTCTAGAACTTGTGACAGACCAAGGAACCCATTTTGCTAACAATTTAATGCGTGTACTAACGCATACTTTTCAAATTCTGCATAAATTTAGTTCATCCTACTATCCTCGTGCTAATGGTTTAGCTGAAAGTACCAATAAGACGTTGTTGAGTATGCTTCACAAATTGATCGTGGAATCTCCAGAAAGATGGGATCAGTTACTACCTGCAGTTTTATGGGCATACCGAACTACATACAAAGTTGCAACCGGAATGACCCCTTTCAAGCTTGCTTATGGGTTGGAAGCAATCTTGCCGATGGAGCTCGTAGTGCCCAGCTTACGTGTGGCCCTAACTCAGAAATTACTCCCCGAAGACTCTTTGTCCTTTCGGTTGGACGCACTCAGAGATTTGGATGAACAACGTTGGGAAAGCTTCCTCACTCTTCAAGAAGTTCAGTTGCGGCAAGCCCGTACCCATGATCGGTTCCTAAAAACTCCAGTTTTTACGGTGGGCCAACTTGTGCTGTTTTATAATGCTAAATCAAATCGTTCTGCTGGAAAATTTAAATTACGGTGGTTCGGTCCTTACCGGATTAGTGAGCAAGTGGGACCAGCTACTTTTCGGTTGACTACCTTGACCGGAATTCCTCTTCCTAAAGTAATCAATGGTTCAAAGTTGCGCCCATATCACCAAGCGCCTGATCACCACTGACAGATTCTTCGTTTTTCCGCGTGTGATTTATTTTTTTATTTTCGTGTTTTGGTTGAATAACTACCGTAAAACTCCTCGTTTGGATATCTAATTATGATTAATTGCCACCCTGTGTTATTGATTTTGCACATGCATGCACGCCGTAATTATGAAGGTTATCATTTCCATACCGCGTGATGATTAGGGTTTTCGATCGCCTCTCGTTGCCAAGTGTCTACTTAATCTTCTTCTTTTCACTGTTAATCGTTATTATGTCTGTGTGTTCTGTGTGCTGTGTTTTCTGTGTTTGCTGTGTATTCATGTTCCTGTGACTTCACATGCGCATCATGGAAGCATTAGCCAATTTCGCTACCTTCCGTGACGGACTCCCTCAAGACGTGAGTGAGTTCTTGCGTATCCGCGGCCTGTTGAACTTCGCTGAACTGCCTTGGCATTCAGTGGAGTGTCAACCCTTTTATGCGCAGATCATATCTGTAATAGCTGCCACATCTACCATAGAGCAATGTTGGCCGATCACATGTTTACCGAACCGTGTCGTCATCACCTTAGCGTCGTTTGCTGAAGCATTTCGTCTGCCCGTAGAAGGAGTGGAGAATGGTCCTCTCCTTCCTATTGCTACTATGGTAGAATTATTTCCCTGGCACTCATCGAATGAGTATGCCATTTTGTGTCGCCCTGACCCTGAACGCACTGCATTACAATTCTTAGTTGCTATCCTTAATTTACAGAAATGTACTTACGGGATTTCATGCCCATTTTATTCGATGATTGACATGGCTTCTCGTGAACCTGTTAATTTTGCCTCGTTTCATTTCCGGCGCATTCACCGTGAATGCGTTACGTTATTAAGCAAGTTAACAAAGGTGATGTGCCACGATCACGCCTTCCCCACATCCTTACGTTTCTCTTTCCAGCCATTCAAGCCGCGCAACCTCCACCCAGTGCACCGTTCTTACTACATGAAGAATCCACTCGGGTGCTCGAAGACGATGAGGATGATGATGCCGAATTGTTTCAACTCCTTCGCTGGAAACGGAGTCGCATAAGCCCGTTTGAAAGTCAAGTGCAAGGTTCCACTGCAGCCAATGAAGAAGAGATCTTCCATGACACTGCAACTTCAATCCACCTTGATTCTTCCGCTCACTCTTCTCCCATCCGGCAACAGGAACAAGGCGCGTCTACTGTTGATTCCGAAGAAAGCTCTTCTCATGTGGATTCTCAGCAACAGACCCACGAAGATGTGCAAGCCATTGTCGCTGACATTGTTAATGAAGTGATCGCTTTGGTGGATATGCTAATTAACAGAACTAAAACCACAACGCAACAGACAACCGGAATTGTGCTGGTACCTATCATGCATTCTGCTGCACCAATTGTCCCAAATCAACATATTGTCCCTGACGCATCGTATTCTTCATCCTCTTCGCCTAATTATTTCCCACCATCTTCCCCTCACCTCTTATCAGCCTCTTCATCCCAGCCACTTCCTCCTCCTCCTCTTCCGGTTCCCATGTTTACTGAATTAGAGTCCATGGGTCATATGCTAATCCAATTCTCACAGCAGTTACCGATGCAACTCAGAATGGTCACTGATAATATTTGCCAAGAATTGCAGCATAAAGTCGATATCTTAGAAGCTGATATTATTCCACTATAGGAAGAAATCGATGCAGTTAAGGTAGAAAATCATGGCCTACACTTACAAATTCAACAGCTTCAAGATCAGCTAGCACAGAAAGATGCTTTGTTGTGTCAAAAGGATACAGAAATCAGAACGTTGAAATAAGAAATCATTGATAAAACAGATGCACTGACTGTCATAGGAAATGAACTTCATAGCACATGGGACGCATACAGTATATTAGAAGAAGCTTCTCAGTCTCTTGCCACAAATGTCCTTAAAGTTGAGGCAGAGCTTCATAAAACTACCGAAACCCTGTTCAAGCGTGATCAAGAGTTACAGGAAGAGCTTGGCAGGTATCTCTGTTTAAAGAAAGAATTTGAAGGAGTGCATAAGGAAATAGATGCTTATTACAAAACCATGCAGTTCTAGTCTGAAGAAATGGAGAGAAGAGAAAAGCAGCTCAGTTATCAAGCAGAGTGTTTATCCAGAATAGATAAACAGATTGAAGATATGAGATTGAGCCGTGACGCAGCCCTTGCAAATGATTTCTACCTGCAAGAGGCCTTTTTGCAGACACAGGCTGACATTTTAATGAGTCAAGTGATTGCCACAAGCTCTGTTCGTACTGACACACAGTTAGTCGAACCAGAAACTTTAAAGTTAATGCTGGATTCTTTGAAGCAGAAGATTTCCATAACTTTTAAATTATCTCGCACCATGTATATACAGGGCATCATAGATGAGCCCTAAATTTTGTTTCCGTTGCGGGTTCAAGTCCACCGTGCATGCCAGTGTAAGCCGCCGGATTGGCATTCTGTATTTTCATAATTCCTATATTTGCCTATCCCGCACGAATCGAAAGGTCGTTGCGAAGTGATGTATCTGTTTATCAATTAATGAAAAGACATTGCGGTGACTCTTTGGTAACGACAAGCAGGATCGCCAAACTGTCTGTCTGGGCGATTGCGGCCTGTGGAGACGTCGTCGTAGTGCAGCATTCGTGATATCGGAGTATTATTGTTCTTACCTTTTGTTTAATTACATTAAGTTGTGATTAACACAGTGAGGTTAAGTACGAATAATAAGTATGTGTGATTGTAATGAATAACTCTGGTGTTACTTACTGTGAAAAGGTTAACCAGAATTTTGACAGTAAGTGATTCGATATTGAATACTAACGTACTGCGCATTGAATAAGTTAATTGGGAAAATTAAGTTACAGGGCCTCTGATTTATCAGACCCCTACCACTCCCAAGAACCCGAAAGAACTTAAAAATGCCTGTAATGTAAAAGCGCATTTTAACAACACCTTCATTTGGGAACGACCTATAGTCTATGACTTTTATTGATGGATTTTATAGGCATGCATGGTCCTATCCATTTAAAGAAAATTTTGAGATGTGGAAATACATGCCTTCTTATTTTAATGCATTTCTGGTTGAGCATGGGATGAAACAACAATGTATAGTGTCATATACACCTCAAAAAATGGAGTTTCTAAAAGAAAGAACATGTCTCTCATGGAAATGGCAAGGTGTATGCTGAAAGAAAGAGAACATGTCTCTCATGGAAATGGCGAGGTGTATGGTCAAAAGGCTGGCTTTACCACATTGCTTCTTCCTTGAGGTTGTTATGTGTGCAACATATGTACTTAATAGGTGTCCCACCAAAGCATTATAATCGATCACTCCATATGACGCTTAGCATGGTCACAAGCCATTTGTTGCTCGTCTATGTGTCTTTGCTTGTCTAGAATATGTATTAGTACTTGAACAACAATGCAAAGAACTTGATATAAAGCAAGGAAATGTATTTTTGTTGGATATAATTTTGAAAGCAATGGTATCGTCTATATCATCGGTAGGCTAAATGTATTTTGGTTAGTAGTGATATTGCTTTTGTGGAAGATGCATTTCAGCCCTTATTTTCATGTACCAAGGAGACATCAATTAGCTTGAAGGATGTATATGAAACTTGGTTGCCTCTTTTTACAAGCAATCAGTTAAGTGCTAGTCCGAATGAGGCAATTTACTAGGCTTTATAGGTTTCAAATGATGATGCATATCATTCCATTTCAAATGCAAATTTGTCTGATGCACTTGTGGACGAGGAGCCTGACATAGAAGAGGTAGAAACTATGCTTAAATGGTTGGTAAAATCTTGGAGAGATAGAAAATTAGATGTACCTTTGTCATATCATACTTGTTTAGGCTCTCATAGTGCTTCCTTTGCATTTTATTATTATGCACTAGTTGTCTCTAGGCTTTGTGATGAGAATGAGCCGATTTCTTTTGATGAAACACAAAATTCAAAAAAAATTGGATGGTTGCTATCCAATCAAAATATGATGCTATTATGAAGTTGGTACTTGGTTTTTATGTGATTTGCCTCCAAGCAATGAGGCCATTGACATTAAATGGGTATAAATGAAAAAATGTAAGCATGATGGAACAGTCGATAAGGTTGTACATGGTGTGTATGTGCTCAATGTATGCAGTAAAATGATATTAAAAGGCTGAATGCACAGCCCAAAAACTAGCCAACAACACCTGCAAGTGTCTGTAAGCTCTGATGTTTTAAGCTCAAAAACCTACATAAATTTGCAACAGTTGCTCCCACCAAAATTGAAAACCTTTTGAGAAACCTGTAGTGTTACGAGTATGGCTGAAAAAACAGCGCTAAAGGTTGATATTTATTGTTTGAGAAGTACAAAGAACACTCTTCTTGATGTTCTCAGACTTGTGTGAAGAGAACTATGTGCAAAAGTACTCCAAAATGGTTGCAAAAGACATACCAAAGATGCTTCAAAAATAGGCTTTGAAAGCAAAGAATGAAGATTTGAGGGACCAAAACATGTTCAAGGTAATGTTAACCTTAGTCTTTCCCCTTCTTCAGACACCACAAGAGTGTAGCTTAGTGCAAGAGATTGCCACAGTTAAGCGAGCTTCGGGGGGGACAGTACTGGGATGGGTGACCTCTCGGGAAGTACCAGGAACCTCTAGCTTCCTTGATCGCTGAGGTCCTCCCTCGTACATAGCCAACAGTGACTTCGATGACTCGGATGACAAGGTATGCCAAGGTCTGTGCCTTGGTCTCCATCTTAGTCATAAGCCTTGGAGAAAGCTTTGGATGGGTGGGCGGATGCTCGCTTCGCTCGCACAAAAGGAACAAATCTTTTGCATTCAAATGCTCAGATACCAATGAAGTATTTTGATGGCGATGCAACATAGTGAAATATCCTTCTCAAGAGCTCCACGACAGTATCCTCGGAGTAAAACCGAGCTCCTAAGGCCGCACACAGTACTCCGCACAGAGGCTGTGGAATATGCAAAAAAACACAGTACACAGGGAGCACGAGGACATGCTTCTTTGGCGTTACAAATGCAGTCGAAGTTACAATCTGTGACTGACCAGGCCACTATATGTTTTATTAAAGAACATATACAAAGAAGTGGCTGATGGCCATTTGGCCTTTCACATGGACACTAATGGTAACAGTCTGTGCACTCTTGATAGACATGTGTTTATTATGCAATACATCATCAACATGTATATTGTGTGTGGGCTGAATTTCATGCTCATTTCAACCACATTTTGGCACAAATATTCAATCATATGAGGATGGAAATTTCTAGCAGTTCCAACCATGGAAATTTCAGCCATGTTTGGCTAAAAATTCTCTATACTTTTAACTCTCTTTTGCTTGATTTTTTCAGCCCTTTGAACCTCACTTGGATGGTCTACATGGCCATAGTCAAGCGCACCACTTTGGAACAAAGGCATGAGTGTATCAAACACATCTTGTGAGTTAACTGTTGGTTGTTCTTTGCATTCAAAAGAGAGGGAGCATTGAATTTTTAGCAAATTCCATATATCGAATCACAACAATTGCGTCCATAGATGGATGGTACAAATGATATCCCATACTTTCAGCTCTACAACCAACAAATATATATTTCTTTGTCTTGTTTGTGATGCTCTTGTGATGGCACAAGAGCATATGCCGAACAATCAAACATACAAATATAATTAACTATAGCTTTATGTCCATTTCAAGCTTCATAAATATTGATGACTCTCAATGCTTTTGTAGGACAATGATTCAACACATAGTTTGCACACATGATTGCTTCCATCCAAAAATTGTTAATAAGGTGCTTTCCTCTAACCATACATCATGCCATTTGAAGGAGTGTTCTATTTTTATACCTTACAACACCATTTTGTTGAGGTGTATATTGCACCATACATTGGTGTGAGATTCCTCTTTCACAAAGGAAAGCACTAAGCTCATGTGACATGTATTCACTACCACATATTGTGTGTATAGTCAAAAGCTTGTTTCCAAAAAAAAAACAGACATAGCAAAAAATGTTTTGAAGCAAGAAAATACCTCATTCTTTGCTTTCCTAGGATACACCCATGTATGGTGAGTAGCCGCATTGATGGTGCAAGACATGATTTTCTTTTAGTGTGTGTATGGCTATCTTTTGAAAAAGAAGCACAATGCATTTTTCCAAGAATGCAACCTTCACATGCATGCTTTTCAATGGACTCAAGTGTTGGCAAACCAATAATCATGTCCTTCTTTTGCAAGTAAAGCAAACTATTGAAGTTCAAGTGACCAAAAAAAGCATGTCAAAGCTCCATTTCAGATATGGAGGAAGTATGAGAAAACAAGGCATTTGAGGTAGCCCTCTTGTATGTATCCAAGCAATATTGCATAATGTACCAAACATCACGATAATATCACCATTGCTGAAATCATGAACCATACACTTATCATCAAAAAAGTGTACATGAAGTCCAACTTTGGCAATCAAAGGAATTGAAATTAAGTTGTTCTTGATTTTGGGTACATAAAATGCATTTTTTCAAAAGAATTACACCTCCATTTGCAGTTGTAAGCTCAATTTCTCCTACTCTAGTGATAGGATAAGAGGCATTGTTTACATACACCACATGTCCTCCTTCGGGTGCATCTTTCAAAGATGCAAAAAACCTTTTGCATGAAGTTATGTGTTTTGAAGAACCACTATCAAAGAACCAATCAGAATCAACCTCACTCACAACCATACATTTAGAATGCAATGATGCATCATAATGGCATATAACAACACATGCATAAAAATATTGAGCTATGTTGGCTGCATCATTCTTTGCATTTGAAAAATTTCAGCAATAGACATGTCAAATTCATTCTTCTTTTCATTGTAGCTAGCAAGCTTTCTGCACTCATCAATAGTATGATCAACCTTCCGAACAATATTTACATCTCTTCTTCTTGTGCAAATTGCCATCATTAGAGAAATGAGTGGAAGAGGAAGGTCGAGGATTTGGTTTTGATGGACCCAAAGCTGAACCATACTTGCTTTTCCCTTTTTGTGAGATAGCAAGTGTTTGCATTCCTTCAATCAAACCACTCCTTCACTATAGACTATTCTTCTTGCAAAACAGGAGACAAAACCTCATCAAATGCATACATATTTGGATTCCCTTTTGTGACCAAATGGAGTGTAATAGCAAAGCTTTGAAAAGATTCTGGTAATCCTTTAAAAAATGTAGAGATGAGTGATGCATCCAGAATAATCTAATCTATGTTTGCCAATTGTTGTTTCAAGTCTTGATGCATGTCACATACACGTTCACAAATTCATTTTCAAACATAAATACATCTTCAAGTTGCTTCTTCAAGTATGCAACATGTGCTTCATTACGCATGGCATACAAAGAAGCAAGAGCATGCTTGTCTTGATGTAGAACATGACCGAATGTGTGGACTTACATGATGCTTCAAAAAAAGCACGATCAATGAGTGAGCTTGAGCATCTTTGCCATCCCATCTAAGTTCCTACTATGTAGGTTGAGAAGGAGTAACCATTGTACTTGAAGAAGAAGCTCCATCTATGATAGTAGATTGTGAAGTAGAAGAACCTGGGGGTCTTTGATCTGCATCTCCTATGTTCTACGATTGTTTTGCAATAAGAACATGTTTCATCATGTAAAACCACATATAGTTGGTCCCATCAAGATTACATAATCGTTCACTCTAATGGCAATTCTACCTACATGAATGGCTTCAAAATGGGGGTAAAACCTAGTGCAACTAATGGAAATGCTTTTTGGTTACATAAAAACAATGTTCTATGCTATGAAGTTGATTTGCACTGTTAAAAGTGTGCATACATCATGATGCAAATTGAAACTTAAGAAGGATCTAAACCTGCCCTAATACCATTGTTTGGTTTGTGTGTGTGTGTGTAGAAGTGCGAGAGATAGACAAGAAGCACTCACAAGAGTTCAAATGAATCAAGACACACAGAGTTGAAAAATGGCTGGAATAGCTCTCTCTATTGATGATGACCATATCTGAATTAAGAGTTGAATAATATCACTAAGTACAAAGTACCACCACATATATGTATATCATATATGTGGTAACATGGGAAAAACCTCTAGCCAACACTATAGTAAAAAGTGCCCATGTATAGGGAAACGATTCACACCAAAGCTACTCGAGGAACATATAAGTGTGATACTTAAGACACAGAGAGGGAAAAAATTAGTATGGGTAATCATGGATAGGTCAATCAAGATGGATAGGTTCATTCCAACATGTAGGACAATAAAGACATCAAGGTTGGCTAGATTGTTTGTAGAGAACTCTTATCAATTGTATGGTCTTCCAAATCAGGATAGGAAGTTCAATCGACACTTTTGGAGAGTAGGCTTCAAAAGGTTGGACACCAAATTTAGCATGAGTATGGTCGAGCATCCACATATGGATGCACAAACTAATACAAAGATATGCTATGAGCATATGTAAATCTTTGACAAACTGATTGGGAAGATTACTCATGTATAGTAGAGTTCTCATATGCCAAACACTCTTGCATCAGTCATAGTCAGTTTATGTTTATGTATGGGGTTTCAACAAATATCTCCTTATGTAGTAGGGTTGTAGAATGAGAAAGTCTAAGTTGCAAAGGACTTACTAAAAGAGGTGAATGATATGCTTCGTCTTGCTAAGGAAAGCAATAAGAGAGCATAGGATATGGCTAGAGCTTATGCTGACCCTCAAAGGAGAGAAATCAACTTTGAGGTAGGAAAGCAAGTCTATCTTAGAGTTCCCTCTCGACTCAAAACCATGAAGACAAGGCCTTGTCAAAAATTATCTCCTAGATATAGTGAACCATTCCCAATACTTAATATATTAGGAAAGATGGCTTACAAGTCCTAACTTTGGGATAATAGCTAGAGCCATCTAGTTTTTCATGTGAGACTACTTAAGAAAAGGCTAGGTGAATCTGACAATCTCAGTCCAAGTAGTGTAGAGCTTGTTTTTCTTTAATCTATTCCACATGAGCTCGAGAGGGTACTATGAACTCAAGAGAAATGGATGAGGATTCACTTATATAAATAGTGCCTAGTAAAGTGTAAAGATAGCTGAAAAGATAGTGCTATGTGTGAGCAAGTAAGCACCCTTCAACTGTAGTTTCCCACTTTTGTTTTTCCTTCCCAAGAGTCTTCTTAAGAGGAAAGAAATGGGGAAGCATGGAGAGATGGCCATGTATAGAGTACATGGGGTTCAGTGGGAAAGGTCACTAGATACCTTCTCTTTTTGATCTATGCTTTCCAACATCATCTTTGATGACAATAATGAACTCAAGGGGTAGGAAATATTATGTATGTAGAGGTGGGAATCACCTCTTATCTTGAGTTAGGTCATGTGGCCACATGGCACTCATGTTAGTGACCACTTGGTTAGTTGCATAGAGAGAGAGAGAGAGAGATTGTTGAGAAGTTAGTAAGGACCACGACATGGAGAAGAAGAGAAATTGCACATGTCTCATTGTGTTAAGACCATTTTCAAGTTTGCATCATCTTCTTCATGGATTTCTTAGAGATTTTCATCGATAAAAGATAGAGGATTATTAGTTGGATTTCTTAGAGGTTTTCCTCAATAAAAGATAGAGGATTATTAGTTTGCATCATCTTCTTCATGGATTTCTTAGAGGTTTTCCTCGATAAAAGACAGAGCATTATTTTACTAAACAATGCATAATGATATTAGTAAGTGACAAAAGATGAAAAGGTGAGTATCCTCTTATGTTTATTGGCATAAACAAAAGCCAATGAAAAAAGAACATTATTAAAGAGAGAAAAAAGTGCCTCAATGGATCTAATATGTGTGTTTATACAAATCATTACCATAATGTACTAATATTTGTATTAGGCTTAGCTTTTTAAGTGACTTAATTTTGATATTTAAATATATGAAGGGATCACTCCCAATTGACCATCCACTTTGACCACTTCCCCCCGTGGCTATCCCCGGCAACCTTGTTTCAACTAGTCCACCTAGAACTCGGGGTTCTTTATGGTTACATCAAACCAAGTATGCCACATATTTCCTTGAATCTCTTGGTTTCTCATCTCTTAAGCCTACACGTGCACCATTGGCATTGAAAACTAAACATTGATTATATGATTCCCCTAATGTTGAGGGTACTCCCTCATCATTCCTAGATGATTCACCACTTGCTCGATTTTGTCCAATCATTGGTAAATTCTGGTATTTGATCAGTTGCTTGTAGTTTGATTTGTGTTTTGCTATAAATTATCTTTCTTGCTACATGCACCATTGACAATCTTTAAAAAGATGCATTCATTGTTTATCCACCGCCTGTGCATGTAGCATCAAGTACACGTGCTCTATGTCTACTTCATCTCAACTTATGTTGCATGGCTAGTCTGATTCTAATTGGGGAGGGGAAATGAATTCTAGAACGTCTAATGTTGGGGCTATTTTCATGTTTGCAGGTGGTTCTTTTACCTGAACCTCCAAGAAACAAAGCTATGTGGCATTATCCTAAGCTTAAGCTGAGTTTGTATCTCTTTCTCTTGCTGCAAGGAAGGCTTATAGTTACAAACCCTTATCAAAGGAATCTAACCAGCAACAAACATTAACGTAACGTTGTTATGTGACAACCAACCATGTTATCCAATTAACAAGCAACCCAAAGCACTCTGAAGAAACAAAACATGTTGACTTGAAGTATCACTTTGTAAGGGAATTGGTGGAACATAAAAAGCTTCATCTCAGCCATGTTTCAATGCATATGATGTGGGCAAACATGCTCACAAAACCTCTCGATGCTGACAAGTCCTACTAGTGTAGCAAACACTTGGGATTTATTGATACATCTCAAGTCCATTTCAGAGAGTGCCATTAAGGAGGCATGTTAACACTCCACATATAGGTGCAGAATATCATTTTGAAAGATGCACCCATTGGCCTGCATGCCTCTTGTAGTCTATATTAACATTGCTGCAATTAATTAATCAATATAGTGTTTTTACAATAGTTTCAAGCCTCTGTGTGTCTGGCTATCTGTCTTCTCGTAGATTATACCCCATTCATACATGCATACCTACTCTCCACAATATGTAAGTGATGATTGCCTCCTTACTTAAAAGATGCAAAAAATATCTAAAATTTTTAAGCCATTCATATAATTTTCGAGGGTACCATCGATCCTTCCAAAGTCTTCAAATGTGTACATGTAGGGCATGCTTTCTCTCTCACACATACATTCAACCTTTCTCTCGTTATAGGAAAGGAAAAAAATGTCATTATCATCTAATTTCGTATGTGCGACGCATACGAACTATGCATTCATAAATTTGGTCAATATAAAATCATATGGGACACGTATGAAGTGTACATTCATAGATTTGGAAGATGTGAGATTATATTAATGTGGGAGCACACGAAGACAAAAAACTAGCTTATTATACAAAGGATAAACTAATCAAATGGGTATTTCCGCTCAACAAATATTTTACAATAACAATGGTTAATGATAGTGATGAATAAATTATTTTAGACTTAGAGAACATTATTAGTAGTAAAGTGAGAATAACAATTAATATTAATATAATTACGATGATTAATATAATGTTTTTGAGTCGTGATAAGAGACACATAAAAGATTATCCAAGATATTTTTCAGTTACACAATCAACTTAGTGGGATAAATGAGCTTGCATATGGGATACATGAGCTTGCATGTGGGATAAATGAGCTTGCATGAGAATGAATGTGGAGTTGGAGAATAGGGTGGAACATGAAACTATAGTGGTAAGACATTGAGCCACTAGATTGAAGATTAAAGAGGATCTATTAAGCATGTGTAGTAAGAATATTAATTCCTAAGATCAAATTCTGTAAGAATATAATCAGTTACACAATCAACTTAGTGGGATAAATAAGCTTGCATGAGAATGAATGTGGACTTGGACAATAGGGTGGAACATGGAACTCTCAACAGGGGAGTGTAGCAGTAAGACATTGAACCATTGGGTTGAATATTAAAGAGGGTATCTTAAGCATGTGTGTTCGTTTTTGGCAAATTTGTAACCTATAATAATATTAATTCCTAAGATCAATGGCGGATATTACAACATAACTTGATGATTTTCTTTTTAGTAGTCTCTTCACATAAGTCAAGTTCAGTAGTCTCTTATGGGGGGCACATGCATGGTTCGACGACCCAAAACCTAGTAAGATGAGCACTTTTTGCCAGCTTGTGATCTGATGTGGAACATTACAATCTCACGTGTAAGGTTGATCATGGGGTGACCCGAACGGACTGGCACCCGAAGGCGCCAGTCCGTTCGGGTCACCCATTTGTTAAAAAAAGCATATAGATATCTTTTTCGTCATTATGCACATATATTATTATCGTGTATAGTTACTATTTACCTTTCAATAAATTTGTAAATATACGAATAAAATGTTGCTCTATACGGAATAATATTTGTGATACATTCGATACCTTGCGGTACATTTATGATATACGTTTACCTTGCAATACATTCATAATACTATTTACCTTGAGATATAATGTGTTACATTTACCTTCCGATACATTCAAGACTCAATAAAGTCAACACATTTACCATTACAACTTTGTGTGTAACTGATGAGATCGTGAAGGCGTAAATAAAAGCATAATCATGTAATCATGAGAACGTTGCATTATAAGTCAAATATCATCTTAATTTTTACTAAATTTTTACCTATCATAGATTATGTATCTCGTAGATATATTGATCTTCTTTTTTACAACATTTATTGATTTCGTTCATCTTCACAGCAATAAACATTTATTTTCCCACTTGTTTTTACTTTAAAGCAAATCGAAAGTGAAAAGTGAAAACAATCCATGCGTTCTTAACTTCGGTCTTAGAAAATCAGGTGATCGTCATACATGTGCCCATGTTTAAGGCGATCGGAGTTCATCCAGCTTACCACACATGTGCCCCTAATGTCCGTCCGGTGACCCAAAAAGTGAAATCCGATCACCTGGAGAAACGTCCATGTGCCCTCCCTATCTTCGCCATCTTGCATGGTCACAAAGATAAGAAAGTCGGGGTCTCCTTTTTAGTGTGATGACGCCAAAGGAAGAGGATTCATTTGATTCGTGAAGGGTAACATCCCCATACAAAGACATACCATTAAGTGATCATATGTGTTTTGAGGGAGAAACAATAGGAATTCAACACATAAGGAACATGTCTATATTGCCTTATGAGTCAAAAAATAGAACAAAAACCTTCTTGAGATATACGCACACACTTCACTCAACCACTCACAAAAGAAAGAAGCTTTTAAAGCACCTCTTGACTCTGACGGTCCAAGTCCAAGGGGGGTTTTAGCTTGTCCCCATAAGGAGAAGGACGGCCACGAGTTAAGGGGCAATCCCCTTGAGTAACTCGAAAGCCGAAGCGGGACATGAGGTGAGATGGCCCAGAGGCCGGTTGCAGTGGAAGACGGGACTTAACCCGGAGATGTGAGGGACGGCCGCCGAAGGCAGGCCGGCCTAGCGATGCGAAGCCGTCAAGTCCAAGGTGTTGATTGCCAAGAGGCATAGTGGCTCTCCTTTGCCACACACGTCGAAAGCCCCTTTACATGAGTGGGCAAGATGAGGGACGGACGGCCGGGCCGATCGTCCCGTCGTTTACGTGCGAGTCTCGTCAAGAATGGACGGGGGGTGTTCTTGTTACCGGGCATCTACCCATGTTCCAAGGGGCAACCGACGTCCCCAAGAAAGGTGAGGAATGGAAGGCTCAACACTCACATCCATAGTGCATCTTAGCCCGGACGTTGGGGGCATTCCTAGCCAGTCCGCCGTCTAGAGGCATGCACGGTTACCACTCCCCTTATAGTTGCACACAATTAGGCGCAACACGACAAACAACCAGAGCACCAAGGAGGGCTGGATAGAAAACTAGGGAGGTAGGCAAAGGGGCATGACATCCACCCCCTCTTCTATAGACTTTGCGTCCTCGAGAAGTCCACCTACGGGTTCTAGAATGATTGCCATTTGTGGTGAAGTCGAAAGGGTGCCTTTTGTGATGGCTTTTGCGACTCTGCATGGTGTTCTTACCCTCAAATTTGGGGCAGTGTCCTTAGTACCACGGGTTGTTGTACGAATGCATATCTAAGGAAAACTTTGCCTAAATGCAAGAGAGGTGCGAACCTAACACCGCAGGTTTGGCTCGAGGCAAAGGGACTAAGCAAATGGATGGCTTTCCCCACTCCGACTGCATCGGGACAAGCCAATGCTCCACATGAGCCAAATTTTGCATAAGGACGACACCTCGCAGTTTGGCTCATGACACCTTTGCCTCTTATTAGGTTGAATGTGCCGATTCCGGTCTAGGACTTCCAAGAAGATCCTATCGTCAAAAGGCTCGTCGGTCCCTCTAAGTCAATTCACGACTGGTCATCCGGTTTTCCCTTTGCCGTCAAAATGGCTAAGTGGGCCATTCCACTCAAAGTCGGAGCCAAAGTGGAACACTTAGGCCCCTAGCCGGTTCTAAGTTATAATTTTGCCCCATCCTAGGCGGATACGATCCATATGGATTGAAGCCCAATTTGTGATGGGAGGGCCTCGTTGCCACTCCGCACACACCCGGTGTTTCCATTTCGACGTTCCATAATTTTCAAGGCGCGACAAAGCCCGAACGACACATGCCGGCCAAGGAAATTCCCACCAATAAAATGGGCCTATCGGCGGCCCTTCATCATTTAGCACATAGACACAGACGTGCGGCACATAGAGTGACTTACATTCACGCTGTCCATTTCCATTTAGAAAATAGGCCTATCGGTAGCCCTACGACATTGCGGTTCATAAGCACGAGCGTGCGGCGCATAGAGCCGCTTACATTCACGTCGGTCATTTCGCTTGAAAATGGGCCTATCGGCGGCCCTTTGACGTTTTGGTTCATTGGCACGAACGTGCGACGCATAAAGCGGCTTACACTCACGTTGGCCATTTCCATTTGGAAAATGAGCCTATCGGTGGCCCTTTGTTATTTTGCTCAAAGGCACGGACGTGCGGCGCATAGAGCGTCTTACAATCACACCGGCCATTCTATTTTCCAACTTTGCCTCGACCTCAAGGGACCCGCAGGCGATGTCCATCAAGGCGCGGATGGGAGGGCAAGGCCACACACCCGCCGGCCGAATTCACTTGTAACTTTGCCCCGGCCTCAAGGGGACCCGCGGGTGGCACCCACATACAAGGCGCGGACAGGAGGACAAGGTCATAGACCCGCCGGCCACTTTGTTCCCACTTTGCCCCGGCCACGAAGGGACCTGCGGGCGGCATTTCCCAAGGCACGGACGGGAGGGCAAGGTCACACACCTGCAGGCCGCACGAACTTGGGCCTATCGGCAGCCCTTCATCGTTTTGCACATAGGCACGGACGTGCGGCGCAAGTAGTGGCTTACAGTCATGCCGGTCGTTCTCTTTGAAAGTGCGCTCCCCGGCCCCGTACGGCCCGACGGGAGGCACACACATCGTTTTGATGAACTCTAGGCATGCCGACCAAAGAGTAAAAGATAGGTTCTATATTCCATCCGATGAAAATTTTGGCCTCAGGGTGCTCACTACCCCGGTCGATGCAATACCCACGTGGGAGAACACGGTTTGTTGGCCTATATCTTCCAAAAACATAGCTTAGCTTCGGGCACTAGCGAAAGATTTTGCAATATTTCCAAGAGGGACATGGTCCTTTAAGGTCGACAAGTGAGTTAAGCACATTTTGTTTCGGCACCGGAAGCTTCATCGTTTGACGTAGCACTCTACCTGACCTGCCCACCTGCGGTGGGGCCTGGCTTGCCTGCCCTACGTCGCTCCTCGATTTTGAGTCTCGCGGATGGGGGCCCTCCCCCAAGGGACGTGACTTACGGCGGCATGGATGTGACTTACGGTGCTACCCCCGCTTGGAGAACAAGGCAGCCTTGCCGGCATATTGAGGGTTCCTCGCTCCTCCCGATGATTGCCGTGGAATTATCCATCCCGGGTCCACCGAAAAGGGAAAAAGCATACAGGAGTGGGCTAACAAGTGGGTCGGGTCCATAAACACATTGATGGGCGAATCATCGTGCCTTTCCAAAGGATCATAAAAGATGAGGGTGGTTTGTGACACCGACCCCGAGACCCGTTGCCACCTGGGCCTGAAGTGCAGATCCGCTGCCATTTGCCGACAATCGATGCGGAGGCCGACGGTGACGTTGCAACGTACAAGAAAATTATGCCAAAGACGAGCCAAGGTCCAAGCGGGGACCAACGGCAAACATATCCATGTAAAAAATAAAATTTGCCCTTTTTCACGGACGGATCAACAACTGATACCGTCAACGACAGATTCACCGATCGATCGAGATCCGAAGCTCTGATACCAATTGTGACGGTCCAAGTCTAAGGGGGGGTTTTAGCTTTTCCCCACAAGGAGAAGGACGGCCACGAGTCAAAGGGCAATCCCCTTGAGTAACCCCGAAGCCAAAGCGAGACATGAGGTGAGATGGTCTGGAGGCCGGTTGCAACAGAAGACGGGACTTAACCCAAAGATGTGAGGGACAACTGCCGAAGGCGGGCCGGCTCGGCAATGCAAAGCCGTCAAGTCCAAGGTGCCGATTGCCAAGAGGCATAGTGGCTCTCCTTTGCCACACACATCCAAAGCCCCTTTACATGAGGGGGCAAGATGAGGGACGGACGATCGGGCTGGCCATCCTGCCATTTACGTGCGAGCCCCGTCAAGGATGGACGAGGGGGCGTTCCCATTATCGGGCATCTACCCCTGTTCCAAGGGGCAACCGACGTCCCCAAGAAAGGTGAGAAAAGGAAGGCTCAACACTCACGCCCATGGTGTGTCTTAGCCCGGACGTTGGGGGCATTCCTAACCGGTCCGCTGTCTAGAGGCATGCACGATTACCACTCCCCTTATAGTTGCACACAATTAGGCACATCACGACAAACCACCCGAGCACCAAGGAGGGCTGGATAGAAAACCAGGGAGGCAGGCAAAAGGGCATGACATTGACATGGTTATGACCCTTCGTAGGATATAAATGGCCATGGCTCCATGATGAAAGTTAGATGAAAATAAGATTGAATATATGCAAAATGATAGCTTTTTCGAGTTGTACATTACAATTACTCTTTAGAAACATTTTTTTTGATAGTTGAACCACATTGAATGCCAAACTATAATGCTAGAAAACATCAATTTTCATTTCACGAAATGATTATCTAACATTGTTACAAAATCATTTACAATGGAGATGTACAAATGTTGAACATCACCAAAAAAATGCCAACCCTCATAAAGAAAGGTAACAACATGTACAATTTTCCCGGGTAACAACATGTACAATTTTCCCTTAATATGATCTTAAATTACATGTGTTTATAGGTAAGAAATTTTTATAATAAAAGTGAAAAAATGGTTATTGTTTTTTTTACAAAAACGGTGAAAAATGTAGGCATGTCTCAAAAATTAAACAATCATCAATTCATGAATAAATAGTGAATGTTTTCAAAATAAGGTTCTTATCATTTCTCTCTCTATATATAATCCATGTTCCCATGATTTTTGACATGTTAATTAAAACAAAAAAGGTATTTAATTTCTTTATCTAGAAAAGAAAATTAAGCCAATTTCACATGTTTACATATGTAACAAGGCACTATTATGCGATTAAATCAAATAAATAAAATTTAGCTCCACTAATGATAACATATGATGCACAAAATATCTTGGTATTGTGTAGAAACTCTTATTTCGTGATGGAGATGCACAAAATGAATTCTAGAAATGCTAACAAAGAAGATTTTTGGAAAGTAAACATAGATAATCAGAGGTGATATTTATTTGTTTTGGCTTTTTCACTGTAAGAGATGATAATCGAAATGGAAAATCTCTAAGAGAGAGAATTCAATGGGCTTATTCAATCATGAGAAGGGAAGAGTGATAAGATAAGTAGTAAGGTATCACCTTGATGGAAATGCATAAATTCAAGAGAGGAGCTACACAAAAGGCCCTTCCTCATGTGCTACCTCCCCCAAAAAAAGGGTTCTTTTGACTACTTTATGAATGATAGTCTCAACACTTTGTCAAGTTGTCATGTCAACTCAGAATCTCCTTTAATCTATTGTGGTTTTCAAGATTGATGACAATACCTCCAAGGCAATGGCGATTGTTATCCTCCATGGTTTATCACTGATGATTTTCAATCAAAGATATTATTCCAATGATATTATTCACTAGCAATACCAATGATATATTCATGGCAACAAGCACAACACACGCAATAATATATATGTTTCACCTCTTAAACTACTACTTTTTTCCCATGAGTCATGTGTGGGATTGTTTTATGCAAAAAATTTCTTCATTCTATGAGATTTGCTAACCATCTCAAGTATGTATTAATTTTAGTATATAACCAATATCTTGTAGTTTTTGAAGTAGAAAGGCTATCTACAAGTTGAAAGTTTGAGTTTAGATTTATTTTTTTAATGGAGTTCAATAAGCACCTATTTCCTTGACTTTAACTTTGAAAGTACAACTGTACAGATGAATGGTCATAGTGCCCATCGAACCTCCCGTATCCCCCAAACACGGTTACAACTAGTTACAACTAGCCAAAACCATTACATATCCAACGCGAGGTTGAACCTTACATCTATTTTTTACATAGGCATGGAATTTGAAAGAACAATTCAGACCCCCAAGAGACTCCCTATATCCTTCACATTTAAGAGTTCATGCCACGTTAATTTGTGGGTATTAAACCTTGGACTTCAATCCAAAGATTCGATGTGTTTACCACAAACTATCCACCTCTCTCACCACAAAGATGCTTTTTTTTTCATGCATAATGATCTAAATTTTGGTGACAGATGTGCCTTGTACTCTTAGGTAGATGATCAAGGTTCAAGTCCCACCTAAGGCTGTATACCTCAGAGTTCTCCAAGATAGGTGCCTCTACCTTACGAGGTCGGGTGTGTGTGTCTTTCCAATTCATTGTACTCTCAAAAAAAAAAGGGATGACAAGATATAATTGATTTGACTCCACAACTCGTAAATTTGTATTCTTATGCTAAAATATTCTCTTTCTTCCATGAGTTGTGAAAAAATTTTAAAGAAAAAATAATTTTGGAGTTCTGGTGGACTTGAACCTAGAAATCAACAATGGTACAATAAATGGACACAGTATGCAAGAAAGAATTTGACGCTTTGACCAACTTGAACTATGTAATTAGGAGGTATACAATGAATGAACGTAATATATCCAACATCCTCCACATACGAGAAAACCAAGGACTAGATCAACTTGAAAGTTCAACAAGAGTACACTTGAAAGTCCAACAAGAGTACACTGACACGGCATGGGACTTGAAATGAAAAGGTTTGATGGGTTGACCTACTTGAACTTCAAAATCAACATACATACATACAATGAGTGAAAACCAAAGATTTGAAGTCGAGCAAAGGACTCCAACTCCCATAAACAACGTGAAACACCAACAACTCAATAAGGGTGAGTTTAGAGAGGGCGGTATGTTTTTGTTTACTCACCTTGAATGAGATTCTGTTCAGTTTACATAGAGCGGCAACTTTACGCTGAAAGTAAACGTGATTTGTTTGTTTATTAGTTAAAAAGTTCTTATGACCAATCACAGTAAACTCTTAAGGTGGTATATCTTTGTTCTTAGAGGGGTAGGTCGTCCTAAAACGTGATATACTCGAAACAAGCACTCTTTTCCAGAAACCAATGATATTTATCCAAGTGGCAGCACAAAGTATGCCGCCACTCTATGTGAACCTAGTTAAGTACACTCTAACCTAACAAAGTGATTCTTGTTATGGAACTTCGTGATTGTGTGAATCCAACCCTAACATTGATCTCAACTATCATTTTTCTAAGAGGATTGTGACATTAAGCATGCATCATGAGGAGCCAAGGCCGATACCTATAAGCTGCATCATCATTTTTTTTTTTTTTTTTGAGAGTACAATGAATTGGAAAGACACACACACCCAACCTCGTAAGGTAGAGGCACCCATCTTGGGGAACATCATGGACACTCATCTTTGGGAACTCATGGATATGTCCAGCCAGGATTTGAACTCAGGACTTCCTCCTAGAGATTCAAAGCATCAACCACTAGGCTATGCAGGCTTGGACAACATCATCATTTATTCATTGATCCATTCATGAATGAATGTGAGAGAAATATGAGGAAGAGTGAGGAGAGAGGAGGGTATTTATGGAAGTTAGTAGACATTGGCTATTAAAGGCTCACCTAACTCTTGGGGTTGCCTGCATTGATCACCATGCGATCTGCAATCCTCGAAGGATCAGATCGTTTACCGGACTGGCCGGTAGAAATTTCAAGTGAGAAGACGGGGTTCCATGACAGGTGTCCAGATCAGTCTTTCGTCCGGTACTCTTTTGGGTCATGATCTTTGCTTGCTGCGTTTGTATTATCTGCCAAGTTAAGGAAAGAATGTCAATTTTTCTCTTTTGTGGGCGTGGGTTATAGACAGACGGGCATGCGCATGGAAGTGTCCCTTCTCCCAGGTTGCCTCAAGCCACACCACCCTTTTCGCAGCGTTTCTGCGGCTTGCCGCTGCGACCCACCTCCCTAAATTGCACTTCCGAGGTATCCAGGTTTTTCGGCCCGTGAACAAGCGCGTTCCATATCGGGATAGCGTGTCCCTCCCGTCAGCCATGGCTTTGTCGTCGGTGAGGTCTCGAGCGGGACCGTCAGAGGACTAAGAGGAGCATTTCAATCTGTGGACTTCAGCCACTGAGGTAGCGTTCTTGGATGCTGCCCGACTGTACAGGTGGTGGTGTCTGTTTGGACGATGGAGATCATTATTGATGGGAAGCCCGCTGAAGATTTGAAGCTGCCCATCTCTTCTCTGGGCCTCCCTGGACGCCAAGAGCACTTGTCACTCTCTAAGGGGCTTTCTCGCATTGGCTGCGTAGACAGTAACCCTGATGAGCATGGAAGTAGGGTCAGCAAGGATGGAAGTAATGGGCCGAACCATGAGTTATATTTGTCCAGAAATACTGGTAATCAAGAGCTTCGCACAAGCGCAGCTGGTGCCAACCACGAACTTATCTCCAGTCGTCTTAATGGTTCGGGAAACGGGCCGCCTCCTTCTGATCAGCCTTACTCTGGAAGTTTCATCGGCGCAAAGAACAACACACCCTCTCCCCGCAACGATAGATGCGCTCAAGAACAGAATATTGATACTAAGCTGAGACAGGAGGAGGTTCCGTATTCCGATGAAAGGGAGATAACCCACAGGCAAGGCAACTGGGCGTATGGCGAGATTCTTGTGCTCCTAGAGGCGAAAGCAAAGGAGTACATGCATGCCTTTGGGGATTCCAGGAGAACCAGGCTTTCTGCAGACGATAAATGGAAGAACGTGTCTGATTATTGCAGAAGTAAAGGCGTCCAGAGAACCAAAGAACAGTGCAGAGTCAAGTGGGATAACATGATGCCAGATTATAGAAAAGTTAGGGATTACGAGGAGCAAAAGGAACCTAATGCACCTTCTTACTTTGAAATGGATGTGTGGGAGCGGCGCATGAAGCTGCTTCCTAGCAATATGGATGCAGAGATTTATCTTAGGATTGCGAGCATACAAACTAGTAAACCACCAAAAGGAGGGTTGAAAAGAGAAGCAAGAGAGAAAAGGTCGCTGGAATACTCACACATGCTTGCCACATCTCTTCAATCCCTGGGGCATTTGAGCAATGGTTTTGAAAGCATTAATGGCATAGACTACGGAGGGGAAAGGCCTCTTGCTGATCATGTTGGCCAACATATAGCCTCATCCACACCGAAGAGGCGGCGGCGGCGTAGAGCTGCCGATTTTGCCTTTCCGATCGAGAGGAAACCTGAGGCTTTGAATAGAATCGATCTTGGAATTGAGCCTGTTGCAAGGGCAGATGTTGAAATTCATGACTCCTCTTCTACAGAAGATGACGCAGCTGTTGTAAATTCCAGATCCCAACAAGGGACCCCATCGACAGCATGCCTGTATGCAGAAAGGAGTAGCTTCATCCTCTCTCAAGGGACAAATCATGAGAGTAGAGATGTGCTCCCTGTTGCATATAGATCACAGAATACTATTCAGCAGGCAGGTTCAGTGGCTGTAGAAAGAGGTAATAATGTAGTTTTGGGAGGATCCGCAGCAAGGGGTACTTGCTTGAAGGAAACCGCTAATGGCACATCCAATCATGATGCAACTAACCATGGTGAAGATCGTAAAGATGCACGCCACAGAGAATTAATGGAGCTTGAACGAGAGAAGCTTGCTGTTTTTAGGGAGGCAACTTGTGCTATAGCAAATGCCATGACGAATGCAATGGCTGTGTTTTCAAAGGTGGCAGAGGAGCTTCTTTTAAGGCGTCGGTAGATTTCTCTTGATGTGTAACATGTGAGTATTTGAAATATTCTCTTTTTGGATTTCTTCACTTCCCAGACTAAAGTCTGTGTCCTTGTTGTCCATCGATTGTCGCAAAAATGTTTTGACGAAAGTGGAACATGGTTTTCATGATTTCTTTCAATCAAGACTTATTCTTGAAACTGTCATGTTGACTTATGGCGTCTGCAATTTTTCAAAGAGATCTGTTGTTTACTACATGTATTGAATCATCTGAACTCTTAGCAAGATTCTTTTAGTCTTGAAATTCTCATTGAAGACTGTTACTGTAAGTATAATATATACATTCAAGGGTGAAATTTCAGAATCGAATACGATAGAAGTTTGGAGATCTGCATTTTTATTTCTAACCTCTTTTCTGTCTGTGTGAACTTAAATACATGCTTTTGTGCATCTAGTTTGTGATGCCAGATTCTAGTGGTCTTGATGCTGCACTGGATTATATAAGGAATTAATTCTATGTGCTATCTCTGCAGCCAGCATTTTCAGTTGATAACATGCGTTCCTGATGCCGTTAATTAGTGTTTGTGCCATGCGTCATTCTCATGATATGTGAGCTTTCTAAGAGCCTTTAGATACTTCTAAGTATATGGCAAGACTATGCTGATGCCACATTTTGTGGACGATTTCATGTTTATCTTCCCTTATTGTTTGCATTAGTATTGTTAACAGGTTTTGATGTGGTCTTTGTTTTTCGACAAAATTGAGGAATTGATTGTAGGTGTAGATTACAAGAGATTCACGATTTGCATTGGACATACATAAAATATTTCGAACATTGAGGTTTTGAACAAAGTGCATCGCTTACTGTGGCTAATTATTTTATCATTATCAACATGATTTGAGTTGGAAGGTACATGCATTATACATCCTGAGAGTAGGTTTTTAACTCACAAACATCATGCTTCATGTTTCATCTTTCACTTTCATGACTTACATATACTATATATAGCCAAAACATTCAATTTACAAGAATCAAGGTAGTGCATGAGGGAGTCATGCACTAATGTTGTCCTATAGTCTAATAGCTCTCATATAGTTGGATGCATTGTGCGTCGAGAGCTGGACTTATATTATTGTCTTTCCTAGTGCCTATATCTACATTTTTCATTATTTATTTGATTTTGCATCCGGTGGCCATTTTGCCTTTCACATGGACACCAAGGGTAACAATCTCCCACTAAAGACCAATATGGCCAAAGCAACTATGGGTATATCTTTTCATAACTCCCATTGCAAATGCAATGTCTGGTCTCGTGTCTCGTAGCTATGATAGCATACATGAGACTACCAACAATAGATTGATAAGGAATTTTGGTCATGAATTCCTTTTCCTCATCTGATTTGGGGCAATCATCCTTGTTCAATTTCACATATGTGGGTAAAAGTGTACTCAATGTCTTTCCACCCTGCATATTAAACTTGTGAAGTACTTTTGGATATGTACTCACTTTGAGACAAATATATGCATCTTTTACTCTATCACGAGTAATGTGCATGCCAAGAATATGTTTGGCATCCCCCAAATCCTTCGTATCAAATGTGTGTCTCAACTTCTTTTTGAGAATTGACAAGTCATAAGAGGACTTCCCAACGATCAACATATCATTGACATTAAGTATCAAGCATATCAAGCTTCCATCTTAGCATCTTTTTGTGTAGAGACAATGATCTTCATTGCTTCGAGAATAGCCTTGAGACTTCATAAAGGCATCAAACTTTTGGTACCATTGTTTAGGGGACTGTTTAAGTCCATATAAGCTCTTCTTGAGCTTACAAACTAGACTTTCTTTGCCAAGAACTACATAACCCTCTGGTCGTTCCATATAGATCTCATCTGTAAGATCTCCATGCAAGAAAGTAGTTTTCACATCCATTTGGACTAGCTCTAAGTCCTCCATTGCAACAAATCCAAGCAACATGCACAGGGTAGTCATCTTGACCACTGGAGAGAAGATTTCCTCAAAATCAACACAATGTTGCTTAAAACCCTTTGCAACAAGTCGTGCTGTTTACTTTGGAGAATACTTTGGAGAAGCCCTATCTGACGTGAATTTCAACTTATATACTCATTTGAATTTTAAAAATTTCCTTCACTTTGGCAAAGGTACTAAATCCCAAGTACCATTCTTATGAATAGAATCCAACTCACTCTTCATGGCACACCCCCTCTTGACATGATCCATTGTCTTCATAGCCTCTTTGTAGCAAGAAGGCTCATGAGCATCTGTTAGCATAACAGAATCCAAACCTGGAACATATCTATCAGGTGGATGTGAGACACGTGTAGAGCGTCTCAATGGTTGCTGAACACAAACATTTGCAGACTGATATGATCGGACATTCTCTTGAATATCCCTATGTGCATCATTTTTATACATGCTAATAGGAGGACTAGTATCCTCAAACACCAATCTTCTCACTTCAACCTCCTTAATGGGTTGTTTATGCATTTTAAACTCATTGAAAATGACATCACTACTTTTGATTACTAATTGTGTTTCAAGATCCCATAAGTGATATCCAAATTGTCCTTCTCGATGATATCCAAGAAAAATGCATTTCTTTGACTTATGGTCTAACTTTTGTCTAAGATTCTTGGGTATATGAACATATGCTTCACACCCAAAAACTCGAAGATTATCATAATATGGTGGCTTCCTTGTCCATAACTCTTGTGCCACTTTCAAACCTTTTGCAATACTAGGTGAAAGGTTAATCACATGAACTGAAGTCAATATTGCTTCTGCCCAAAAGCCTTGTGAAAGGTTTGCATGATGCAGCATAGAAACTACTCTATCTTGAATAGTTCTATTCATCCTTTTAGCTACACCATTTTGTGCTTGGGGTATAAGGAGTTGGAAACTCTCTATGAATTCCTCTAGACTGACAAAAAAGGCTGAATTCATGTGAGGTATACTCACGCCTATTATCTGAACATAAAGCCTTATGCTTAGTTCCTTTTTGAGTCTCAACTTAAGCAAGCCATTTTCTTAAATTAGGGAATACCTCATCCTTTGCTTTGATAGGATATACCCAAACTTTTCTAGTAGCATCATCTATGAAAGTGACAAAATAAAGAGAACCCCCTAATGACCTTGTGGGCATAGGACCACACACATTTGTATGAATGAGTTCTAAAGGCTGAATTGAAGAGTCAACATGGCATAAATAGCCATGCCAAATATACACCATGGGCTTTTCAGTAATAGCTAACTAGTGTTCTTTCTGTGATACAAATAAAGGATAGTGAGCCACCTTTGCTTCCCTCTGTAATAACCATATTGCCCTTTGATATGCGAAAGGATTGAGCATAGAAGACCACCTTGTAACCAAGGTCAAGTTGACCAACTGACATCAAGCAATGTGATAACTGAGGTACATGGAGTACATTATGCATAGTAAATTTTGAACCATCAATGAACTTCACAACCACATCTCCAATCCCCACAACGTCACACTGGTAAGAGTCACCAAGTCTCACGGCACAAAGAGAATTCGTTTCATAATTAGAGAACCATCCTCTATGTGGCTTCACATGGAAAGAAGCACCATAATATAGTAGCCACGTGTGGGAAAGAGAATCAACCATAAGAGTCTCAATTGGCACAATACTATCAAGTGTAAACACATCAGCATCATAAAAAATAGCATTAATTTCTTCAATCTTCACCATCGAAGTAGATGGTGCATGTAGTAGTTTAACATGCCCATAACATTCTGTCTTTTACCTTTAGCATCCTTCAATGCATAACAATCTTTCTTCATGTGTCCTTTCTTATGACAATAATGACATTCGATACCCCTCTTCCTTGATTTACTTCTACTCTTATTCCATTGACCATTCTTTTCCTTGTTCTTGCTCCTTCCACGTTGCTTATTCTTTCCTTCGTAAGAATCATGAACATTATATGCATCTCCACTCTGAGTGCAAACCATAGATTTTCTACGAATCTTCTGACTCAAGAGTGCTCCACATATGTCATCATAGACCAGTTTACCACCGAGTGCACTATTGCTAATAGTTGTGCAAAACGTATCCCATCATGATCGCAAGATGCATAACAACAAGACTGCGTTCATTTCATTAACCATATCCATTTTTCGAGTCTGTAATTGGGAGAATATAGCATCAAGCTCATTTATATGAGAAGCACTACTATGTGTCCTTCATGCGAAGGTCATATAACTTTCTTATCAGGTACACTTTATTTGATGCTGTCTCTTTTTCATATGTATTGCATAATTTCTTCCAAAGCTCCTGTGCACTTTCACGGTCTAATATTGTAAAGTAAACATTATCTGCCAGGTGCAATTGAATGGTAGACCTAGCCATTTCATCTTACTCATCCCAATCATCTTCATCCATGTTAGCATGCTTTGAGATTCCATTTACTGGCTTCCATTGCCGCCTCTACATCAGCATATCTTTAATCTGATTCTTCCATAGAGCAAAGTTTGTGCCATCAAATTTTCGAATCTTAAAATGGTCTTTACCCTGCAAGTTATAGCTCCTCCTCAGAACACTTGCACTAGACCTTGATCCACCAGATGTGCCTGAGACCTCTGATGTCGTGATGGCAGAGAATTGAATAGAATGATAATGGAGCTAGAAGAGTCCAAACCCCACAAAGGCTCAAAGAAGGATGACCAAGTGTCAGATTCTGGGAGAGAATTCAATAGTCTTCCCAGAGAACTGAATCAATAATGAAGAACCAAAAGGAGTATGTGAAAATAAATGTGCTCACACCAGTAAGTGTATCAAGGAGTAAATCCACCATTTTATAGGTGACAAACCAAAAATCTGGAAAAATTTTGTCAGAGTATCCTATGCAAAATGAGCATATAACCAGTGTCAAAATCTCATAAAATTGCAAGGATTGACATGTTTATTTTTAGTGAATCACTGACTCCACTTCATATAATCAGTTACCTGAAAGAAGCCAACTAGGCTTATCGAGCACTTATGAACAACTATCATACGTCTCCTATGGTGAGGCTTGGTAAGTCTTTCACCTACATCA
>MU260070.1:337500-565000 GCA_020310875.1 Ceratopteris richardii
TGGGGTTGGGGTTGGGGTTGGGGTTGGGGTTGGGGTTGGGGTTGGGGTTGGGGTTGGGGTTGGGGTTGGGGTTGGGGTCGGATTGAGATCAGCTCGGGGGTGGTCGGGTGGATGAGGCTTCACATTGAAGCAATCTGATAGATTTTGTAACGCAGATCAGAACTACTTGTAAATCTGCACAGATAATAAAATTCTCTCTCTTCTTGTTCTGCGTATACTCTGTTTGCCTTCTTTATATCTTGTGGTGTCGAAACCCATTATTCTGTGTGAGATTGTGACTCAAGTTTAGGAGACTTGTTACAAGTGGTATCAGAGCAGAGTTGGATTCCGGGACAAGATGCAGGCTTTGAAGAAGAAGATAGAAGAACAAGAGGAGCTTTTCCGTAGATTGAATGCAGAATTACATAAAGAAAGATCCAACAAACAAAAAGAAGCTACTGCAAATGCTTTCATGGACCTCAATGCTGAAGGTGGTAATGGTGCGGGCACATCAAATGCACGTAGAGCTAGACGGCAACGTGAACCTGAAGAGGACGATGATGCAGGTGAATCTGCACTCAAGCAAGTGTTCAAAAGAGCAAAATTAAATGAATTTGATGGTGAGAAGAAAATTGGAGAGGATCTTCAAGCATGGATTGAGGAACTTGAAGATTTCTTTAACCTGCGCGTATTTAGTGAGGAATCAAAAGCAAAGGTGGCAATTCTGCATCTGCGAGGAGTCGCAAAACTGTGGTAGAAATCTTATATACAGACAAGAACACGTGAAGGTCCGATCCTCTGGAAAGAATTTCGAGAGCAAGCAGAGAATCGTTATTGTTCTCCACATTATCGGATGGAAAAGAAAATGGAATTCTACTCTTTCAAGCAGCATGAGGATGATAGATATAACTTGTCTATTGAAGAATATAAGGAGAAATTTTTGCGTTTACATAAGTATGCACTAGAAGTTTCTGGAGATGCGCTGAAAAGCAAGTTTATTGAGGGTTTGCGGGAAGAGCTTCGCTATCAAGTAAAGGGGTCTGGATTTGTAGATTTTCTTAATGCGGTTGCAAAAGCAGAAAACTTTGAGAAGATGGAGAAGTTTACCACGAAAAAGGCATTCAAATCAAGGTTTATCTCAACAGGACATCGACCCCCAAGTCCTATTTCAATAATTCAAAATGGACAGAGATCGACTAACTCTATTAACGGTCAAGGAGGAAGACCAAAGCCAAAGCAAACGGATACACCTAAGAAGCAAGAAGTTATGCATTGGCAACATGATTCTGATTTCCTGGAGCGGGCTAAGAGGCTTGGACTTTGTTTTCGATGTGGAGAACAAGGACATCGCACTTTTGAATGTCCAAACAAGGCCATCAACCGTTCTATGCAAGTGAAGATAGCTCATCTACAAGA
This sequence comes from Ceratopteris richardii, assembly GCA_020310875.1. Lineage (NCBI taxonomy): Eukaryota > Viridiplantae > Streptophyta > Polypodiopsida > Polypodiales > Pteridaceae > Ceratopteris > Ceratopteris richardii. The sequence continues at coordinate 338,896 of MU260070.1, forward strand.
AGAAAACATGACAATTGAGGAAGCGGATGATCAAGGTAAGTGTTCTAGCCCTAGACTTCAATGCATGAAAACTTCTTCTCATTCAAGGGCATCGGCGATTAGGATTATGGGGGACATCCTCACGTAAGGTTAGTTCCTTGATTGATTCGGGTAGTACAATTTGTTTCCTTTCACTTAAGATGGAAGAAGCTTTAGGGTTGCATATTGAGATGCAGACTAAAAGACCTGTACAGATTGCTAATGGTAGGATACACTATACTCGAGGCTGTATTGAGAATCTTGATTTTATGTTAGGAGAACATAAGTTTTTGGGTACCTTCCATGTAATTGAAATGAGAGAATGTGATGTAATCATCGGAATGGACTGGTTAGTTCATAATAGTGTCGTGATTGATTGTGAAAGCTGGATCCTTACTTTGAAAATAGAAGGGAAGGAACATCGTCTTGCAGGCAAGTGTAATTTAAGTTTTTCTCCTATTTCTGCAATAAAGTTGATTAAGGGTATTCGACAGGGTTGTGAGACATATTTAGTTTATGTGCATGACCTTCAGGAGAAGAAGAAAGAAGAGGAAATACCGGAATATGTTAAAAAACTTTTAGATGATTACGCAGATGATCGGGCATGCCTCCTCCTAGGAAAATTGACCATGCTATAGACCTTTATCCAGGAAGTGAGCCTTATTCTAGAGCATCTTATAGGTTCAATATTGATGAATTGAAAGAGTTGAAGCTCCAATTGGATGATCTATTGAAGAAGGAGTTGATAAGACCTAGTGTTTCACCTTGGGGAGCACCTGTTTTGTTTCAGAAAAAGAAAGATGGTTCATACAGACTTTGTATTGACTATAGGGGATTGAACAAGAAAACCATTAAGAACAAGTATCCACTGCCACACATAGATGAATTTCTGAGTCAATTGAGTGTTGCCACAGTATTCACTAAAATTGACTTAAGATCGGGATATCATCAAATTAAAGTAAAGTCTGAGGACATACCCAAAACCGCTTTTAGAACATGATATGGTCATTACGAGTTCATAGTTTTTCCTTTTGGATTAACAAATGCTCCTTCAACATTTATGTGTTTGATGAATAATGTGTTTCATGAATATCTCGATGAATTTATATTAGTTTTCCTTGACGATATTTTTGTGTATTCTAAGGATGATGATGAACATGCATTGCATCTCAGGAAGACTTTACAAAAAGTAAGAGAGCATAAACTATATGGTAAGATGAGTAAATGTTATTTTGCAAAAGGGGAAGTGACTTATTTGGGGAGAGTTGTTTCTAAAGAAGGGATTCATATAGATCCTGAGAAAGTTAAAAGCATAGTTGACTGGCCTACACCCAAATGTGTGAGGGATGTGAGAAGCTTCCTTGGTTTGGCACAATATGAGAGTGCACACATTAGGGAGTTTTCTCGAATTGCAAATCCTCTTACAGAATTGACAAAGAAAAATAGAGAGTTCACATGGAACGATGAGTGTCAAAAGGCGTTTGACGAGTTAAAACAGAAAGTTATCGAAAATTGTGTGCTAAAGATACATGAGTTAGGGAAGCCTTTTATTTTGCATGTGATGCTAGTGGAAGCCAAATCGGATGCGTACTTTCACAAGAAGGGAGGGTAGTGGCTTATGAGTCAAGGAAATTAAGGAAACATGAACTAAATTATACAACACATGACTTAGAAATGCTTGCAGTTGTTCATGCACTTAAACATTGGAGACACTTATTGCTAGGAGTAAAGTTTGAATTAAGAACAGATCATCAGAGCCTTAAATACATATTTACTCAACCTTTACTTAACAATAGACAAAAACGATGGATCCAATTGCTAAGTGAATATGATTTTGATATTAAATACTTAGCAGGAAAAGAAAACAAGGTGGCCGATGCTTTGAGTCGTAAACCCTTATGCAGTTCAATTTCTATTTTATCCTCTGATTTTGATATTGGAAAAGAATTAAAAGAAGATTTATTTTATGCAGCAATCTTGGAATTTTTGGGTATGAATCCAGGTTCTATGTTTCAGGGAAAATTTCATTTGAGAAATAATGATTTGTATTGTAATTCTCGTTTATGTATTTCTTCAGAATCTGTTTTGAAAGAAAAGATCCTGCATGACTGTCATGATGCACCTTTCTCTGCACACCCTGGTTTTTCTAGAACTTATGCAAAAGTGAAAGCTTCATATTACTGGCCACGTATGAAATATGATATTAAGAGGTATGTCGAAGAATGTCTGAAATGTCAACAGGTTAAGACCGAATTTAAAAGGAGTCCTTGCATGTTACAACCATTAGATGTGCCTGATAAAAAATGGGAATCCATCTCTATGGATTTCATAACAAAGTTGCCTGTGACCAGAAGTGGGCACGATACCATCTTTGTTGTCGTGGACCGTCTTACAAAGATTGCACATTTTCTTCCCATGAGGAAAACTGATACAGCTTTGCATGTTGCTAAACTTTTCATAAAAGAAATTTTTAGGTTACATGGTATACCCAAAAGTATAATTTCTGATAGGGATGCAAGGTTCACATCTAATTTTTGGAAAGCAACATTTCAATCCATAGGAACAGAATTACGCATGAGTACTTCATTTCATCCTCAAACCGATGGTGAGACCGAGAGGGTTAACAGGGTGCTTGAGGATATGTTATGCATGTATGTGAATGATAAGCAAAACAATTGGACTGAATATTTGCCCTTGGTTGAGTATGCATATAATAGTGCATGGCATTCCTCTATTAAGATGACACCTTTTGAAGCAATGTATGGTTATAATTGCTTGCTTCCGCATTCACTTTTTAATTCACAGAATCAGGTTGAAATATCCAAACAGATGCTTGAAAACATGGATTTGGAGTTAAATAAGGTAAGGAAAAACATGAAAGATGCACAGAAACGTCAGAAATTATATCATGATCTCAAAAAGAGGCCCTTGGAATTTAGAACAAATGATCTGGTTTTTTTGAAAGTGAGTCCTTCTAAATCAAATTTGGTTTTAGGCAAAGATCGTCGATTGTCTCCTCGTTATGTTGGTCCTTTCAAAATCTTAAAGAAAATTGGTTCTGTTGCATATTTACTTGACCTACCTAATACTTTGAAAATTCATCCAGTCTTCCATGTTGGATTACTTAAAAAGTATGTTCCTAATGCTGATCATGTTTTGCAGGACAAATCTAAGTTGAAGGAAGATGCCACTTTTTAGCTTGAACCAGAAGTTATATTGGATAGGAGAGTTAGACATCTTAGGAGTCATGAAATAGTGGAAATTTAAGTAAAGTGGTTTGCATATCCTATTGAAGATTCAACATGGGTTGGTTTAGATGAGTTTATGGAACATTATCCTTCTTTTCAACTCTGAGGACAAAGTTCTTTAAAGAGGGGGAGAATTGTAAGATGCCACGTTGATGAAAAAAAAAAAAAGATGTGTAGGTAATAATGAAATTTTATGTTTAGGATATTTTGATCATGTCTTCAAAATTTTGTAGCAATAAATTTTTACATTCTCTCTCTAGAAAGTTGTCGCATGAAATTTGTATGTTAATTTCGAGCATGAAGATGAAGGAATCTGAAAAAGTGTTGTATGAGAGAAAGGTAGAGTATTCTTAGTAGAAAAACTTTACCTGATTGAATTTTTTGTAGTTCCTATGTTTTATGTCTCATTTGGTTCCATGAAGATAGGTTAATGAAGAGATTTTTCATGTTTTTTCATCTCTCTAGAATTTTCGATTTTGCAGGGCCCAAAAGTGATATCTGGAAGCAGATTTGGACCTGAGGCGTCTCTAACATTATTGTACAGATTTAAGAACTAAATATTTTTGTCTCTCATAAGCTCAAGCTGATTCCTCACTGTTTTTGAGTTACAGGGTTTTGAAAAGTTCCATTTTCCAACACTTAAAAAAAAAAAAAAAAAGAGAAGCCTTCATTCATTCATCTTATTCATGTTCGCGGATTTAGAAAACGCACATGGGTATATGGGTTATTTTTGGGTGATTGACGTGTGTGAGTGCGTTGCAGGGATTACCTCTATTTTTGCAGGTACGATTCTTGATGGTGGACATGAAAAGTAGATGCATGGGTGGTCTGGGAGTCTTGCATGAGACATGCGAAAAGACGCTATCTTGAAGCATGCAGATTCTAAAAGTGCGGGTCTAGGAAGGCGTGATTGGTCGTGCGCTGGCGAAAGGCGGAGATCCTAAAAAGACGAAGACTGAGAGATAGAAAAGAATGATGGTCGTACAGTCATTACGATCTTTTTTCGGCTTCTGGAATTGTGATTGAGATTGGGATTGGGATTGGGATTGGGATTGGGATTGGGATCGGGATCGGGATCGGGATCGGGATCGGGATCGGGATCGGGATCGGGATCGGGATCGGGATCGGGATCGGGACCGGGACCGGGACCGGGACCGGGACCGGGACCGGGACCGGGGGTGGTCGGGTGGATGAGGCTTCACATTGAAGCAATCTGATAGATTTTGTAACGCGGATCAGAACTACTTGTAAATCTGCACAGATAATAAAATTCTCTCTCTTCTTGTTCTGCATATACTATGTTTGCGTTCTTTATATCTTGTGGTGTCGAAACCCATTATTCTGTGTGAGATTGTGACTCAAGTTTAGGAGACTTGTTACACAATACTTCGCAAAATTGAGCTCAACTTGTGTATTTATGCTCTGGGTACTTTTCACAAGTCATATAAAGCTTTTTCCCTGACTCACAGATAATTTTAAAATTTTGAATGCACACCTCTTCTTACGCTCCATGTACATTTCTTCTTGCAACTTATAAAGTCGGGAAGCATTTTACACATTCATTTGAATCTCGAAACAATTTTCAACTTTTCCATCAACCATTGAAATCAGATCCCTAACTGATGGCATCTCAGCTATAGGATTGAGAGTGTTGTCAAAGAATATTCCACATATTTGATCATAATCCTTAGCAACTAACGTAGGCTTTCCATCTGCAAACTATCAAACTTTTTCTTTATGTTAGTCTTTTTGCATTCAATGTGCATTGAAAGCTTCCATTTTCTTTTTCGTTTCACGCGTTTCTCACTTTTCAATAGCTTCTTCAAGCATGAACAACTAGGGTCAATGTCTTGCATAATCTGAATCATTTATGTACAAGAATTTGCAACAAAACTTTTATATCATAATCTTGACTGTGTGCATGCCAAGCTATTCATTTGAACTTTCATTACCACTTGAATGATCTTCAACCATGTCAAAAATTGCAATAAACCCATCTATTTTTTTCTTTCCCTTTATTGATCTTATAATTCTTTTGATATTCTGAAATTGATATATTTGGCCAGGCATTTTTTTGATCCTGTCACAAGTAGATGCATTGGAAAGGCTTTATATTCCTCCCTTTTCATGCACCATACATCCTTTGTGTTGCTATTTTTGTATTATGCCCTTGTAAAAGCTCTTATAAAGAGCTTAGCAGATGATCTAATCAATATTTTACGGTTTTATTTTTGGGGGGCTGCAAAGTGGGCAGCTCATCTCCACATATTGGAGTCAAGACATTGGAGGACCAGCTTGGAAGAGACGCATAACTGTGTCCAGGTTCAAATCCAAGATCTTTATGGCTTTAGCAAATTTGGTTTGCTGTGCTTTTCTCCTTCTCCCTCTTACTCTCCATACTCTCTAGTTTGAGTTAGCATCCCATCTTATCTCTGCATTCTCTCAGCCTACCTTTATTTAACCTCGGCTTTGTGCTGCATTTATTTCTCCATTAGATCTGCATTTTCTTTCAAGCAGACCTGTGATTATTTCAGCTGGCGTACCATGTAACTACATTGCTGGACTTTGCTACTGGTCTGCTGACACTTTTTCCTTGCTGAGTTGGGTTGTTTTGAGCAACTTTACTTCTGTAGATTACTTATTATGCTGCCATATAGCTGCCACTATTATTCACTTGCGGCCTTCAAGAATTGATATTAATCTTGCGTTTACCTCTGTTGGATCATACAGCTGGTATCCTTTTTGTTGCTATTTGTGTGATCATCAGCCACCACTCCAGTCGTAGCCCTTGGTCTGCTGGATCTTTACCCATCAACACATTCGGGATGACAGGATGGGGATATGACATATCCTCTTGTTACCAAGAGGTGTTTGAATCAAGTTGGATGTTTTGGGATGGTTTGGTATTCTGTACGAGTGGGATGGGAGTCCTAAAAAATGTTGCAACTTGCTTTGACCGCAAACATGTTTGGATTGAGTCTCCTTCCAAAACCTCATGATGTGATTGAGGTCTATCATACATATAGGATTCTGCACGATATGAGAGTAAACCTATACAAAATTACATAGGTTTACTTTTATTAATGGTACTCAAGAGTCAATATCCAAATATCAGTAAATTGTTTACTATGTGAGATTAAGCTACTTAATATTCCTACGAATAGCTTATTGCGAATAAAACTATAAAAGATATGAGAAGGCAAATTTATGTGGAAAAATAAAGAGGATTTTTGCTGAATATGTAGATCATGCGAATGTTTCAAGGAGGCTACGTGTTGGTTTCTAGAGAAATAATTTATTATAATCAAGTATAAGGGCTGTGCTTTATGTGTACCAATATTATGCCATATATTATTATGTACACTTTTTTATTGTGTATTGCTGCATTGAATGACATACCAGATATATTATTGCTCAAGGGTACTATTCAGGTATAGCTTGTACTGTACCACCTTGATTGCAGTTCATCATTCTTGGCTCACTCTAGATGTTTTTTTTCTTTTTCCTTGTTTTCAATTTGCTTATTCTTGTTTCATTGGCCGATCCAACTTCTTAGATTACATTGTCTGTTGAATCTCCCTGTAGAATATTCTTTCAAACCTTTACTTGCATATCCATGAAGGAATGATGTGTTTGGCCGATGCATATGTGGTATGTGTTTGGTTCATGAACTGAATGGAACATCAAGTCTTGATGCATAGTGTGTTGTTCAATATGGTTAAATAAAATAACCAAACAAATAAATAGCTAATAGATGAGTAAATAAATAGATATATGAACGTGTAACAAATGCACATTTTCTCACGCATGCATACGTACACACGAGTGTATGTATGTCTATGTAATGTATGTATATATGTATGTATGTATGTATGTGTGCATGCATGTATGTATGTATGCTATGTATCTATGTTATGTATGTATATATGTACATATGCTTGTGTTTTACTCATGTGTATGTGGTCATACATAGAAATGACTAGTACATGAACAAAGATGAGACACGATGTGTAGATAAGCTGGCTGGATAAGTATGCTGGCTTTATCTATAAAGTTATTAGGTATCACATTACACATCATGACACCTGCAGCCATGGAGGGAAAATATTGGCAAATCAGTTATTCATGTTATCTTTGTTGATGAAGGTGACTTATCATTTGAGTGAACGACATTGTGTGCTTGCTTTGATATTTCAACAATGCTGGCCAGGGTCAAAGAGTTGCATGTTTTGGATTATTATCGACGCCTTGGCAATGGTGCTTACCTGCACTGCCCTCTAGCGATAGTTGTTATATTATTCACACCATATAACAAAATAGTATGATTGTAGTCAGTAAGAGTGATGATGGATATGGATTTATTCAGTTGAGAGGGGGATGGTTTCACTTGAGTGAAAAATTAGTTTGAACTCCTTCCTGGCATAATCATGACACCACTATAATTTGACTAAAATGTGATGACAGATTGAGTTGCCTGCAGCTATGTCTGGAGGACAAGTTTGTATTTGAATGTGAATTCCCGACTGCCACATTAATGTGTTGTATGGTTTACAATTCAGTGTCTATATTGGGAGAATATAGACAGTGTTTATCCTATCAACTATGTGTTTTCTTTGATTTTTCCCATCTTTTGTTTGCATCTTGTGCGAGGCTTCATTATGGCTGAGTTTGCTCATCATGTCTGGAAGTGATAGAAACTCGGTTCATAGAGCTTGTGCATTGTGGGGTGCATGTGTGTGAGCATGTATGCATTCTTAGTTCTATACCCACTATTGGGCACTGATGATTTTAGTGGGGATTTCATAATATTGAGGTGATACTACGCATAATGGAGCTGATGGTTAAATAGTCTTACGGTTGACTACCATGAGCTTTTAGTTGCACTTTCATTTGAGGGATTCATCTTTGTATTTATGATTTTATCGTATTAGCAGACATGAAATTTTCACTTGTGGATCCCTTATCTGACTGGCGGCCAGTGGATAGGTGTGTATACACTATCAACTTTGCATTTTCTTTAATTTTCCCATCTTTTCTTTGCATCTTGTGCTGGGCTTCATTCTGGCTGAGTTTCATCACTTAAACTGATCGAAGCTCAGTTTTCTTGTGAGTTCATGCTTGTAGTATGTGTGCGTTGTGGGGTGCGTGTGTGTGAGCATGTATTCATTCTTAGTTCTATAGCCACTATTGAGTTTATACTATGCATAATGGAGCTGATGGCTATATAGTCTTGCGGTTGATTATCATGAACTTATGGTTGCACTTACATTTGAGGGTGAATTTGGGGTTTTTGCCTGGACAATCATCTTTTATGTTTCATGGCTGTTTAAGTAAGCTCACTTCACAAAATCTCAGAGTGTGCTTGTGTGTTCGAAGTAGAAGTTGTATCATACAAGGCGCTGATGGTCAAGCCCATCCAGATGGTTCAAGTGGTAAGAGAAAGAAATCTGGCCAGATGTTACTGTAGTACACTGGTCTTAGGTGTTTTTCTGCATTCATTTCATCTGATTAAAGGACAAAGCATCTAAGTGGAATAACTACAGCCTCGTAAGAGAGAATACTGTTTTACACTAATGTTGAGTGACTTCATGAACTTGATGTGATTAAATAAATCATCTGTTTAGAATGATCAACACTAGCAGGAATTAGATCTATTTCTGGAATATCAGCACCAACAGGACTTTCTATTTCTCTTTGCATTTTTCTTTCCTGATTTCAAGGGCAAATCTTTATGTCCAAGTATAGTAAGCAATACCTTTTTAGGGAGAGAGGTTTAGAACCAAGAAGTTGTAACAGAGCTGAGCCAACTACATGTCACTTTGGTTGCTCGGTTATGCAGGTTTTTTCAACTAGTCACGATTTATGATATATGGTGGTGGTTTTGTGCTATCGTATTCTAGTTTTGTGTGTCTTCTACCCTAGCTCCGACTCTCGAATTGAAGCAGCATAATCTGTATTGGTTTTCGTTAACATTATCATAATATCGGATCCAGGTAGTATATCTTTGTATGATTTTGTAATTGTGGTTTGCTTTTGTTGTGGTTTATAATATTACTAGTTTCTTTGAATCACATTTTCAAAAGGTTTAGGATATATCTCTCAATTAGAGTCCAAAAAGATAGTTGTAACAAGAGCAAGCCAGAGGATTATTGAAGAAGTGCAGTGTTTATCGAGTTTAACATTATTAAGTCTGAGTAATGATACTCAAAATACAAGAAAGGTTAGCTTTATTATGCTTTTGTTAGGAAGTCTTGAAAATCTTTCTTAGATGTAGGTGACTTGATGACATTTCGAATTTTGTCATATATGTACTTGAGATGCTATAATCGCAGTGGCTGACATGATAAGAAAACTCAAAATTTAGGATTTCCATGTGTGATGTAAAGTTTTATTCACAAGTGCCTAGTTTAATTAATTTTTAATTTTCAAGATTTCCAGATTCTTTTCATTCATTGACCATGGATTTTGATAAGTAGCACAACTTGGAATTACCAGTTTTCTGGAGCGACACCTAGATTAGAAGCCGAAGAATACTTAAAGAAGCATTCATTCGTCAGAAGAAGAGAGATTATGCCTTGATCATTTTAGCCGAAAATGAGATCAAAGATTTACCTTGAGAATAGGTTTCTGTGATTCTAGTCAATTCAACCTTTTTCACAAGTGAGTTCAAGGCGGCCTGGAGCATGTTATGTTAGTCTATGAGTTTTATTTGGTTAGTATTGTTACTTTGAAGTTGTCACTGTAATGATTTTCCCACCTAGGAGATGAGATGAGAGATCCAGCACGATCTTATGTATCCCCCCATGTAATTATATTCTTTATAAAATAAATGAAAATTTGAACTTCGTATTTCTCTAAGAGTATGAACTTTGCATGTAGTAAGAATATAATTTCAATTTTTGTAGGAGGCAGATGAACTGTAAGAATATGTAACTGGGTTTAAGTTCTTCTGTCCAGAAATCAAATTACACGCAATTTCTTATCATTTATGATCCCAAATGAGCTTGAATTGACTGGCATGTCTGTGAAGAAAGTTCTCTTGTGCTATTGATGGACACAAACTACCTTTTGAGGGACTCGTTCTCTCTCTCTCTCTCTCTCTCTCTCTCTCTCTCTCACACACACACACACACACACACACACACACACACCCCCCCCCCCCCCACACACACCATACACATTTAGGAATGCACGTAAATAATGTGCTTAAACATATAGGCAAATACATGGATGCACGCACATATAGACAAACATCCATGCATGCATGCAATGTACGTAATGGTCATACATACATACACCTACTCTCAGACAGAGATCCAAGCTGGATCATTTATCAGTGAGTGTTGGAACAAGAGCATGAGTTGCGAAGGTTCCTAGTTTGGGGGTTATCTTAAGGTTCACCTTTGAAAGTAGAGTGAGTGTGCATGATGGCCACATGTCACACGAACACTCTAAGCTTTCTAATCTAGGAGCAAGAGGATAAATAGGACGGGAGAAGAGTTGCACACATGATTATTTAAGTATTCGTTTGAGAGTTTTTAGCAAGTGGATCACTAAGCCTCACATTTGGTATCTAGAGTAGGTTTGAAGTCTGTTTTTCATGTGAAAATTTCTCGAAGAGCTGCTTCCTTTGATCTTTCTATTTTGGGTGCTAAATCGTTTGCTTCACGTGGGGACATTTGTCATCAAAAGCTCTCCATCTCAAAAAGGAGGAAGGAGATCCCTTAGAGAGCTCAGTGAGCTCCCCAAGGATCCCCATCCATGCATCAACGGTGCTAAGGAAGCCCACCAACAGCCCGAAGGCCATTGGCAACATCCATGCCCCACGATTGCGTGGAAGGGAAGGAGAAGGCCTTGTCCATCTCCCTTGTTAGTGAAAGAGGTATGTAATGATGCTCACTTTGTAGGCAATTTTTGCGCAACTGAAAGCACATATGGGATTAGAAGAGCAGCCTTGTGTGCTCTACCACCTTTCCAGGTGTGGAGTTCGATTTCCTTTTTTGGGAGATTAAATTCTCTTCATCTACCTCTCTATAGGAGTTAGTTTCCATCCTCTTCTAACTCTTTGATCATAACTCACTCAATTCTTATCCAAATTAAGTGGTTCCATTGGATATAGAAACCAGGCTCCAAGAGCTTTGCAATGTGTTGTTGAAAGCCATAATTGTATCATTACAAACCACTTGTACAAAGCATTGAATTCTTTGCATACCTCTTTAAAGAGATGCTGCCCATCCACCTATGTCCATTGTTTTAGCCATAACTTCCTCATGGAAGGTCAAAATCAAGAAATTCAAATTGTTGTAGATTCTAAACTTCAAGGCCTTTAAGTTATATGCCATGTTTTGACCTTTGCAACTCATCTTTGCATAAGCTTTTAGATGGGTGTTGATTGGCAAGAAACTCTTTTTGAGTGACTCGAGTGTTCAATTATGATGATTAGGAGTTCCTACTCACATTTAGCACCACTTGGGTTATGAATGCATCTACTTTTATACCTTGGCAACATCTTCTTTTCTCTCAAGTACATACATTTGGATACTTTTTGCATCATAATTTATAATTTTGCATTGTTTCTCTTCCAAACCTATGAAACTAACATTGGCATGTGCATCAAAGTTAATATTTATATGACTTCATCTTTGCAGATGAAGTTATATTAACTTCTATTGGTCCATAAAAGTATGCACATGTCATTGAGTGTTTTAAGATCTTTTTGCAAGTATTGGAGCAAGAAAAGACATTGTTACGAGGGCATGTAGTACCCAACAAGACGTGTATTGGAGTAAGAAAACACATTGTACGAGGGCATGTAGTATCCAACAAGACATGTTGTAAAAGTTTTTTGTTTGCAGGTTTTTGGAGCTAAAAAAGTGGTTTGCTCACCATTAGGCTTATGCCTTTCATTTTGCTCACCATTAGGCTTATGCCTTTCATTTTGCTCACCATTAGGCTTATGCTTTTCATTGTATCATGGTTATTATCTTTTTCAGGCTTCATTTCTTGGGAAATATTACCAAAATTTTTGTAGCCACTTAAAGGTATATGCCAAGAAAGAACTAGAGAGAATTCTGCAACATAATTAAAAACTTGTAGAGTAATTTAAGTAGACAAGATGCATGAGTGGATGCATGCATAAATAAATGGTATGATTTTTAGAAATGTGAAATGCATGATGCATTTTTTATCTATAGAAGATCATTTTATCACCAAGATAAGTTAGGGTGAGCATAAAGTATGTGGGAAAAGTACCATGACTATATTAAGCTTGCTTTTCAAAATTGAATGACAAAGATAAATGATCTTTTCTCATTTTTATCTAGATTGGGAATGGTTGGAGGATGGAATCCTCAGAGTAAGCAAGATGTCCTCCTTTTAGTTAAAGTAGCTAGATGAAATACTAGAGGATATGTGTGAGAGAGAGAAAGGAAGAAGTTTAGAACTTCTAAGTATGATTGATGGCAAAGAAATAGTTATCTTGAGAGATGCCATAAGAGTTTATGTTGGAAGTTAGTATACTAACTCTAAGGTTTTGGACTTCAGATAGTTTTTAGAGTACATGAATAAGAGAGTATGTACTGTAGTTATTGGACACACAAGAAACTAAGCATACTAGTAATAACTCTAAAGTTAGAGTACAAGGTGTAAAGTTGGATCGTCTAAGTTAAAGAAGATAAAAGTAAAATTAATTAAAAAGGTTAACTTATTTATATCCAAGCTTGCATGTGAGAACTTTGAAAAAGCTCTAAGAACAGTTCAAGTAAGGATAAGATAAGAGATGAAAGTACCATGGATAAGGTAGAAGTTTAACCATTGCCAAAAATGATTCTTGATGTGAAAGGAGCAATAGTGCTCATGGTTGTTCTTTCAAGACTTAGGGATTGATTCAACATACTCTTATGATTGAAGCAATGGCTAAAACAAGGGCAACCGAATGCCAAAGTTAAGAAATGCTAAGAGGTATGAGTCCTAAGATTTTATGATTTTATGAATCAGTAGATCTTAGAAAGGACCCTAAGGTACCTATAGACAAAGGACTTGAATGGATTCTTTGAATCAAGTAGATCTTATAAAGAAATCTAGAGCACCCAAAGGTACATAATATGTACTAAGTGTGACGATTTAATAATAGTGATCAAGATGAATGACTAGTAGCATTTTGAACAAAAGTACCTATTTATTCATAACATAATGAAATAAGTTGATACCATATGTATAGTATCATTGAGTAAAAAAATTCAATCATGAGACCAAGGGAGGTGTTAAGACAAGGGCAAATATTGCCAAGGTCATTAGAATAAATAACTTAGTGGTTACATAGCTAAGAATTCTAGGATGTCTAATTAGAACCCAGAATAAAGAATAGTTCATCCTCAAAAGATTCCATGATGAAGAAGAATGCAAGTAGCATTATGATCAAAAGAAATAAAGTTAAGACTCAAAAGAGAAAGACATATAGAAAGAGATGAGAATATGAAAAATCTCAAATTAATTCAGTAAAGAAGATTACCTTTTTGCAGAAAGGAAAAATCGAGACAAGGGCTAGTTTTACCAAGGTCTCATGAGTTAGAAACTTAGAGGTAAGAGGTCAATGTATTTTGAAACCTTAGAAGAAAACTCTAAGAACACTTGCAAGTTTAGGATACTTGTAAATTAAGTATCTAGTTCATAGGTAGTTACCATAACTACATAGCTATGAGTGCTACCGCTTATTTCTTTGTGAATAGAACAAAGAAGTTTATTGCACAAGAAATATAGACTTCAGATTTGAGGAATGAAAGGGAAATCAAGTTTGATTATAATGCCATAGCCATAAACTAGTAATACGAAAGTCATGTAAGAGCTTCCTAGATATGGAAGTTGAGACATAGACTTCAGAGTTACTAGCTCTATAAAAGGAATCATATCTTGAATTCGCAGTAGTTTGGTATGGGCAGATGGGATAGTTCTATCTCTCTTTACCTAAGAATGAAGAATAGAGGTCCTAGGTGGACTCATCTTCATTAAGCAAATAATGCAAGTCTGTAGGCCAAGTTCTTAAAGAGAGGATGATCAAAATACATAGAAAGGCAGAGAGCAAACAAGGCAAGTCTGTAGGTCAAGTACTCAAGAGAGGATAGCCAAGATACACCAAAGGCAAGGTTTGCAAAAGAGAAAAAAAGGCAAGGCTATAGTCGAGATCCCGTGTAGGGAGAGACAAGGATAAATAGCAAGGCAAGGTTTGCATTTAGTAGACAATGCAAGGTTGTTCTCTAGTAGAGAGTGATTATACAACAAGGCAAGGTCTACAAGCAAGAAACTTAGTTCCAAATGGAAAACAAGTAAAAAAAAAACCAGTTTGATGTTTCTATTCATAGTACATCATAAAAAGTGACCAAATTAGGTCAAAGATAAAATAAAGTGATCGAGTGGACCAAAGCCATGCTTTACTATAGAAGGGGTGAAAAGTACCAAGTCCGTTGAATGTTCAGACAAAAAGGGTACACACACCAAGTCTGCAAGTAATTTTGGTAGATTTATGAGTTCAGAGTCATCATTGATGACTATTGAAGGAGAGAAAGATGATTTTATTTCTCTTTAAAGAAAACAAGTCAAATCCATGTTCTAATACAAACTGGAATAGATAAATGGAAAGGAAAAGTTTCCAAGTAAAATAGTTTGAGAAATCGGAATAGTAACCATGACTGACAAGGACACAAGTTAGGAAGAAGAATTTTTGAAATTCATAAGTAAAGATTTGTATGTGTCAAGGTCAATAAGCAGAAAGAAGGAATTAGGACATAAGGTCTAGTACATCCTTAAAAGGGACAAAATATGTCTTAGGATTCAAAGGAATTAAGAATATAATAAAAAAAGATAACTTCTATCTATCAAGGAGATAGTAGAAGATCCATAAGATATCTAGATGACATATCAGGTACCTATCTTAGCAAAATGAATGTCATGAGATTTAGGTCTTATGTAGAAGATAATGGAACACTTGAGAGAAAGTAATGGGTTCACACTGATTATTGTTAGACTCAAGAAATGACAAGCAAGAGATGGTTGAATGACACCCTAAGAGGAGAGGATTAGGAAATAATCCTCAACCATGATTTTTGGGGCAAGTGGTTAGCCCATAGTACTCCTAGTCGATAGTTCATGAGTTCAATTTCCACAATTGGTATCAGAGCCTAGGAAGTAGGCTTGGGCAAGGTAGATGGAAGGAGTGCATGTTGCTTTCAAGAATGAGCCAAACAAAGATTAGAGTGTATCTCCCAATCCATAGGTCAGATTTAGACGTGTAAGGTACTATTGGAAAGCTCTCAGAACAAGTTCCAATAGAAGCAGTAGATTAAGGATCCAAGATACCTAGCATGAGTGAGAACCAGGTTCAAGATATTGAGGTTGAGAACAAGGACTCAAGGCACCAACGTTGTGAATAAGGCAAGTCTATAGGAAAGTGGTCAAGAAGAGGAAGGGCAAGGTTCAAGAAACCAAGGTTGAGAGCAAGGGTTCAAGGACCAAGGTTGAGAACAAGAATGTTCACGAGACTGTGCAATGGTAAGGACATCAATTCAAGGGGAGATCAAGGATTGATAATTGAGGATAATTATTTCTAGAAGGGGAAGAAAGTGTTAGACTGAAGAAATGATAGGCACAAGATGGTTGAACCACATCCTAAGAGGGAAGATTAGGAAGTAATCCTCAACCATGGCTTTTGGGGCAAATGGTTAGCCCATTGTACTCCTAGTCGGTAGCTCATGAGTTCAATTCCCACAATTATCTTTAGATTCCATGGTATATTTAGATTGAGATCCATATAGTAACATCACAAATATGATCTTTAGGTAGAGTGTCAAACTCACAATATTAGTTAAGTTTCAGAGGATATGTTAAGGGAACATATGTTAAAGCAGAAGGTAGAATGAGATGGATGTAGCTATAATACATGAGAAGGTAGTCAATTCAATTCCTTCTATGATGGATTGTAGCATGTATCCTAGAACTCCTAGTTGCATATATGCCACATAACTATCCTAGACATATGTAGAAGACAATGGAGCTGTTGACAGATAATTAGTAGGTTCACATAGAATGTCTTCATATTGCATGTTTCTTAGGTGGAAGATCCACATAATCTACATAATTTGAAGCAAGGGCAAAGAATTAGCAAGATTTGCTAAGGCCAAGGCTAGACTTCTCATAATTTGCCATCATCAAAGAAAGGTGACACCAGTTATTCCAGAAGAGATGCTATATAGGAGAATTACATGCAAAACTAGTTCGCTCTAGAGTATTTGTTACCTTGGAAGGGTTTCTAATCTCAGTCTCCTTATAGATTATTGAGGACAATGATCTTTAGAAGGGGGGGAGAGTGTTAAACATAGATCCAAGCTAAATCATTTATTAGTGTGTGTTGGAACAAGGGCAATTCACCCTAAGGTTCCACCTTAGAGAGTAGAGTGAGTGTGCATGATGGCCACATGTCACACGAGCACTCTAGAAGCTTTCTAATCTAGGAGCAAGACGATAAATAGGGGAGGAGAGTTGCACACACGATTATTCAAGTACTTATTTGAGAGTTTTTAGCAAGTGGATCACTAACCCTCACATGCACATACATGTATACAGTTGTATATGTATGTACATATACACATGTTAAAAAAAAAATTGTGAAATAAGATAAATTAAAAAGAGAGAACAATACATCATTCCTACACATTCACAGGGTGGGATATCATAAACAACCACAAAACAAGGTTAATAGAGGGTGAATCAAGACAACAAAAAATACAAGTAGAGTAGTCTACCCATATATTAAGAACTTTTTACATATGGTGTACCAAAGAAACTTTTTGTACAAAAATAGAAGGAAGGGGAATTGAAGAAACAAGATCTGACTACACATTACTATAGCTTTTTGACTTCATATAGGCCTTCTCAAAAATTGAACTTTGAAGTTTGGTGCTCATTGAAACCTCCAAGCTACTTGGAAAGAAGTGGTGAAATACGTGATATATGTCAATGATGTCATCCGTTGTTCTCTTGAACGAAAAATAAAGAGTGACAATAAATGTCTTCCTTTTCTCAAGGACCTTGAAGAATTGGGCAAGCATGTTCTAACCATCATAATGTCTTTGAAGTTCTTTCAGAGTAAGAGACAAATCACGACCTTTTTATCCATCTATGAGTTCTTCATTGCTCATCTTTTTTGCTTTCTCTAAGAAATAGACTTGATCATCTTGTTTTAGGTAGATATTCATCACCCTTGTGTCTTTTCTCTGGCTAACAAGATTAGAAATAAAATGAGATTAATTCATTTGAACTTTGTTGAAAATGTTTTGATTTCTTTCGATCCATGTTACTTAGATGATTTTGAGCCTGATGAGAGTCAATACATAGACATCATAAAAAGAATTAATTTGAAGAATAATCTCTTTCCATTGAAATGTTTATGGTGCCAAAACAATCAATCATTTTGGAGCCACAACTAGTACTTGTTAACAAAAAGGCATATGATCGTCTCTTCCCTTCAGTAGAAAAGATACACACCATTGTTTTTATGAGCTTAATTCAGTCTTTGCCCACACCAGGCAACATGGTGTAGAATAAGGCTTCTTTAAACTTTGAGAGATACCATATAATGCAAAATCTATAGTTCCATTGTTGGGAGCTCCAATTGATACCCCATTTCATGTTAAGCTTAGTCATACGTGAGAGCCAAGCCGTTCCTTGAAAAGAAATTTTAGTGATATGCTTCCAATACTCATGAAAACTATTGGTTGTTTGGATATTCCAAAATTTTTATTTTGAAAAGTACTACAAGTAACAAAATAAGATCCTTGAGAAAATGTCAAATTCTTGTATTAATGACGAGAAATCATACATCTATTGATTGTTAGACAAAATGTCAAAGAAATAGTTTATGCCTTTGAGAGAGAGTTTTTGACCAATTATGAAAAAACATCTCTCTAGGGATTGATGAAAATTGGAGGGGTAGTAATTTGCATTGGGGGTTGTTGGCTCTTTGTTGGAGCCATTGCCAAGAAAGGAAGGCTCACTGAAAGAATATGGGGCCTTTGAATTGAAACTCTTGATTATCAAAACACAATGTATTGAGATCAAACAGAGTCCAAGTAGCAAAGCCAATAGGATAACCTTTTCAGGAGGTGTCTCTTGAACATTATAGCTCAAAATTCATCCGAGTTGAGGGCCCCATAGATCCATTTGATTGCAATTTTCTTTCCAAATTTTTCAATGTCAATAAGTCCAAGACCAACCTCTTCCTTGGACAAACATGCGAGGTTCTTCCTTGGAAAATCTCCACTTTTGAGCTTTGACTTTATCCCATCTAGCCCTTGGAGAGATATGAAAATGGAGGGGCATACTCAGAAGTCTTAAAATTTCTCCATCTTTAAGACTTTGGCATCCAATTTGAAGTAAGAAATCACGGGTTAGAGAGCCAAAGGTTTTGATAAGAGTTTTGCTGTGATTGATTTTGGAGCCATTGGCACTGCGAAAAGTGGATAGAGACCCCCCAAAAATGGTCAATACTATTTTTGTCATTATGAAATATAGGGTTTGTATGATTTCCATAGGATCGAAGTAGCATATTATCCTTGATGCTTTGAATATCGATACCTTTGAGGCTTCCTTTGATGTAGGCATCATGGAGAAGCCAATCAAGGGCGTCCATTGAGATAACAAACTAAAAGGGGGAAGGGGGCAACCTTGTCGAATCGATCTCTTAAGAGGGATTGACTTGCTAAGAATCTAATTGACAAAAATCTTGTTGGTAGATTTAGCCTCCATTGTTATGGATAAAATTATATCCAAATCCAAATCATGAAGGGATTGGAGAATAAGGTCCCAATGGATACGATCATAAAATTTGTCAAAGTCAATTTTGAAAAATATGAACTCTTGTCCTTGGTTTATAACTTATTAATCTCATGCAGTTGTAAGGGTCAGTCGAACTACTTAATAAGGTGTTCACTAACGATTTTTCTTTTGGCCTTTTCAATCTCAAAGCAAGCTCTCCAATGATCAGGAAAATGTCTAGGAGGAGAAGAGAAGATATCTCGATGGTATTCTTCAAGAAGAGTCCTTTTACATTCTTCTTTACTAGCAACAACACTGTTCCAAGTAAGCTGAAGAATGAATTCTTTAGTCTTCTTATTCTTAATGAGATGGAACATGGAAGTAGAAGGCTTAACAAAGTTTTCTTCCCAAAAGACCTTGGAGCTGTTGGCCAAGTTTTTGGCTTCAATGTACTCTACACTTCTGAATCTATGTATGTAGTTGATGGCTTCCATGATGTGCCCTTTTTGGACTGCATTAGCCCATGAAGAGTAAGTAAGATGATACTTCTTCTCTCTAAAACTAAAAAATCTCTTTTAACATTCTAAGATAGGCTTGGACTTCTGTAACAATTTAAAACCACTTTTGAACCATTGAGATTAGGGCAAATATTTTATCTTATAGGATAGAAGAGATAGGATGATGCACACTATTAAGGATCAAGAGTCTACACTCGATATGAAACCAACCACTTCTTTGATTTTGAGCACAACCCTTGATTGAGCTATAGATAGGATAGTGGTATGAAATTTGAGTGAAAGGATCAAGTTTGACTAAACAATTCCATTCAAAGGATAGAGCAAATGAGCAATAGATCCTATCAAGATGATTAGCTATGTAGTTGGAGTCACCTTGGTAATTGGACCAAGTGAAGCCAATACATTAGGGGAAAAAATGAACCCTGCATGGGCAATTTAGATTAAGGAATGATTAGTGATGGACCAATAAGAAGAGGGTGGTGACTACAGTGTATGCCTTATAAATTCTAGGTTGAAGGGGGGAGAGGGGACATATTTCTCCCTTATTTAATGGGCTGCCTCTAGAGAGAGAAGGAATCTCGTAACTTAATTGGGTCCAAAAATTCAAAATTTCTAAAAAGTGAAAAAACTAATCATAACACCTGAGAATGGACCTCCCATTACTTTTTAGGGTCAAAAGTACTCCCCAAATTCAAAATCCGCATGTTTTGAGCTGGAAAAATGGCTTTTTTCAAAAATAGTAAGAAAAGAGTTATTTGCCTCCTAAACCTCACATTTTCATACCAAGCCCCAAAAAGCCATCTTTTTCCAGTACTTTCTCTTTGTAGCACACCATTGAAGCTCTTGTTTCTATATTCCAACCTACTTCCATCTCCTATCTCAAACTATTGTTGTATGTTGAAGACCTTTAGCTTCAATGGCAACATCTAAAGCTTCTAGGCGACCAAAAGATGAAGTCCTCACATTAGAATGTCACAATATCAAAGCTATAGATGGACAATGGCTATCACATGAGCACTCCAAAGGTGCATGGGTGTACATGCAATCCTCTAGAGTTGGGCCTCATCGAGTTAGAGATCGTGGAAACTTGGATCTTCATTGGAAGGGAAAGTTACTTGGCTTAAGAAGCACAAAGACAATGGATGGTTGCTATTGTACAACATGTTTTTACAATGGCAACTATGAAAATTGAAAACTCTATTAGAATGAGATATCCTGTAAATTGTAAGTATTACTCTACAATATTGTATGTTTGATAGTATTGAATATATTTTTGATCTATCTAGATATGCTTTTGTTTGTTTCAGATATATTTCCTTCTACTTTGGTGGAAGAGCAACCATTTCATAGTCTTACAGGTACTTTCCAGGCATTGCATGCAGATGTTGGTGCACTAGTCTTTCCAGAAATATCTCCTCCTCAACTTTACCATGATAGAGTTTTCTTTTACACACATAGATATGTTGTACCCTCTACAATGAATGGTTTTGGAAGGTTAGAGAGAATTCAAGTACATTCTCTTCTTAGCTTGGACTGGCCAAAACTTGATATATGGTCCGTATCATCTTTGAAGCACAGGATGGTAATGGATATACATAACTCTTTGAAATTCACAAAAGTGTCTAGATCTGAGGTTTGCACTGGTCTTTTCCCGTCCATTGTTTTGTATATTTATTCCAAGGATTCTCATTCCAAGAGACTTCCACCATGTTCATGTGTAAAGATATCACATATGAGCAAGTCGAAAGTCTTCTTGGTGAAAACTGGGGTTTGATAGAAGCAATTGCAAAAGGTGATAAATATCTTTGTAAAATAAGTGGAACATGTATAGGATTTTGATATTTGAAACAACTTACTTCATCATACATTAGATTCTACTATGAAAACTTGGTTAATGGATACCATTTCAAAGTTCAAAGGGATCTTTACATTCATTTGAAATAAAGCTTAAATTGCCCAACAATGAAATAGAAACTAGTTTAGTGAATCATCATTGGACCTTGGATAATCTAAGAGAACACTTGGTGATTATGGCATTTGAAGGACTAATTCAATCCAAATTCAAAATACAAGAACATAAGGTGAGAAATGTTTTGTGATTTTGTTAAAGTAATCTTTTCATTATTGCTTACTGTAGTTTTATAAATTTTTTGTGTTACATCTCTCTCTTTTGTTGTTGGTGCAAATGAGTCCAAGCCTACATACTTGGACAATTAACATTTATTTCATATAGTCATTTAAAGTCACATATGACTATTCCCGTGTAAAAAGTAATTTACTTTTATCCTTGTAAAAGTGCATATGTTAATTGCACTACTCTCATGTAGAGTTAGGAGGAATCAAATCTCGAATTACTTGGTAGTTGATTGATGAGAAAGTTAGTCCAAAATTTTAGGATTCACTTTATGGTAAGAGCTTGAATTTGAATTCAAAAAAATTGGCTCCAACTCCAAGCTATAAAAATGGATCAAAATCTTGCATGAGTAATGAGCCTGATTTGGAGATCATTTGAGAGGGATCTATAGCGTTTAGTGAGCTTATTCTATAGCTGCATCACTACCCTCACATTGTGCAATTATGCAATGCCAATGTCTTTGTAATTCTATGTGATTTAATACATATACATTGATCACATCTCGACTTCATTTCTATGTTATGATAATCTCATAATAGTGAACTTCTTAGACCTTGTTCTCAGTGCATACTTGAACATTTGATGTGATTTAAAGTGGTCCAGATTCAATATACTGTCTATTTCATAGCTACAAAATTTCATTGTCGTTGCATTTCTTAGTCTTGAGATATCTTCACAATTATACTCATTAGTTTGCATATTATTGAAACCCGAAATTGTTGGGATGCATCCTTAGCTTGATAAGGTTATTTCTCAGTATAAACTCAATCATTTTAAGTGAGATAACTTGTGATTGTAGATATCTAAGTCAATTAGATACTCCTAAAAGCAATTAGATCAATTGCTAGCAGGTTGAGAGCACTATTCATTTTACTTAGCATGTGTAGAGACCAAAATAGAAAGTCTTAGCTCATAGTTGAATCTTCTACTCATCTGTTTTGATTCATTGATTAGAGGATTATACTCCAAAGAACTTAGGTGATTATTTGTGATTCTTGGGAAGCTCAAAGGGTCTACTTTACACCCCTATACTTTTTTTTGACTGTTATGAAGGAGGGAATTTTAGGACCACTTCCTTTCTAGAATCTATCCACCCTCTCCTTCAAAAGTGGTATCAGAGCAACATCAAAGAAAAATGGGAGATAAATTTCCATCATTCATTGACAAATTGGATACGCACAACAATCTAGCATCCCTAAGGATGCAAGCTTATATCCAAGGAAGAAGCTTGTGTGGATACATCTCTGGAGATGAAGAAATACCAATATTCAGAAGCAAACATCAACCTACAAGAGAGGAGAAAGAAAGACTAGCTACATGGTGTGCAAATGATGCTCTAGCCAGGTCTTATATACTTAAGTCAATATCTCATTTCTCATTACCTCAAATTAGGAATTGCAAAACGTCCCAAGAGACTTGGGAAGTACTTTCTTCATACTTCTCATCAAATATAAGGTCTAGGAAGAACCAGCTTTGGATGGAGTTCACAACCTTGAAGAAGCAACCAAAGCAAAGTGTAGCTGACTATGTGACCAAGATGAAGGATGTAGCTGACCAACTTGGGAGTATAAGAGAAGAAATAGAAGAGGAGCACTTAGTAAGGCAGATCATGAATGGCATCAAGCCCGATGACAAATGGGAGTCCTTCACCACAAAAATGGACCTATATATGGACATGCAAATACTTGATCTCAACACATTGATGGGGCAACTCTTCACACATGAGACAAAGCTCAACAAGAATGGAGATAAATCTAGAGGTAATAAATCTTATGCCCTTTACACAGATAGAAATAAGAGTAAGGATAAAGGCAAAGGTAAAAGGAATGAAGAAGAGGAAAGTATCTCTCAAGTGAACTTCACAAGTAGAGGAAGAGGTACTAGAGGAAGGGGCAGAGAAGGAAAGCAAGGTAGGCAGAGATCATAGAACTCTTCACCTTGCAACATTTGTGGCTTAACCAATCATACCATAGATGAGTGCTTCAAGAACACAAAGAATCAAAGAGGAAGAGGCTTCCACAGAGGAGGCTATGGACAATCCAGAGGCAGGTTCAATAATGGAGGAAGCAATTACCATCATAATTACAACCAAGACTACAACAACAACAACAACAACAACAACAACTATCAAGGAGGCTTCAGAGGTAGAAGGGACTACAACAACTATACAAAAGACCAAGAGGACTCTCTATTGATCATGAGCATGACCTCCAAGCAAGGTAAAGATGATGAGCATCTATTCTATATTAATTCTGGTTATTCCAATCATGTGGCTGGAAATGTAGCATTGCTATCTGATCTTGAGAACCTAAAGGAAAGCATGAAGTCCAGACAGGTGACGACACTAGGCACTCTGTTAAGAAGATTGGAAATGTTAAAGCATCTAATGGTAACATGAACCTTATAAGTAAGGTATTGTATATGCTAACCATAACAAAAAACATAACCAGTGTTGGGTAGATTGTTGAGTTACATGTTATATTCACAAGGCATGGAGCATAT
Organism: Ceratopteris richardii; assembly: GCA_020310875.1. NCBI lineage: Eukaryota > Viridiplantae > Streptophyta > Polypodiopsida > Polypodiales > Pteridaceae > Ceratopteris > Ceratopteris richardii. The sequence goes on from MU260070.1 coordinate 363,120, forward strand.
ATGGAGGACCCTCAACAAGGCTTCAAGAGGATTGCAAAAGGTGAGAAATCTAGGAGACTCTTTATATTTGAAGTTGAAGATACCAAAAATATTACTCTCTTCAATTATAAAGATCAAACCCTATGTGAACTAGAGATATGGCATAAGAGACTACGTCATATAGGTGAAAGGACACTAAAGCAAATATGCAAGGATGAGAGTGTGCTTGGCATTCCAAATGTATTCAAGCAACACATGATTTACAAATGTGGAGCATGCCAATTTGGCAAATCACATAGAACCATTCAACAAGAAAGGATACATGTATGAAGACTACTTGGAGCTTGTGCACATAGATGTGTGGGGTCCTAACAGAGAGCCATCAATCTCAGGATCAACGTACTATGTTTCATTCATGGATGACTATAGTAGATGGTCAATACTTTACTTTATGAAGCATAAACATGAAGTATTCACTTGTTTCAAGAAGTATTTGGCATTGGTTGAGAACCAAACACGTAGAAGCTTGAAGAGGCTCATATTTGATGGAGGTGGTGAGTATTTCTCATATGAATTTGAATCCTTCTTATAGGACAGAGGCATAAAGAGAGAGGTTACAACAAGGTACACTCCTAAACAGAATGGAGTGGCAGAGAGAATGAATATACTAATAGTAAAGGCTGCAAGATCAATGTTGAATGAAAAAAAACTTCCAAATTACTTATGGGTAGAGGCTGTTTCCACAGCCACATACTTATTTAATAGGCTTCCATCTAAGTCTTTGGATGGAATGACACTTTATGAGGCATGGAATGGTAGGAGACCTTCCCTAGACCATTGTAAAATTTTTGGGTGCATTGCTTATGCACATATACCCTCACAGATTGGATGAAAGCTTGATCCAAAAGCTGAAAGATGTATATTCATTGGCTATGACCAAAATAAGAAAGGATATAGGTTGTAAAATCCCACTAGCAAAGGATTCACAATTAGTAGGGATTTGGTGTTTGATGAAAATAATTCTTGGTTTGAAGATGATTGTAGGAAAATAAAGCTACCCTATGACTTGGAAAATGATTTTCCAAGTCTGACTCAAGAAGAATCACAAATACCAGAAGATATCAACTCAGAAGATGAAGAACAGGTTGACTTCAAGGCTTGGAAGTCCAAGGGCAAGACAAAATTCAAACAGTTGGAAGACATTCCAGAGTCATCCAATCAAGCACTTAGAAGATCTCAAAGGGAGAGTAAGAAACCCACAATGTATGGCTATGGCATATCACTAGTCACCAAGCATTCTATATACATGAATAAAGATTCTATGTTAGAGGAGCCTTGTTCATTTGAAGAAGCCAATAAGAAAGAAGAATGGAGAGAAGCTATGCACGAGGAAATTGAAGCACTTCAACAGAACAATACTTGGGATTCGGTCCCTAAGAAACCAATCATGAAGGTAATAGGATCCAGGCGGATTTTCAAAGTAAAGAAGAATTCAGATGGTTCAATCAATAGGTATAAAGCACGGCTAGTAGCAAAGGGGTTTGCTCAAACCCATGGAGTGGATTATGAGGAAACCTTCTCACCTGTAGCTAAGATGCCAACAATCAGAGTATTAGTAAGTATTATTGCTTCAAAGAATTGGAATTTGTATCAGTTAGATGTTAACAATGCATTCCTTCATGGATGGATCTTTGAAGAGGTCTACATGGCTCAAATACCAAGATATGAAGACAAGGACAAACCAGATTATGTATGCGAATTAAGGAAAGCACTTTATGGTTTATAGCAAACTCCTAGAGCTTGGAACCATAGGCTTGTCACATATTTGTAGGACCCAATGTTTTGTTGTTAGCAAAGCAGGTTCTTCTTTGTTCATTAAGAAGAGTAACTCAGAAGTTATTTATCTATATGTTTATGTGGATGACATTATCATTACAGGGAATGATGCCAATGGCATCAAGAAAATCAAAGCTAAGATGATGGAAGAGTTTAAAATCACTGACCTTGGTTTATTAACACACTTTCTTGGATTAGAACTTGTATATTCAAATTCTGGTGTCTTTATTACTAAGAGGAAATACATTCATGATATGATAGTTAAATTCAAGATGAAGAACAATAAAGTTGCAGGTACACCCATGGAACTTAGTCACAAACTTAGTTCTCATGAGGGAGAACTACTTGAAGATATTACAGGTTATCAAAGTCTTATTGGGAGTCTCAATTATGCAACCCTAACAAGAGTAGACATATGCTATGGAGTAAGTACATTAAGTCAATTTATGCATATACCATGAAAGCCTCACATGGAACCTACCAAGAGGATCTTAAAGTATCTAAAGGGTACCATAAATGAAGGACTATTTTATCCATTCACATTTGACTTGGTGATATATTCTGATGTAGATTGGGTTGGCTCTAAAGACGATAGGAGCAGCACTTTTGGCTACTTATCTTTTGCAGGCTCAAAGCTAAGTTCATGGTCATCAAAGAAACAACCAACTGTGGCATTGTCATCAACTGAAGTAGAATATAGAGGCTTAGCAAATGCAACACAAGAGGCTATGTGGCTTAAGTTACTTAACACAGATTTGGATTACATTCTTATACTCCAATTATCTTTGAAGATAACACCTACTCACTTCATTTGGCTGCTAATCTTGTGTATCATGCAAGGACTAAGCACATTGAAGTGCATTGTCATTATGTGACAAGGAAGCTACTTAGCAAGGACATCCGATTGTCCTATGTATCAACCAATTTGCAATGTGCAGATATGCGAACAAAATCCTTGGATGGAACTAAGATAAACATGTTCAAGATAATGATCGGATTGCAAGAAATCAAAGAGAAATGAAGACCAAGTATGTAAGGCTTGAGGGGGAGATATTGGTGCAAATGAGTCCAAGCCCACATACTTGGACAATTAGCATTTATTTCATATAGTCATTTAAAGTCACATATGACTATTTCCTTATAAAAAGAAATTTACTTTTATCCTTGTAAAAGTGCATATTCTCATGTGGAGTTAGGAGGAATCAAATCTCAAATTAATTGGTAGTTGATTCTCCAAGCTATAAAAATGGATCAAAATCTTGGGTGAGTAATGAGCCCGATTTGGAGATCATTTGAGAGGGATCTATAGTGTTTAGTGAGCTCATTCTATAGCTCCATCATTACCCTCACATTGTGCAATTATACATTGCCAATGTCTTTGTAATTCTATGTGATTTAATACATATACATCAAATGATCACATCTCTACTTCATTTCTATGTCATGATCATCTCAGAACAGTGAACTTCTCAGACCTTGTTCTCAGTGCATAATTGATCATTTGATGTGATTTAACATGATATAGATTCAATATACTTTCTATTTTATAGCTACAAAGTTTCATTTCATTGCTTTTCTCAATCTTGAGATATCTTCACAACTTTGCTCACTGGTTTGCATACCATTGAAGCCTAAAATTATCAGGATGCATCCTTAGCTTGCTATGCTTATTTCTCAGTGTAAACTTAATCATTTTAAGTGAAATAACTTGTGATAAAGTTATAGTTATTCTGTTCTTACGCATGGGTTCTTGGGATGGTCAGGGGTCTGATAATTCAGAGGCCCTATATATATTTTCCCAATTCACTACTTAATTTTTGACTATCAATTTGATTCATCTCGAACAATTACAGAAGATGCAATTACACTTCGGTGTATAACAATCTTAACGATCACCGCAATTACATACACATCACTTTCACTCTTCCTCTCCATGTGAAAAAAGAATATGCTATAGTCTAGTCAATAAGATATACATGTGGTATTTGAGACTAAAAAAAAAAATGTAAGCAAAACTTACTATGTAATATGTAATGTTGCTTTCTCCTCACAATAAGATGAATGATTGTGTAAACTCCTTCAAAATCACTTGGAAGTCTCTTTCAGCGATTGGAGATTGGCATGTAACTTTGCAATTGTGCTTTCCTTTGCTTCCATATCTTGTTCAAAATCTGCAAGTTGTTTTTTTTTGTAAAGATATGATTGTGCTTTCTAAAGTGACCACCCTCATATGACAGAGTTGATATTTTTGGAACCAATACTTAGCAGTAGCATGTGAATGTCTAGATAATTGCTTGCAGTAACCTAATAGTCCAGCTTCACCCGCATGAACCATGAGTCCAAAGATCAATACTCTTTTCTCCAGCTACACAATGTTCATTTTGAGAACCGACATCATTGTTGCATTGTGTATTTGGAGCAAACTCTCTAGGCACTACTAATAGTGTGACCCATGTTATTATTTCTGAGCTAGATATCTGCAACATAAGACTTAACACCTTGAAGTATGGATGGCCACCAAAAGCTAGAATTCGGGATCATCTTAGAAGTCCTATCTATAAAAAAATGTTCCTTGCTACTCCTAGTGAGCAACTTTTGACATGTCTAAATATTTGTCTTCAAGAAGACATATTCTCAGATATCTATCCACACCTCTCTTGTACATTTGTTCATTAATGAAGAAAAAATCTTTACACATTTCTTGCATTTGTCTTTCATTTACATTCAATTCCTTTAGGTTCTCATGAGATTTATGTTTCAAGATTTCCACTATATTCTCACTCCACTTTCGATTGACTTGAAACCAATACAAGGTTGAGAACTTGGAAGAATCATCGTTCTTGCACTCTTGGCATTGTTTCATATATTTATCCACAACATTTGATATGTTTGGCTGATATGCTCCAAATCTTTCTAAATTATTTAGAGTGATCGTTTTTGAAGCATGACAACAAACATCCCACTTATGTGCCTTGTCCTAATAATTTTGATTCTTATCCTTTGGAACACAACATTCCAATATTTCATTTTGATTTTAAAATTAATTGATACATATGACTTGAAAGTAGAAGAAAATTCTTACTTTGCAAAATCACATGTTTAGGGATTCTTATTTGAAAATGAGGACCAAAGGATAATATTGGCACTAAACAAGAACCTTACACTAACATGTTTTTTCTATTTTGAATAGATAAGCATCATGAATATCATCCTCTACTCCCTTGGTCACTTCTCATGTTAGAATTCTAGATAAATGATAAGCCTTTATATAGGCCTTACCTTGTCTTAGAATGATCTCAAAGTGAAATTCCATCAGTAGCAAGAACCATCTTCAAATCCTCCCTATATGACAAGGTTTATTGGCTACATAGAGTAAGGATTGATGGTCAAAAAAGAATTTTAATTTGTTATCCAAAAGGTAATGCCTGGATTTATTCACAACATACACAATACCTAAACCTTCTCTTTCAATAGTTGTGTAATTTTCCCTAGATTGATTTAATTGTTGACTTGCATAAGCAATTAAGAAAATAAAATTTGCCTCTCACACTCCCTCTCTCTTACAGGTTGTATATTCTAGAAACATTCATCCCTAGTATTGTCCATTTCTTTTCCAGGGTACAATATTTCAATGTCCTTCTATCTTGTAAATGAGATAGATTATGATAAATCCACAGATGTGTTGAATGATTCTCACCACAAATGTAGCTCATGTTGGCTTGTGTAACTAAAGTGTTTGAATGATTTTGTCTTACACATGTTCCTAGAAGCTTTTTTATGGCTTGAGATAGCTCTTATGTTGGTGGAAAATTGTTGTCTCCATTGGTACTTTACTCATATACCATGAGATTATTACCTCTATTATCCTCAAGGTCATTTTTTTGAGTCTAGATCATCACATCTCTTGCAATACACCATTTTCCTTAATTGGCTATTGGCTAAACCTTCAAGAAAGAGTGATATCCTCTTTGGCATTGATAAATTTTCATCATTTGGACATCTATCCAATTATTGCGTAAATCTCCTAACAATTATCCTCACATTCTCATCAAGTTTTTGCTTTACAATATGGATTAAAGTAGCTATGTTGTGCTTGATTCCTCTCTTTGAAAATTCACAAATGAATTATTCAATAAATCTCTCTATATCCAAGAACACTTCCTTTGTTAGAGGTTTAAACCAAGATAGAGAAGGTCCATTCAGAGTTAGACCAAAAGCTTAAAACTCAGTAGTGTATTCCTTAACTTCCTCTGCTCTCAGTATTTGTTTAGCTACATGATCATGTGGACCAATAGATCCATGATACTGATACATTAAACACTTTTATCCACTTGTGATGGTCTAAGTTTTCTTCCAATGCCAAGTCCTTCTGATGGGAAAATCTTCAATAACTTTCTCCTTCTTTCAAGAAAGGATTAGATGAGGTTTGGTTTCTTCTTGTTCCTTTTTGCTCTATAGGAGTTTGTTGCCTATAAGAAGTAGTACCCCTTAAGTGAGGGTCAGCCACATTTAGATTCTCTAGGTTTTGGTCTCAAGATGCTTTATCGACACACTAACCCAAGTCATTGGTGTCTTTAGGGTTATTGACAAAAATATAAACACATCTTTGTCTATTTTCATACTTGCCATCTTTGAATTGTGCCACTGGCATTAAATTCAAAGGCACTTCTAAGTTACTCAATTGGGTAAGTTCATTATGCATTCCATCTTGATATACATAGGATCCAAATCTATTTGTATATAGGTACTTGAGAATATTTACGTAATCAACTTGGTCAAAGGTTTCAGATTGCAAAGGATGAACTTCCATATTCATCTTAGACATTGGTATATCACTCTCCTCAGAAGTATCATTTAGAGAACTCTAATATTTTCTAGATCTCTTTTGATTATATGTGTTTTCCTTGATAATACTAGATCTCAAGATCATGAGATGCACTTGTTTTCATTACTATGCATGTTTGTATTTTATTTTGGACTTTGTTATTTTTCTTGATTGTCTCAAAGATAGATCTTTTGAACCAATTTGATTGTTGATATTTCACATAATCATGTCCTGGTTTCTTTAAAATAGATCAACTGAATTATTTCTTAATCATGATTGTCTCAAAGAAAGATCTTCTGAACCAATTTGATTGTTGATATTTCACATAATCATGTCCTGGTTTCTTTAAAATAGATCAATTGATTTTGTGCTCACAATTGTGATCTTGATTGATCAAGAGTTTTTTCCACGATTCCTCAAAATCAAGATTCTCATAATTGTTCACACAATCAAAATTCTATGAGGACCATGATTCTATGGACAAAATCACGATGTTCACTGAAAGCCATGATTATCTCAACAATCACAATTCTTTATAGGGAATCATGAAGCCTTGACAAAACACAATGCTCACTAGTTTCATCCAATCATTTTTGTCTCCCACGAAGTTATGTTTCCCCTCAAAACCATGTTGAGAAGATCATGTTTTATGCTATTATAATCCTATTTATCCTAGAAAATCATGAATTTCCAAAAAAATCATGATTAGAAAAAATTCCAAAAAATGGTGAATCTCACGCAATCGTGAGTTGATAGAATCGTGTTTGTGTTCAAAATTCCTTAGAATCATTTTCAAAGAGTGAAGTTTTTTTTTTAAATCTACAAAATTGTGATTTTCTATAGTGTTTTTGCAATTTCAATATTCAGATTTTGGCATTATTCCTCTCCCTTTAGTAGCTTTTGTCTCTTTAATGATCATGCAATGGAAAAATGTGTAAGAAAATTTCTGTTTTTACTTAATGTTTTGCACAGATTCAAAATCATGAATTTTTGTTATTTTCTTATTTGCCACTGATAGTGAACATCAAATGAAGAAATTTTTGAAGAAAAAGATTTTTTAGAAGGTTACCTTCAATTCCTACTATAAGTTCTGAAAAAGATTGCTTGAAGCCCACAAATTTACAAAATCGCATTTTTCTCTCATGCACTCACTCACTCAATGAGTGGAAAATATTCTAAGTCTTCCTTTTGTAGACTTTTACAAGCATGCATTTTTGATCTTTTGCCAATATTACTGCTTGCGTTCTCTTCCCACATCAACGCTTCTTTGCTAGAAAATTACCAAGATATTATTACCTATCAAAAATGTTGACCATATACCTCCTTGAATGTTTGCATGAAAACTCTTCACCTACAGAGATTTACCATTCTCTTGAGAGAATCTTGATTGTGACTTCTTGGGTTCTACTTGGATTTTCCAACTCGTATAATGATCTATGGTTGTACATCTATCTTTTTATCTTTTGCCTCCAATTTGACCTGGAATCAATAATAGATGTAAAAACCTCAACCAATCATTTTTAGGAATTACAAATTTTCAATGATTATGATTTGAACTCTACACCAAATGTGTTTTTTTGTATTTCTCAGTCCTTCCACACCTTCTTCTTTCACAGTCAACACTTTTAACAACAATGCTCTGTTACACTTATGTGTTCCTCAAGTAGCTTTGATGTGAAACTTTTCCCTATACATGGGCACTTTTTACTCTAGAGCTAGTCACAGGTTTTTTCCCCATGTTACCACATACACAATTCATTCATATGTGGTGGGAATTTGTCCTTAGGGATATTATTGAGATCTTACTTGTTGGTGCTTTTAAAACCAAGCCCACATAGTTGGTTAATTGGCACATCTTTTATGGAACCATATGTGATCAACCTCTTGTAAAAAACCATTTACATTTATCTTTGTAAAAGTGTCCTACAACCACAAGATTTAGGAAGCCTCAGATCTTGAAGTTCTTGGTAGTTGAGTAATGAGAGAATATATCCTATACTTTAGGATTCACCTTTTAGGTGAACTTTTTGAATTTGAATTCAAACATTAGCTCGAAACACAACTATAAAAAGAGGATGAAATGACCTGCGTGACATCTCGATTCTATGAGATCATTAGAGAAGGCATATTGTGATTTGGAAGAGCTCACTCTATAGCTCATTCACACTCCTCACATTTTGTAATTTATCATTGCCAATGACATTGTATTTGTACATGTTTTGATACATACATCTTATCATATCTTCACTTCACTTCTCTGTCATGATTACATCAGAATAGTGATATTCTTAGAGCTTGTTCTCAGTGTATGATTGATCATTTGCAATGATTTAAGGCGTGATATGTTTTTTGTACTGTCTATTATATTTTTACAAAATCTTATTACCATTGCTCATCTCAATCATGAGATATTAACACATCTTTACTCTCTGGTCTACTGATTGATGCACCCTGAAAATGTTTGGAAGATCCTATGATTTGCTAAACACCATTCTTAGTATGTAGTTCATCATTTTTTATGAAACCACTCATGATTGGTAGCTATCTAAGAAAATTAGATTTCCCCAAAAGGAATTAAGCTAATTGCTTCTGTGCTCAGAGCACGGTTCAAAACATTGGACAGCCGTACAGACAAGAATAACAAGTTTTTAATCTTGGATCATCTTCCTGCCTATCTGTTTTGATCCATTGATTAGTGGATCTTATTCCAAACATCATATATGATTATTTATGATCATTAGCTAGCTAAAGAGGCCCACTATAGTCTCCAAAAATCATTCTTGGTAGATGTGAAGCAGGATCAAGCAACACCATTTCATCTGTGAAGACTATCCACCATCTCCTCCAACAGTGGTATCAGAGCAACAACAAGCAACATGGGAGATGGATTTCCATCGTTCATTGACAAATTGGACAGAAACAACTACTCAGCATGGTCACTAAGGATGCAAGCCTACCTTCAAGGGAGAAGTCTATATGGATACATCTCAGGAGATGAAGAGATCCCAATATTCAGAAGCAAGCATCAACCCACAAAGGAAGAGCAAGAAAGGCTGACCACATGGTGTGCAAAGGATGCTCTTGCCATGTATTATCTACTAAACTCAATATCTGATTTCTTATTGCCTAATATTAGGAATTGCAAGACATCCCAAGAAACTTGGGAAGTGCTCTCATCATATTTCTCATCAAATACATGAGCTAGAATGAATCAACTATGGATGGAGTTTACAACTCTAAAGAAGCAACCAAAGCAAGGACAAGCTGATTATGCAGCCAAAATGAAAGATGTGGCTGACCAACTTGCAAGCATTGGAGAGGAAATAGAAGAACAACACATAATAAGGATGTTGGGAATCGAACTCACAACCTCCCGGTTAGGAGTGCGATGGGCTAACCACTTGCCCCAAAAGCCATGGTTGAGGATTACTTCCTAATCCTCTCTCTTAAGGCATGGTTCAACCATCTCCTACTAGGATTATGTGACATTCCTCCCCCCTTAGATTGGGCATTGTCCTCAATGCTCACTTGTGGACCCTCTAACTCTTGGACCCACTTTCCATGCATGAACACTTCCACCAACCTCAAACTCTAGTGCATGGACCAAATTTGGACCTATCCCACCCTCCGTGGGTGCCCAAATGCCCATGCGACTTCATCCAAGGCCAGTTTCACACTCACCACGGATAAGTGCTTTTTCCAAGTGCCCACGAATGAGGTGCGAACCTCCGTCTCGCCCAATTTCTCAACTAGGCTCTGATACCAATGTTGGGAATTGAACTCACAACCTCCCGGTTAGGAGTGCGATGGGCTAACCACTTGCCCCAAAAGCCATGGTTGAGGATTACTTCCTAATCATATCTCTTAAGGCATGGTTCAACCATCTCCTACTAGGATTATGTGACAAAGGAAGATCATTAATGACATCAAAGCTAATGATACGTGGGATTCATTCACCACAGCAATGGACCTCTACATGGATATGCAAATACCTGACCTCAACACCTTAATGGGGCAACTCTGCACTCATGAGACAAAGCTCAACAAGAATGGTGACAACTTTAGAGGTAACCAATTTTCTGCCCTTTATACAGATAAGAATAAAATTAAGGATAAAGGTAAAAGCAAGAAGAATGAAGAAGAGGCTAGTACCTCTCAAGCTAATTACACAGGTAGAGGAAGAGGTGCTAGAGGAAGGGACTGAGGAGGAAAGCAAGGCAAGGGGAGATTCTACAACAATCCACCTTGCAACATTTGTGGTCTTACCAACCAAAAATCTAATTAGTATTGGACAGATTGTTGAGAAAGGGTTACATGTCATATTCACAGACATGGAGCATATGTTGAAGAACCTCAACAAGCATTCAAAAGGATTGCTAAAGGTGATAAATCTAGTAGATTATTTAGATTTGAGATTGAACACACTAGGAACATAGCACTCTTCAATTACAAGGATAAAACCCTATCTGAGCTAGAGATATGGCACAAAAGGCTAGGACCCATAGGAGAAAGAACACTAAAGCAAATATGCAGGGATTAGAGTGTTCTTGGCATTCCTAATGTGTCCAAGCAACACATGATATACAAATGTGAAGCATGCCAATTTGGCAAAGCTCACAGGCAACCATTCAATAGAAAGGGGTACATGTATGAAGTGCTTGTTCTACCTAAGCTCCTCAAGCTCGAGGACTCCTCGGCTTGCACAAAATGGAGCTATGGATTACAAAATGGGGTTTTCTATGTTACATATGTTACAATAGTGATAAAAATCACTGTTGGAGGTTTTTGAAAAGTATTTTTAGAACATGATTCTTTGAAAAGAGATTCCACTGGCTCACTGCTCCATCGTTACATGCTTCCGCGTCGTCTGTGCCTCTGGCTGCTTCCAACACCCCCTCCCTCTCGCTTCTGTCGTCCCTGACAGAACCTTGTTGTGAGGTCTGCCGGATATAGTTCTGTAGGAGGTCTTGAGCGAGGGTGTGCTCGGAGATACGAATGCCTCGGGCCAGATCTGCCTTGAGTTTCTCCCAGTCGATTGGTTGCGGTTCTTCCGGTGGCGGGAGCTGATAGTGTGTGGAATAGACCATTCGTTCATAGGCAAATAATTGTAATAAATGTGTAGGCCTGCTTATGAATACCTCTGAATGGTATTCCCATAAGCCGGTTGTGGACATCTCTTCGAACGTCTGCTTGTAGCACGCCGGTAGGTACTTTATTCTGCAGTGCCAGGCATAACACACCCGTAGCGATGGCGTTGTACTCATATCATATACCAGGTCAAAATTGCCATGCTCAAAGCCCGGGGTGTTGACATGGGGTGCCTTGACGCGTCAGAAGACTTTAAAAATCATTTGCATCATGTCAAAGATTTTGACAATCATATGCGCCGCTATATCATCCATATGCTTTAGTCTAGGGAGCGAGTGGCGAATTGTAGCCATCATGTAGCCTACAGTTGGTAACTCAATGGGTGGCTTAAAATAGGGGTAATTCAACCAGTCTTGGCACTGCTTATTGTTTTGTACCTTAATAACAAAGGCAGTCCAGGAGCGGCGTCGTGGCACTGGTCCCCAACACGGATTGTACTTCAAATGCAAAGGTGCCTTTACCCATGTACTCATCATCTCTGGATACTGCTGTAGTAAATCTTTTCGCCACTCTGGTTGATAGATCCTTCCTTGCTGTGCATCTAGTGGCAAATCATCCGCCTCGAATTGAGTTGCATGCGATGGTTTCTTACCTGTCTCTTTCTCAATGGCTAATTGGTATTCGGCCATTAACATGAAATACGGTTTATACTGTAGCTCATGCCCAGATATGTATCGTCGCGGGGCCAAATGAGCAAAGAATGGAGACTGTAATATTCTTTCTTCTATCATCGCCATGGCATGTAATTGTGCCTCTACTCTCGCTGAGTGCGTTGTTCCAAGTTCCTCAATAGTCTTCATCCACGCGGGGGTCGGAAGTTCGTACGTCATCTGACCTTTGGCCGTGACGCGTCCGCCTGGGATGGGTTGTGGCTCGTATGCCTCTTCAAACGTTTCCTCCACCGGAATGGTGACCGTTTCTTCCTCAGCTAGAAGCTCAGGTGGGGAATCTGGCCTTGGTGGTGCTTCATATACTGCAATCCTTGATTCAAGGTTCGATACCTGGGCCCGTAATGAGTTGAGTTCCTCTAGGAGGTCAGGAGAGGGGTCCACAGGTGCTGGTATGTCTTGGTCTGCCAGTTCTCGTAACTGGAGTAATTTGTGATCTTCTTTGAGTTTCTGTAACTCCTCGTTCATGCGGTCGTATTCATCTAGCAATCTTACATGATCTTCTAGCAGCATCCTCATCGAGTCTGAAGGAATGGCTTTGAACCTGCTAGGGCTGAGTGGTGGGTCTGGGTGGTCGAGCACTGCTTCTAAGTTTTCCCGGTTCTGATCCTGTAAGCGCTGGTTTTCTTCCTTGGCGGCTGCTAGGTGTCTTCGTAGTAAGCCCATGTTTCGTGTTAGCGTTGCATTGCGGACTGTCTGGGCTCTTAATAAGTTATCCAGGTCAGCAGTGGCTTCCTTGGTCTTTTCTTCACTTTCTAGTTCCAATTTGTGATATGCCTCGCGTAATTCCTGGTAGCGGGTGTTCAGAGAGGCATTCTCAATAGACAATAAATTAAGCTGCGACTGTAAGTCATTGGTTGTCCTCTGCAGCTGCTGATAATTATCACCAAGAGATGTGAACTCATCTCTTACTTGCGTGCAGTGATGGAGGAGCGATTGGGGTGGTCGGTACTTCAGTGACTACTGAGGTATGTACAGTTGTAGCGCGGGGTGGGGAATCTACAAGGATGGTTTCTACTGCCAACGAACTTTCGAGGACGAGGCGTGCCTCCCTGGCTTGTTCAGAAGACTGTGCTCCTGTTGGTACACGAATGTATTTGCCGGGCTTTGAAAGTAGTCGTACTCTGCGGGGGTCAAACTGTGGTAGTGGCTTTCGTTGCAAGTACCTGAGGGCTTCGTTGGAGCCTACTGATTTGACTAACTCGCCGAAACTTTGATGTATGCGTCTTCGAATCCGCCTGTGACAAGTTCTTGTTCTATTATTGTTTGACTCTCTTCCTCTGTCAGCTTTTTGCGTGCCCAAACTTTTTCCATAGTTCTATACAGCTTCTTGATAGCTAGTGTGTAAGCTGCTGCTTCGTAAGTTTCATCTTCATGGGTACTTGTATCACCATGTGTGTCTGTTTGTTGGCCTTGACCATCTGTCTGTTCATGCTCTTGGGATTCCTGAGTTCCCTGGCTAGCTTCGTCGTCTCCTTCGTCGTCATCGGTTGCTGTTCTTTCGTCATCAGAGCTGGACACGATCTGTCCTTGTGGCTGATCCCTGGGTGTGGTAGGGTAGCTAGGCCTTTCAAATTCTTGCGAAAACAATTGTCCTTCTGAAAACTGGAACTCATTGGAGAATGCATCGGGCATCTCAAAATCAAAAGTTTGGTCCAGTGGCTCTGCTTGTCCTGGTTCTAAACGAGGTATTGGAAAAGAGAAAGCTTCCGCACCAATTGTGGTGGGAAGTTCAGCTGCTGTGGTGATAGGTTCTGTGGTTGTGGCTGCTTGGGGTGCAACAGTACTGGCGGTGCCCTCCGGCGTAACTGGTCTTGATAACCGTATACGAATTGGTGGTACCGTGGGAGTGGCTGCTGTTGGTGACTGCTCAGGAGATGGTTGTGGCGAGGGTGATTCTGGGACTTGTAGGCACGGGATAGTACCTCTCATCCGCTTTCCGGCTCTGCCTTTGCTAGACTTTCTAGCCTTCCTAGTGGTGCCTTTGAATGCTTTCAGTTCCTCACTGGTCATGGCACGCTCAATTGGTAAGTCATACGCCAAGCACATATATATGATCCTGGTGAGGGCGCAGCACCCATTGATTACCTTCTTTCGCTCCCACCTATGTTGTGCCAAATAGAGCTGATCAATTATCCAGCTGGCTAGATCAACCGTTTGCGGTCCAGTACATGCTAAGTATAATCCAAACCAGATTCTTTTGTGGGGCATGGTAAAACGATCCTGAGCTGGGAAAGCAAAGTGCTGCATGCATATCCGTAATGGCTTAGAGAGCTCAGGGGTTATAGCTGAAATGTCCTCCCACTTAGTTACGTCACCACGTTTCATCTGCTCTGGGACTAGCCGTTCTCTCTCCGTCGGAGTGTGTGTTCCATGTATTTTCAGAGCTGCGCGAATTAAATCTTTAGACAAATAAAACCTTCTAAATGGAGGATCATTTACCAAGGATGGTAACATGAATGTGCCAGGTAGATCCTTGTTTTCTGAAGCTGTTAAGGTGGTTACCAAGTAAAAACATCTGTAAAAATCGGGTTTAGGCAGAGGGTCGCTAAAATACTCTGTAAATCCCGCTCGTGCCCAAACGTGCGTTAGATCTTGTGTATTCTGTAGTCCTTCAAATTCTCTTGAAAAGAACTGGTACTTGGTCCATGTGCGAAGATCAAATGCCAAATTGGCCTCAAATATGAAATCAGCGTCTGCTAATGGTTCTGCTAGGCCTTGAAACCAATGAGAATTACGATGAATCTTCTCAGTGTATCCTCTAGGAGGATCGTCGATTGGCATGGGTCCTGGAAAACCTTGAAACTTTGGTGGTTGCATTGTAGGATAAGATTCTACGAGTAATTCTCCAATATTGGCCATTGGTGTGCTTGGGCCAGCTTCTGATGGTCCTGCTTCGGTTTGCATGATGACTGATGAGCTAGTGGAAAAGATCTGCTACAAAAGATTAACACATTAGTATGGAAATTAATTATGATCCCATTAAGGTGAGACCGCAATCCTTTTCCATAACCGATGTGTAACCCGTGTAGCCAAGTGTCGTGAAGTGATTGATGCAATGATTGTTTGTAGAGCTAATGCAGGTCTCTAGACGCCTACATGGTTCAGATTATGCATACATTTCTTGATGAGCTTTTATTATGCATGATGTGGGGTTTGGGTGTATGAATTTATACAAGGTTTGGTTGAGGGTGAATTATTACAAGGGTGGAGTTTAAACGGGGTGGGAGAATTCTTAGATAATGGGGTACAAGAAGACGTTTGGATACGTTTAGGTATCCATTTCCTAAGAGTCTTGGAGTGGGTGGTATGTTTCTGCTGAGGGACAAAAAGTGGTATCGAGTTTGGTGGTATTAAAGGATGAAAAGATTTTGGAGGGGTATACATTACATGGCTAGAGAGTTGGGCTATAATACATTGCTTGGGTACCCAAATCTGCGTGGGTGTGGGTCGATTGATAAGATACTTCTTGGCGATCCAAATCTGTCGAGTATTTGTACTTGGGGAAGAAGATCGAGGGGACTTTTGATGCTGACTCTGCTTCTTTTGAAACTTTGTCCTGTCCTCGTCTGCAGTGTTGCCAATAGCCTGTGGTTGCTGTCCTTTTGGCACCCATATTTGTCTCGTGCCACTTGTTCTGTGATGTTGATACTGCTGCTTTCTTTGCCTTGTCTGATGGTGTCGTCGGTCTGGGTTCCTCTGTTGTGGTTGACTCGTTCGTGGTTGGGTTTGAGAGGTCCAATGGACGCTCTGCTTTGGAAAAGAAGGGAGATCCAACACTTGCGTGACCTGCCCATTAGGAAGTGATTCGTTATTTATCTTTAATCTAGGCCAGTCCGTAGCAAGTTTGGAAGGATGAGCACCGCAGGGTGTTGTGCTCATTTGGCCGCTGATGCAACCCACCTGACCGCTGATTGTGTTCATCTGCCCTAGCGGTTGGGTAGCTGCCCCTTCTAGTTTTCAGGAAGCCCCAGGGAAGATCTCTTGTCGTCCTTCTGATTGACAACTGTCCATAGCCAAGCCCGAGTGGATTGGTGTAGACGTAACGTGACTAATCTGACCCAAGATCTTCCGGTCTTTTGTCGCATGCGTTTCATAGGGTCTAGGGTTACAAACCTTAATCGGAATGCAATTAGGGAAGTCAAGCGGTATCACTCGCTTCTGTTCTAAGGTTCCAATCTGTAAGGAGCCTTGTCTAACATTTAGATCCACTGAGTGATCGTATAGCCAATCTTGGCCAAGGATTAGGGGTTCTATCAGGTCGTCATCATGGCACACTAGTAGCTTCGCTGTCATGGTCACATCCTTAATGAGGATAGGAAGGTCCACCTCACCCATGCAAGGGGTTTCCATGCCTCCTAGCCCTATGAGGTATGCCTCAATTGGCCGCATTTCTATTCCTGAATCCTTATAATGGGACCATCTAATTGCACTAGTCGCAGCACCTGAGTCAATTAAAGCCCTGAGCTCTTGGCAAGGGTTGTCGTGCTCTAGCCTGACTGTAATGAATGGTCTCCTGTCCACTATTCTAGGATGAGTGGTTGACTTTACTTGACACATGGCCATGGGATATCTGGGTGTAGTTTCCAGATGGTTATAATGTTCTCTCCCTAGTCCTTGTCTTCTTAACTTCATGTGTTTAATGCGTTCTATTGCTTCTGCCTGAGCTTCTGCTCGTATTCTATTTTCTTCCTCCTTACGCTTCTTTGCCAACGTGAGTTGTCTAAGCATATCCTCAGTAAGAGGTTCCTGATATAGCTTGACTCTACAGCCACTAATGTAATTAGGCATTATATCTCCTTCTAAAGTGGCTAATTGTACTGCTCCACTTGTTGATAGTCTGTTAATGATCATAGGTCCATAACCTCGCTTTTCTAACTTACGTGCGTGTTGTTTCAGCGTATATACTAGAACTAAATCTCCTTCTTTTAGGCCTTTATCTTTCACATGTGCATCAAAATATGCTTTCTATCGCTTCTTGGCTGCGTATATGCCTGCTGCTGCCTTTAGCCTGGTTTCTCCTAATCGTTCCAAGTCCATTATTCTCGCTGATAATTCATGGCCGGTCCACTGATGTTCTTGTGCAACCTTAAGGGTCGGTATCAAGAAGTCCAAAGGAAGCACAGCATTCTGACCAAAAACCATCTGAAAGGGAGTTGCATTGAGTACGGTCTTGTAGGCCACTCGATATGCCCAAACAGCGTGGTGTAACTGTTTGTCCCAATCTGAACGTTTGTTGTTCACGAGTTTCGTCAGTACGTTACAAAGGATCTTATTAGTGCTTTCAGCCTGACCATTGGCCTGAGGATGATATGGTGCGGATTTCTTGTGAATCACCATAAAATCCTGTAACAAATATTCAATGACTTGGTTTAGAAAGTGAGTTCCGCGATCGCTCACTAACTCTATAGGCAATCCATATCTTGTAAAGACATTCTCAAATAAGAATTTTGCAGTTGTGTGTGCATCATTCTTTTTCGTGGCTTTTGCCTCTACCCATTTCGTAAGATAATCTGTGGCAAAAATAATGTATTCAGCAAGTGTACCTTTTGCAGGGGGGTTAATGGGTCCTACAAAGTCTATACCCCACTTTGAAAATGCACGTCCGCCCATCATGGGTTTCAATGGCATTTCATCTCTGCGAGTAGGAAACTGAGTTCTTTGGCACACATCACATCTCTTTACATAGGTATGAGCATCCATGTGAAGAGTGGGCCACCATAATCCTGCAAAGAGGATGGCTTTGATTATCCTATCGGGTCCAAAATGACCTCCTGCAACACCTTGGTGTGCAGTCTCTAGTATGCTCAGATAATCGCTCTCATGAACACATTGTCTTAGATATCCATCTCGTCCTCTTTTGTATAGGTTATCGCCAATAAGTGAATAATCTTGAGCTTCCTGCTCTAGACTGCGTTGTCGAGCTAAGGTCATTCCTTGAGGGAATGTCTTCGTCCTCAAGTATGTCACTAACTGTTCACTCCAGTCTGGTGTGAGAGACACATGATACAATGTAGCATGCTCTACTGGCGGTCTTTCACAACAAACATTGCATTCCTTACACAACCTGTAGACATCTGCTTCCATCGTAGGCCAATATACTCCTAGTCTATGCAGAGTCTGTAATGTTCGATGTTTTGAATGATGTTGCTTTAAGGCACCTATGTGTGCTAATTGCAACCAATTCGCATGTTCTGATTCATCTACACAACAAGCAAGAATCTTTTGATTATCCTGTTTATATATGCTTCCTGCCATTATTTGGTATCTCTGAGACTTCGTAATCTCTCCTTCTTTGATCTTTATCCTAGGATTCTTGGGTCCATATGTGAGAACGGGGACTATAGGCTTAGCCCATTCTGGTGCTATCTCAAGGTTAAACAAGTATGCATCTGGTAATTCATCCGCTATTCTTTGAGGAGCTTCTCCTGAGGTTAATCTTGAAAGGTGGTCAGCTCTAAGATGTGTCTTTCCTTTCCTGACTACGACTTCAAAATCATACTCCATGAGTAATAGAAACCAACGTATCAGTCGTCCTGTGTTACATGGTTTGTTGACTAAGTACAATAGGGCTTGATGATCCGTAAAGAACTTGAATTTGTTGGCCAACAAGTAGTGCCTAAACTTCTTTACTGCGTAGATCATCCCTAATCCTTCTCGTTCCGTCGTGGTGTAATTTCTTTCTGCTGCGTTCAATTGTCTGCTCGCGTAAGCTATGGGGAGATCTATGTTACCTTCATTCGTGGGTCGCACACATCCTATGGCGTAATTGGATGCATCCACATGTACATGGAATGGCTTACTCCAATCTGGGGTTGTCAATATAGGTGCTGAGCACAAGCGTCGTTTAAGTTCATTGAATGAATTTTCACATTCATTTGTCCATTCGAAATTGGTTAAAAGAGAGTACAAAGGCTTGGCTATGATTGCATACATGTGTATGAATCTCCTATAATATCCGCAATGGCCCATAAATGCCTGTACCTCTTTCACATTAGTTGGTCTAGGTAAATCTGCAATTACCTTCACCTTTTCTTCATCCGTAGAGATTCCATTTTTTGACACAATGTGTCCTAGAATTTTGCCTTGTCTGACCATGAAAACGCATTTTTCTGGGTTCAAACAAACCTGATATTCTCGACATTTGTCAAATATTTGTCTTAACTCTGGGATATGCGTCTGTCTTACATTTGAATGAGCACATAAGTCATTGACATAAACTTCCAAACTCTTGCATAAGAATTCCTTAAAAACATGACACATGAGTCGCTGGAAAGTGGCGGGTGCATTTGTTAAGCCAAATGGCATCACACGAAATGCAAATATGCCCCATTCAGTGGCGAAAGCCGTCTTGTGTTGGTCCTCTAGAGCAATGGCTACTTGATTATAACCTGAGAATCCATCAAGAAAGCTGTAAACTTCCTTGCCCGCAACTCTTTCCAATAGATGTTCTGTGATAGGAAGAGGATAACTGTCTCTAATCGTGGCGGCATTAACTTTTTTAAGGTTAATACACACACGCAATTTTCCATTCTTCTTGGGCACAACCACAATGGGGGATACCCATTCGGTATGCTCAATTTCGTAAATGAATCCTGCTTCTATCAAGCGATCTATCTCCTCTTTAATCTTTGCAGCGTAGTTATCATTGTACGTGTAAGGTTTCTGTTTTGTCGGTTTTGCATCTGGAGTCATAGGGATTCTATGAGAACATATATCTGGATCTACTCCTTTCAAATCTTTGTAACTCCAAGCAAAAACATCTCTATATTCGCGCAATAGGGCAACTAGCTCTCTTCTTCTTCAGTTGTCAAATCATGCCCTATGTATGTACATTTTTCTTCTTCTCCTTCTATGGCTACTATTATTTTCTTGGTTTTCTCTCGGTTACCATATACTTGTCCGTCATTCGCTTTTCTATTAGGCATTCGTACCATGATTCTTCTATCTTCGATTTCATATTTCTTGAAGTTCTCGGGTACTTCAAACAAAGATTTTCTTCTTTTTCTAACATGGTTTCTTTCTTCTTTCTTTTCTTGCCTTCACTCTTAGTAGTCACTTGAGTGGCTAACCTCACCTCATTCGTAATTTCCTCGTGTCTCTGAGTGTGAGTCTCTACCTCGAAAAAATATTCTTCCTCTGATGCAAAGGGTGGGTCCATGATAATTGATTCTAAATCAAAATCACTCGCATCCTCAAATGCATCAGTGTTAGGTTCACACTCTTCTAAAATTGCATCGCACATGATTGGCTCTATCGTGAAAACTGATATGTCCTAGCCATCCTCGTCACAGTGGGGTGTCCATTGTTCTTCATTGATGGCTACATCCATGGTTGCTAGGATTTCTGCCCAACCATGGGGTTCAAACTCTTCGTCTGAGAATACTACAGGTGCTTAAGTTGGGTCTTGAAGGGTTCTTGGATGTTGTTCTGCACCTAAGGTCCTGGCTTCTAACCTTTCTTCCTCTTGTTTTGCTACTTTACACATCCATAAACGGGTATCCTCATGCAACCAAGAAGGATCTGATTCTAATGAGTGCACGAATTCCGTCTCTACTGGTGTCTTATGGATGGTATTCCATTGTATTGGGGATACGTCTCTATGTGAATAGTCTTTAAGATTGACTTTGGTAGTCACTCCTAAATGTTGCATGTACAAAGAATTAGTTCCCCAATCTTGTACAATTTGCAACTGACGCATGAATGGTCATCCCAATATCATCTCATAAGCATGATTTTTTGCAAAGTCACAAATGGCAAAGGTATGCTCAAATTCTACACCACAAGTGGTGAGTGATATTCCTTCTAGTAAGCCTAATGGTTTTTCTATGTGTCCATCAACCATTTGTAGCTTCATCCTGGTGGGTCTTAATGCTGGCTTACCCCAACGTTTCCATAAAGCGGTGGTAGCTATGGCTACTCCGGCTCCTGAATCTAAGATGGCTTTCGTGGTGTAGCCTTGATGGGTTATCGGAAGATAAGTGTTACCTTCCTCTCCTTCGCTTACGTCTCCAATCTTTTCTACGGGTATTTATGGTACCTTATTTTGTGATCCTATTTGTGAGGGAGTAGTAGCAAGCTCGAGAAATTGATTTGCTACATGTTTCCACAATTCTGGTTTTACCTTTAACAACTCCTCCAGAGTAAGGTTACATTGTACTGTGGTATTCTTGATCACTTCCGTGTTTCTAGGGATTACTGATTCTTCATTCCTCACTATTATCGTGGGTGCTCTCATACTAATAGACTTTGCTTCCCAAGGTCCTGTGAACTGAGGTAATTCTTGTAAAGAATTAGATTCAAATCCTGTGTGTTCACTCAGTTGTTCTTCCTCTACATCATCGTATATAGAGGGAATGTCTTGGGGAAATTGTTCTTGCAAGTCGTCTATTTCTTGAATAGGAGGATGGTTTCCTTGTTCCTTTCTCCATTTCTCTTCTTGTATTTCTCTCAAAAATTCATGTGAATATTTATGTATGGAAGACACATCGTCTTGACTTTCTGAGTTGGGTACTTGAGACAGGGATGGCGCATTCCTTTCCTGTGTCTCTGGGACAATAGGGTTCCTAGGCTGATCCTTTTTCTCTTTGCTTTCAATCAAATATTCTAGCCTCTCCATTAGTCCTTGAAAGTGTAATTCCGGTTTTGCCATGTTATTCCAATTGAGATATCTAGAGGCTTCAAACAAAGCTTGTGCTAATTCTACCATCTATGCAAAGTTTAGTTCTCTCAATTTCTAGATCAGCTCGAGGGTAGTTTTTGCTCATTTCAGCTACCTGAGGTCCCTCTTTTAATCTAGCCTGATATGCACGAAACATCATGTCTAGATTTTCTGGTATGGGTTCCGCTAAAACTGATCCTGATTTCTGAGCTGGATTCTCTTGATTCAATTCTTGTGAAGTCAATTCTAGGATTTTGGCTCTAGATTCCTTTAAACTTCCTTCCAACTCAGTTATCTTTTTACTCCATTTTCGCTTAATCCTTTCTCGAGAATCTTTCCAAGATTTCGTCTTTTTACTGCTAGATTCTGCAACTTCACTACTTCCAGCTACTTTCCCTTGATTAAATTGTTGGTTCTGTAAGAGTGCCTGGGCTCTTGTTATAGCTTGGATAGGCACGTATGTAGGGTTGGATCCATCTGCATTATTTACAATACCTATCACATTGATCGTTGTCACATTCGAAGCGTTAACTGGATTTTTAGGACAATCTTTGATTATGTGCTCTTTGCCACAATCGGCGCAAAAGCCTTGGATGTTATAGTACTGTGATTGTCCTGTTATCGGGGGATGTGGACAATCCTTTATGAAATGATCTCCTTGGCACCTAAAGCATGGTCCTCTAGGGCCCTGTGGTCTTTGTTGTCTTATTTGGGGCCGTGGATTTGGATTTGTGTACATCACATTAGCATAGTCGGGCTCCCAACTAGGTTCCACTCGCGGACTATCATAATGATATGTCTCCACATGTTTAGGTCACTCTGTGTAATATGCGGGTGGACTATCTACATGCGTAGAGTCAAAGCTGTTTGAGTTCGGGTCACTCTCTGTGATCAAAGGTGAAGAAGGCACTAAGGCCCTACTTAGATTCTCTTCTGCAGCAGCGTATTTGACTGAGATGACATTCGCTGGTGGGGGTGGCTGCTGAGCTAAGACACGTCGAGGTCTCTGTTGAGCCTGGTATGGGTAGTTCTGAGGAGGCCTATAGTAATAAGGCTGAGCATTGTATTGGCCTTGATACCTACTTGGCTGCTGGTATGCTTGCGGGTAGTTCTGTCTCACGGTTTGTTTGTTGTACGGGTAGTCCTGAGCCGTATGATTCGTGTATCTTCTCTCAATTGTACAATATTGGCCACTAGGGTTGGCTTGTGGTTGTGGTGCATTGGGACACACATTTGCCATATGGTCACCACCACAGGTGTAACAACGCTTGTTCATTAGTACCCTAGGTTTACTAGAAACTCCTAGTTTCTGGGCCACTTTTTCTGCTAGCTCTTCTATTGAGCTAGACAATTTTGTGGATGCTAGAGATGAACAGTCTGAGTCCTTATAGACCTTTGAGAGTTCCAACTCGTCTCCTAAGTTGTCCTCAATGTCTATACAAATTCTTACACATTGCTCTAGCGTTCTGAGTTCTTTTAGGTACACGTAGGAGCGTAGTTTAGAGCTCAACAAGCCATCTAGAAACAATGACACTTGCTTGGCTTGTGAGGGTAGTTCTTGCATTGGAAATCGTTCAACATATTGTCTAAACCTACGTCCTGCCAGTCTAACTGTTTCTTGAGGGGTCTGTTTGAAGCTATGAATCAACGAAGACGTGTCATGTCTAATCCCACTTTTAGAGAATTCAGTGATGAATGACTCTAAAAAGTGATGGATGTCTCTAAATTGCCTTTGTTGCACAGGTTGGAACCAAGTTAAAGCGGTATTCTTTAACGTTAGTCCAAATGCGTTGTATTGCGTGAACATGTGTTCGACTTGTTCTGCTCTTAGTACTTGCTTGAATTCTGCGACATGGTCATAGGGATCTCCTGTCCCATCAAAATAATTTTTCATGGATTTTACTAACTGCGTGGGTCTCAATATTCTTGCGTGTTCACGTGGTCTAGGTAGAGGAAAATCATCTCTACAACCTGGTATTCCATGATCTCTTTGTCTATCCGCTCTATTAGTGTTCGTGGTTGTTCTATCTCTCCCTACGGGGTGATTAAAGCTTACTTCCGGTCTCTCTTTATTTCCCTCTCTTTGATTTCCATGGGCTGATGATGTTCCTGCCCCTTGTTGACTCGTATTCATGTTCGCTCTGGATGGAGGGAATACCAATTCACCTCTCCATGTGTATGTGTTTTTAGCGTGGTCAGGCACCACAAAGACTCTTTCTGAAGTCTCATCCAGGTATACAACCTTTCCAGGTGTATCCGGGTCCTTGAACTCGTATATAGTGATGATACCTACCTCACTAAGTAGTTCTGTCTTGTATCTCCAAAAGGCTTCATCAGTTTCTTTATTTACAAACAACTCTATGCTTCTATTGTCCTGAGGGATCCATTCCGGGATTAGTACTCGTGTCAGTACAGATTTCCCTCTAGGTGTTCTAGGCTCTTCTAATGGTTCTTTTCCTTGAGATTTTGTTTCCGTCTCTGGTTGAATCATGCCAAACTCATTCGTATTGTTTGGCTGCGTACTTAATATGTACATCGTTCCTTCCTTGTCTATGTACGCGTCTCTCTCAAATTTCACCACTGGACGTTCCAATCCAATGGGTTGATCGGGGTTGTGCATTTGCACCACTTGCCTTCGCAAACCATCCTCATAGATGCGAGCACCTAATCGGTTGGTTCGGAGAAACTCTAGTTGCGTTCTATAGGGTCCTTCTGGTTTTTCTAAATAGGCTACATTAGACCCTCCTTCTGGTCTTTCTGTGCTAAATGCCATTTCTGAATCACTAGTATCTGAGTTCTCGTAGGGATAACTAGTGTTAATTGTTGAGCCCACGATCGTGCAGTAGTTCTTACACTTGCCTCTGATGATCTAAGGCTTCGCCGGTCTGACTTGCCTATATGTTTGCCCGATCTAAGGTTCATTAATTTTCTTCCTTGCACACTCAGTACACGCTCAGATCGTCAATGATTCTTTGTTATTACTGTCTTGATTCTTTTTAGATTTCTTTAGATTCTTGTCTTAATGTATGCGTCACGAATTCGACTTTCCGTGGTACTTTGAGTTCTCGTTCCGTCAGACTTATGTTCTTTCCTTTAGGTTTTCGTGTCACACACCTTTATCTTTAGTCTTAGACTTGAAAGAATTAAATATCTTGAATTTGAGGCGTTCCTATCGTCTTTAATCCACAACACTACCGTTTAGCCTAAGCTAAGAATTGACTGAGGGGGTTGAGTAATCTTCCAACCTCGAGTCAGCTTTTCTGGTTGCTCTGATGCCCAAGAAGCCGCGCTTCCCAAGCTTTATGCCCTTCACTGCCTTGCCTTGGTTGCCTTTGATTGCCCTTGCTAGACCTGGAAAAATCCAATATTAGACCAATGCACAGTTGGATGATCAAGCACTTGAGTATATACACCTTTTAAGTCCCTTCCCTTTTGCCCAACTTTTCAATGTTTGCCCCCTGGCTTTCTAGTCCCAAACTAGGTCAACCTCAAAATAGCTTGTCTAAAAATAGATGTATCCTTTAAGAAAAAAACAGTTGAGGTCACGTAGTACTCGTAAAGAGCTTTCTAACGAGCTATTAAGCTCAAAAAAAGGACTTCGGATGAAAAAGTTATGACCGTTCAGGCCCTGGGGGGGTAAAAACTAACAAACAGGTTTTTCTCCAAATATGAGCTAAGGGGTCTCCTATGAGTCTAATCACCCAAAAATTTCCCAAAAATAGCCCCAAAATTGGCCAAAAATTGAAACCCTAAAATTTGTGATGGGGGTGCACAATCGCGATGGTCTGAGATAATCGTGATGGTCTGGGACCGTCGTGATGGCGTGAGGGTGAACCGTCGCGATGGCGTGAAAGTGGACAATCGCGATGGCGTGAAAGTGGACAATCGCGATGGCGTGAGTGTGAACCGTCGCGATGGCTCGATCAGGTGGACAATCGCGATGGCATGAAAGTGGACAATCGCGATGGCTCGATCGGGCGGACAATCGCGATGGCGTCAGTGTGAACCGTCGCGATGGCTCGATCAGGCAGACAATCGCGATGGCGTCAGTCAACGGTCAACGTGAACAATCGCGATGGTCCAAAGTGAACCGTCGCGATGATCTGGGCGCGATGGCGTGAGCCAATCGCGATGGTCTGGGCGCGATGGCGTGAGCCAATCGCGATGGTCCGAATTTTTGAAGTGTCACGATGGTGCAAGGGTGCGAGCCGTCGCGATGGTCCAACTTGCCACGTGGCACCGTCGGCGCGATGGCGTGAGCCAATCGCGATGGTGTGGGGTCAACCGAACAGTCGCGATGGTCCGCGAACCGTCGCGATGGTCCAAATGAACTGTCGCGATGACCTCACGCCATCGCGATGGTCCGGTCGAGCCGTCGCGATGGCGTGAGCCAATCGCGATGGTGTGACACAATCGCGATGGTCTGAGACCGTCGCGATGGTCCACCAAAGTATGATTTTTTCAGATGCGAGTGTGGATTCCTAGAGGCGCTAGTGTCGCCTACACGCTGGTGTGGTCGCCTTCTTCGAATTCCGAACTTTGCAGACCATCGCGATGGTCTGACACAGTCGGAAATTTCTGACAGAAGGTGATTTTCTTACCTTTTTGCAGCCTTCCTGATGCACTGGAGTACTGTACCTGCAAGAAAACTCAAGAAAGCAAAAGCACACACAAGCACAAAAGCTCTCTCTCACTCTCTCGCATGCACAAATGAGGGGAAATGAGGAGAATGGGTGGATATGGTGAATTTTCTGATTTTTTTGGAGATGAAGATGATGATGCGGTGATGAAGATGGAGTGTGGGGGAGGTGAAAAACACTAAAAACTAAGTAAAAACAACAACAAAAACTGAAATTTTTACCTTCCAACGCCACTTTTTGCTATACTCTTACCATCACACATTCGTCCTAGACTCGATCCTCGGCAACGACGCCAAATTTGGTGTTGCTCTAGCACAATGGTAAGTACCACGTTAAGAAGCTTCACCTCCTTAATTGTCAATCCGCGGAAGAGATAGGAGTGATATGAAGATCGTGAATGTGAGATGAAGTGAGAGTGAAGGTGAGAAGCACCAAGATGCACACACACATACACACACACAATGAAGAGACAAGCAAGACACAATGGAAGGTGGGAAATTAGCTCTATTACTCAAGAACACTATTACAAGCTCAAAAGAACTCTAACCTCAAACAAGCTAACCTCAAAAATGAGCTCTCTAGCTCTTTTTATAGTTTCTAGACTAGTTTTGACTGGTTTCACATATAGTGACCGGCATAGTTAAAAATTAGGTCCTAGATGCTATTTGGAAGGGTAAACGATGTCTAAAAATAACGAAAATTGATACACTTGTTCTACCTAAGCTCCTCAAGCTCGAAGACTCCTCGGCTTGCACAAAATGGAGCTATGGATTACAAAATGGGGTTTTCTATGTTACATATGTTACAATAGTGATAAAAATCAATGTTGGAGGTTTTTGAAAAGTATTTTTAGAACATGATTCTTTGAAAAGAGATTCCATTGGCTCACTGCTCCGTCGTTACATGCTTCCACGTCGTCTGTGCCTCTGGCTGCTTCCAACAATAGGAATAAAAAGGGAAGTCCACTCCTGAATTGAATGGAGTGGTAGAGAGAAGGAACAGGTTTATAGTTGAAGATGCTATGTCAATGTTGAATGAGAAGAAGCTACCTTACTACCCATGGGCAGAGGATGTTTCCACAACCACCTATTTGGTTAATAGGATCCCATCCAAATGCTTGGATGGAATGACACCCTATGAAGCATGGAATGGCATGAGACCCTCATTGGACCATCGCAAAATATTTGGTTGCATTGCCTATGCACACATTCCCTCATAGATTAGAGGGAAGCTTGATCCTAAAGCTAAAAAGCATATATTCATTGGATATGACCAAAACCAGAAGGGTTATAGGGTATACAATCCCGCTAAAAAAGGATTCATAGTTAGTAGGGATGTAGCATTTGATGAAAATAATTCATGGTTTGAAGATGATTGCAGGAAAGTCAAGTTACCTTATGATTTGGAAAGTGATATTCCAACTCTCACTCAAGAAGATCAACAATTACTGGAAGATATCAACTCAGAGGTTGAAGAACAAATGGATTTCAAGGCATCGAAGTCAAGAGGAAAGACCAAGGTGAAGCAATTGGAAGACATTCCAGAGTCCTCCAACCAAGCACTCAGGAGATCTCAAAGGGAAAGCAAAAAACCCATAAGGTAGGGCTATGATACATCATTGGTCACCAAACACTCTATGTATATCACCAAAGACTCTATGATAGAAGAACCTTCTTCATTTGAAGAGGCTAGTAAGAGGAAAGAATGGAGAGAAGCCATGAAGAAAGAACTAGAAGCACTTTAGGAAAGCCATACTTGGGACCTAGTTCCCAAGAAGCCAAGCATGAAGGTAATAGGATCCAAGTGGATATATAAAATAAAAAAGAATTCAGATGGTTCTATAAACAAGTATAAGGCAAGATTAGCGGCAAAGGGGTTTGCTCAAACTCATGGAGTGGACTATGAAGAAATTTTTTCACCTGTGGCAAAGATGCCAACAATTAGGGATTTGGTCAAGTGTTGCTGCTTCCAAGGATTGGAATCTATATCAGTTAGATGTCAAGAATGCATTCTTAAATGGATGGATATCAGAAGAAGTGTATATGGCACAAACACCAAGATTTGAAGATAAAAATAAATCAGGTTATGTATGCAAGCTAAGGAAGGCACTCTATGGCCTAAAACAAGCTCCTAGAGCTTGGAACCATAGACTTGTTACTTATTTGCAGGACCAAGATTTTTGG
Source organism: Ceratopteris richardii (assembly GCA_020310875.1). Lineage (NCBI taxonomy): Eukaryota > Viridiplantae > Streptophyta > Polypodiopsida > Polypodiales > Pteridaceae > Ceratopteris > Ceratopteris richardii. The sequence continues at coordinate 392,060 of MU260070.1, forward strand.
CTAGCAAAGAATACTCTTCTTTATTTATAAAGAAGACCAACTCAGATGTTATCTACTTATGTGTTTATGTGGATGACATTATCATTACAGGGAATGATGCCAATAGCATCAAGCCAGTCAAAGCTCAACTAATCGAGGAATTTGAAATCAATGATCTTGGCTTGTTAACATATTTTCTTCGTCTAGAGCTTGTCTATACAGATTTTGGTATATTTATTACTTAGAGAAAGTATATTCATAATATGTTAGTAAAATTCAAGATGGAGAATACCAAAATTGTAGGTGCACCCATGGAACTCAACCATAAGCTTAGTTCTCATGAAGGAGAACTCCTTGAGGATGTCACAGGTTATGTATTTTGATGCAGATTGGGTTGGCTCCAAGGATGATAGGAGGAGCACCTTAGGGTACCTATTTTTTGCAGGTTCAAAGCTCATATCATGGTGATCTAAGAGCTATGGCCTTATCATCTACATAAGCAGAATACAAAGGTTTGGCAAATGCAACTCAAGAAGCTATGTGGCTCAAACAAATCTATGCAGATTTGGGATTACACTCTTACACTCCAATAATATTTGGAGACAATACTAGTTCACTTCCTTTGGCTTCTAATCCTATATATCATGCAAGGACTAATCATATTGAAGTGCACTATCATTATGTATTGGAAAGATTTCTTAGCAAGGATATTCAACTATCCTATGTATCAACTCTTTTACAATTTGTAGATATACTCACAAAGTCTTTGGATGGAACCAAGATGAACACATTCAAATTGATGATTGGTTTGCAGGAGATCAAGGAGGAATGAAGACCGAGCATGTTAGGCTTGAGAGGGAGCTATTGGTGTAATTAAAACCAAGCCCGCGTACTTGGTTAATTGGCACATCTCATATGGAACCATATGTGATCAACCTCTTGTAAAAACACATTTACATTTATCTTTTTAAAAGTTTCCTACAACCACGAGGGAGTTGGGAAGCATCAAATCTCAAATTTCTTGGTAGTTGAGTAATGAGAGAATATATCCTATACCTTAGGATTCACCTTTTAGGTTAACTTTTTAAATTTGAATTCAAACATTGGCTCCAAACACAACTATAAAAAGAGGATGAAATGACCCGCATGACATCTAGTTTCTATGAGATCATTAGAGAAGGCATATTGTGATTTTGGAGAGATCAATCTATAGCTCATTCACACATCTCACATTGTGCAATTGACCATTGCCAATGACATTGTATTTGTACATGCTTTAATACATACATCTTATCATATCTTCACTTCACTTCTTTGTCATGACTACATCAGAACAATGATGTTCTCAGAGCTTGTTCTCAATGTATGAGTGATCATTTGCAATGATTTAAAGAAATATATGTTCATTATACTGTCTATTATATTGGTACAAAATTTTATTACCATTGCTCATCTCAATCTTGAGATTAATACGTCTTTACTCTCTTGTCTACTAACTGATGCACCCCAAAAATGTTGGGAAGACCTTGTGATTTGCTAAACACTATTCTCAGTTTGTAGTTCATCATTTTTTATGAAATCAATCATGATTGGTAGCTATCTAAGCTAATTATATTTCCCCAAAAAGAATTAAGCTAATTTCTACTGTGCTCAGAGCATTATTCAAAACATTGAACAGATGTAGAGATAAGAATAACAAGTTTTTAATCTTGGATCATCTTCCTACCTATCTATTTTGATCCAATGATTAGTGGATCATATACAAAACATCATATATGATTATTTATGATCATTAGCTAGCTAAAGAGGCAAACTATACTCTCCAGCAATCATCCCTGGTAGGTGTGAAGCAGGATCAAGCAACACCACTTCATCTCTGAAGACTATCCACCATCTTCTCCAACATTACTTGAGTTCAATTCGTCATCAATAGAGTGAGCTATTCCAACGATCTGTCTTCTTTGCGTGTCTTGCTACATTTGTGCTCCTTGTGTGATATGTCTCGTCATTGTTCATACATGACCAATGTAATACAAGATGTTGAACCTTCTTGTTTTGAAGATGCAATTAGAAATGCGAATTGGGAAAAAGCTATGGATGAGAAGATGACTGCACTTTATGGAAAAATACATGGAAGCTGGTTCCATTGCCACAAGGAAAGAAACCCATAGGATGCAAGTGGGTTTACAAGGTAAAACACAATGCTGATGGTAGCATAAGCAAGTACAAAGCACAATTGGTAGCAAAAGGATATTCACAAACATATGGCATTGATATTTTTGGAAGAAGTATATATGGAGCAACCACAAGGATATGAAGATTCAAAGCACCCAGAATATGTTTGCAGGTTGCAAAAGGCTTTGTATGGACTTAAGCAAACACCTTGTGCATGACATGCAAGGATTGATGATTACTTAACCACCATTGGGTTTTCTATGTGTGATGCAGATCATTCACTATATGCAAGGAAGGGTGATGATGGCATCACGATTGTGGCTATTTATGTTGATGACTTGATTGTAGTTGGTGATAATCAAGAAAGCATCAAAGAGGTAAGCAACTTCTTATGCAGGAATTTGACATGAAAGATCTTGGTGTGTTGCTATGTATAGGAAAATTGTGGGAAGCTTGATATATCTCACAATTACAAGGCCTGATCTAAGCTATATTGTTGGACTTGAAAGTCAATTTATGCAAGTTGCATGATTGCACTTTCTGCAAAGCATCATATAATTCCACACATTCGTTCATGTTCTATATCAAGAAAAGCATGGGACACTCTTGCTTCTTTGTATTCCATGCATAATGAAGCACACTTTTCATACTTGAGGAAGAAACTTGAGGATATATGTATGGCTAAAAATAAGTCTGTGGATGTGTATGTGACACACATCAAGGACTTGAAAGAGCAATTGGCAAACATAGATGAGATTATTTTGGATGTATCACTCATCTCTACATTGTTGAAAGGATTATCAGAATCTTTTCAAAGCTTTGCTACTACACTCCATTTGGTTGCAAAAGGGAATCCCAATATGCATGCATTTGATGAGGTTTTGTCTCTTATTTTGCAAGTCTAGAGTGAATAGGAGTGGTTTGATTGAGGGAACGCAAGCGCTTGCTATCTTACAAAAGGGGAAAAGCAAGTATGGTTCAACTTTGGCTTCATCAAAATCAAAGCCTCAACCTTCCTCTTCCACTCATTCATCTAATGATGCTGATTTGCAAAAGAAGAAGAGATGCAAATATTACTGAAAGATTGGTCATACTATTGATGAGTGTAGAAAGCTTGCTAAGCGTGATGAAAAGATGAAGGAATCTGACATGTCTATTGCTGAAAATTCAGCAAATGCAAAGAATGATGAAGCTAATATTGCTGAAGATTTTTGGGCATGTGTTGTTACATGTCATTACGATGCATCTTTGCATTCTAAATGTATGGTTGTGAGTGAGGTTGATTTGGATTGGTTCTTTGATAGCAGTGCTTCAAAGCATATAACTTCATGCAAAAGGTTTTTTTCATCTTTGAAGGATGCACCCAAAGGAGGACATGTGGTGTGTGCAAATAATTTATGGCTGAAAATGGAGGTGTGATTCTCTTGAAAAATGCATTGTATGTACCCGCGATATAAAGAAAAACTTAATTTTAGTTGATTGCCAAAGCTGGACTTCATGTACGCTTTGTTGATGATAAGTGTATGGTTCAGGATTTCAGCAATGGTGATATTATCCTGATGTCCGGTACATTATGTAATGGTTTGTATCGCATGGATACATACAAGAGGGCTGCCTCGAATGCCTTGGTTGCACATACTTCTTCCATGGCTGAAATGGAGATTTGGCATGCTTGTGTTGGTCACTTGAACTTCAATAGTTTGCTTTACTTGCAAAAGAAGGACATGGTTATTGGTTTGCCAACACTTGAGTCAATTGAAAAGCATGCATGTGAAGGTTGCATTCTTGGAAAAATGCATCGTGCTTCTTTTCCAAAAGATAGTCATACACACACTAGAAGAAAATTGTAGCTTGTTCATAGTGATGTATGTAGTCCCGTCAATACTCCATCTTTTGGGAAGCATGTATATTTTGTTACCTTCATTGATGCTGCTACTCACCATACATGGGTGTATCCTATGAAAGCAAGGAATGAGGTATTTCTTGCTTCAAAGCACTTTTAGCTATGGATGAAATTTTTTCTTCAAACAAGCTTTTGACTCTACACATGGATCATGGTGGTGAATACATGTCACATGAGTTTAATGCTTTTCTTTGTGAAAGAGGTATTTCACACCAATGTATGGTGCCATATACACCTCAAAAAAATGATGTTGCTGAGCATAAAAATAGAACACTCTTGGAAATGGCACACTGTATGGTTAAAGGAAAGCACCTTTCTGATAAGTTTTGGATGGATTCAGTCATGTGTGCAAACTATGTGTTGAATAACTACCCTAAAAAAGCACTGAGAGTCATTACTCCTTATGAGGCTTGGAATGGACATAAGCCTATGGTTAGTCATATGTGCATGTTTGACATATGCTCTTGTGCCATCACAATAATGTCACAAACTTGATGACAAGGAAAAGAAGTGTATATTTGTTGGTTATAGTGCTGAAAGTAAGGGATAGCATTTGTACCATCCATTGATGAACATAATTATTTTGAGTCGAGATGTGGTATTTGCTGAAAATTCAGTTTTCCTTCTACTTGAATGCAAAAAAAAAGCCAACAGTTAGCTCACAAGATGTGTTTGATACACTCATGCCTTTGTTTCAAAATGGTGCACTTGACTATGACCATGCAGGCCAGCCAATTGAGGCTCAAAGGGCTGAAAAATTCCAGCAATATAGAGCTGAAAATGTACAGAATTTCTAGCCAAACATGGCTAAAAGTTTTCAGCCCAAAATTGTTGAAACTTTAGAGAGAAATTCAATGCACTTAAAAAATATGAAAAAGGTTATGTATAGCCCGAGATATGTGCTTCTGAAGTTACTATTCTGAGTGAGAATAGCAGAGAATAAAATAGAAAAGAAGTAAACGATGAATGTATAGATGCACATATAATTACAACCACATTGGCAATGAATACTTGCACAATGGGAGTAGAATGATAGAGCTATGGATTGAGCTCTTCAATCTCTACAAATAAACACAAAATGGGCACGAATCAATATCTAATGGTGACTTCCTTCTTGCTCTTTTTATAGCTATTTTTGGAGGTAGTTTTGAATTTAAATTCAAATAACTTCACCTAAAAGTGATGCTAAGAATTAGGAGATATTCTCTCCGCTGATGGATTCTTGGTTTTAGGTAGCTAGAGCCACGAATTTCCTTTTTACATCATGGATGACTTAAGCCATTCTTTCTTTCACAATTACAAGAGATAAAATATAATCATTTACAAGAGGTGTTCATATGTCTACACATATGACTACAAATTAACATAAATCAAATCATATCAAGCATGTAGGCTTGGGTAAAATGCACCAACACTCTATCAGCAGGCTGTTGGATGCTTGATTTACTTATGCATCACTCAGCCAGATATTGAGTTTGCTGTCTCACAAATGAGCAGGTTTATGCATTGCCCAGATGTCACGCATTGGCAGACGGTTAAGCACTTCTTTTGCTACTTGAGTGGTACCCGACTACTTGGGTTGTTTTATCCCAAGGGGGATCACTACCGCTAGATTTGCAGGCTTTTTCAGACTCTAACTGGGCTAGTTGCTATGACACTCGTGTGTCCACTAGTGGCTTTTGCTTCATGCTTGGTAGTTCATGTATATCTTGGTTGAGCAAGAAGCAGCCTATTATGGCCACTTCCAGTTGTGAGACTGAGTATAGGGCAACTTTCACAATGATTGTTGAGTGTGTGCGACTCATACGTCTTATGGTTGATTTGGGTGTTGGTTAGTTTTTTGCCACCACCATCTTCACTGACAATCAGAGCACATTGGCAGTTGCGAGGAACCTTGTGTTCCATGCTCGCACTAAGCACATTGAGGTTCATTATCATTATGTCAAGGAGAGGTTCTCTCCTAGAGAGATCAGCTTGGCATATGTGCCCATGCAGTAGAACATTGCAGACCTTTTTACGAAGGCTCTGCCTAGGGAGAAGTTTGAAGGTTTCTGCAAAGCTTTGGGCTTACTTCCTTTTGTGGATGGATTCCACATAGCTTGGCACTTCCTTATGCATGAATGCTAGCTCTTTGTTCACAGCACCACTCCTAGGGGCGAATTTGTTGATATATTTAGGTAGTGATATGTGTGAACACTCTAGGACCACAAAGGCATGTTTTTCCCTCTTTAGGAGGTTTTTTCCCCTGGCTTGAATATACGCCTATTGCCCTAATGGGCTACTTATCTTTGTACATTATAGTGGTAATACATTCAGTATTGTGTGTTGTGCTCCAAGCTTCTTCTTCTTCTTCCTTGTGTTATTTGCATGGTTCTGCAGACGTATAACTCCAATAATCAAAGGTAGAATCAATTATTTTGAGGATGTTGATCAAATACAAGTAGAGATAGGAGGTTCAAATCTGATTTATAGACTTGAAGAACATAAAGCATCACAAGAAGGGAGGTCCACAATAGTGTCTCCATAGGATAAGTCAGCATCAGACACTGATATTAAGATAGAAGGTTTTCTATTGAGCAATTTAAATCTATCTATTCCAAATACTCCTATAAAGCAGGCTCAAGTACAATTAAGAGAGGTAGATGCATCAGAAAAGGAGGCAAAGATAGGAAAAGTAAGTGAAGATTTGGAGTGTTCAGTAGTAATTCAAGAAGTTGAAGGAGAAACTTTCAAGGAGGCAACAATTCACAGTGTCATAAGAAAAGGGAAGGAGGTGGTAATAGATAAGGATAATGAAGGGGGAGATGATTACAGGGTTGGGGGAAGTAAGATAGTGGAAAAAGTAGCTATACAAGAGGAAGCATAGTGCATAAAATTTGATGAAATACAAGAGCAGAATAAACAAACAACTTTAGAATCAACCACAAGTTTAAAGGAATGTGTGAGGACCAGCTTTATTATTTTGGAAAAATAAGATCAACTGGAAGGACAATATTGCATTCAACTAGAGGCCAAAGAAAAGATTGAAGCAGAACCTAAGGAATAAGAAAAGGAAGCACAAGATGTGATAGCAAAGATCCAAGATGTGTTAGAAGACTTACAAAATGAACAAGAAAAGAAACTTGATATAGAAAGAATCCAGAACCTAAGGAATAAGAAAAGGAAGCACAAGATGTGATAGCAAAGATCCAAGATGTGTTAGAAGACTTACAAAATGAACAAGAAAAGAAACTTGATATAGAAATGAAAGATTCTGGTAGTTCATGATATGGAGAGATAAAACAAAATCAAAAGGAAGATATTGAGAATACTATAATTTTGCAAGAAAAAGTAGATAAGGAGGAAATGATAGAATTAGACGAGGATGATGAAGAACATTAGGACCAGAAGCAAATAGAGATAAAGCAACAAGATATAAGTACAGGGTTAGAAAGAATTCCTAAGGACAATAGGGATGCATGTAAAATCATTATGGATAATATTGAACGTTTCATACCTTCAAGTAGAAACATGATTATGTCAAGAATGCTGGCAGAGTCCGAACTCCTTGAGCCTCAAGATTGAGGTCTTGGGCTTCCTATCCTTTGGCTCTATGGGGCTGATTTGCGAAGAATGGAGGCGATGAGGAACTTCAGCTACCTCAAAGCTTATTCTTTTTGAAACCCCTTGGGGAGGAGCTACTGCACATGCCTGCTCATGGGTTTGAGCCTCTTGCAGATTCTGATGCGTCTCGTCCTCTAGTATGAATGATGTTTCACCTCCATCTCTACAGCTCCCTAGTGAAGTCTCCGTGACACATGCTCCCACATTTTGGTGCTCACAAGATGGTTCCCATCTAGCTCCATGACTGCTCAAGAATGGCTCTACCTCCCACAAACTGAAGTTGGTGAAGTTATCTTGCACGGTTTGGCAAAGACATGGGTTGCTCTCGATATGCTACAGACTTCATAAGGCTTTTGATGGGGAGATGATATGTAGATAAAGCTTGAACATATTCCTATCGTTAACATATATGAACTCTCTTGTTTCGACTTGATTGCATGGCAAAGAAGTGAAGTTTGCAAACGCTTGTTGTGGTCCAAAACTCTTCGATTGAGGAATGGCAAGATAACATGCAACATCCCAAGGATATTGACCATGAAATTATTGAAGATTGAACACTGTGGCATATGTAACCCTTTGATCCTTGCCCTGTGGCATATGGAGATGCTTGGATCCTCTAAAGCCTAGTTACACAATTCCTTCGGGCCTCTCTAATAGGCTTCCATCCAAGACGACTCTGTTGCTGTGTTGAAAAGTGATTGAGTATTGCTCCCTCTGACTTCATGTGTAGGAATCCCTGAAGTTGACTACCAAAGGCCTAGTTCACGGGCATTATGACACTCCTCAGTGCTCGGAGGTGAGGATTGCCTAGTTGCGAGAGCTATTAGAATCAAACTCTTTTGCAAAGGCAACACTCAATCTCCTCATTCCGATCACTTGCCAAGCGACGAAAGTGTGCTCTTTGTCCTCTACGATTTGGGGTTGGTGCCACATACCCCAGCTCCCTTCAGACTTCTCCAAGCCTCCTTGAAGGACATTTGGAAGGCATGAAATTCATCCGAATTTGGAGTTCACTTCCCTCATCCTACAGACAATCCCGCAGTAATTTTGGGGCACAAAAGAGTACACATATTAAGGCTTGAGGATTTGAAGTTTGCACATGAAAGAATGACTATGGAAAACTCTAAGAGATAGAATCAACTACAAGAATCATGACCTCATGCTACCAGGTTAGGCATCTCATGAAGCGAAGAATTTTTTGGTAGAAAGATTTGATGCATGAAGAAGAATGGTGATCTAGACGAACACTTCAATCTCTATAGTTACTACCTAGCTCAAGTTTGGAGATCTTTCACTCTGCTGCCTTTGGGGCGAGCTTCATGCTCCTCCATCACTCGGGGAAAAGCATGGTTCTCCCGGGCTATTACCATCTCTCTCTTCTCTTCCCTGATCATCAAAATCATTTGTACTAAAGGCACTCTTGTTGGGCATGGATAACACCTCCTCTAAAAGACTACAATGAAAGAATTCTTGTACACACGGTTGGCTCTTCCCACCATGGAGTTATCACCCACAAGGTCGATGATTTTCTTTTCCCTCTTACTACTTCCAACCAGGTATTTATGCTTAATTGAGCAAGTCATAGCGTGCCAGCCATCTCTTGGCTGCACATATACTTCTCTCGACACATATACAGATAAAGAACTGGAAGTTTTTCAAACCTGTGGAGTCAGGGTTGATTGGTTTTTCTCTACAACAAGTCTCTAAAGATTGAAGTAGGCATCAAGCCCTACGACTTGCAAAAGATGGTATTGATGTTGGAAGTGTTTGTGGCTTGTGGAATCTTCCTAAGGCTAGTTCATATTCCATGCAATGGCAATAGGCCTCGTATGAACATGGGCATGGGTTGTAGTCGGCTTTAGTTGAAGAAGCTGCCCTGGTATGGCATTGGCAATAACCATTATGGGCATGACATTCAACAAACTGATACAAGACTTCCATTCTGCATCTGGGACTAAGGATGAAAGATCAAAGCAAGGTGGGCCCTTGGTCTCGAATCTTTGGAGTGCTCATCTTGCTACTTCTCTCTGTTCTGTGGCAACTCGCATGCCCCATTCAATGGAGGTATTTCTTTGGCATGACTCGCTTATCCCGCAGATGGTGTTGCTTGAATGAGGAACTATTGCACAACCATTCTCTGCAGAGATCTGTACTTGGCCACCTGTCCCATTGCAAATAACGGAGGAAGGTGTTGCTCATGTTTTGACAACTGTTACAATCTCCTTGATGGAACAATTGCATGCTGTCACACCCTTGTGAGGATAACTACTTGGAAAGCTTGGGATGAGGAGGAGCCCCCAACTAAGGAAGCTGAGTCACAACATGATTCAAAGGAAACATGTTTCAACAAAAAAGGTGTCTCAAAGCTTCGAAGATGAAGGAATCTCCTGAGGTTTCCTATTGATGAAGATTGGAAAGCTTCAAAACTCTGAGTGATAAGTTCACTTTCTCTATTTTAAAGTTATGTCTTGCTCTGTAGTCTTCGAAGGTTTTTTCATTTGGACTCTATAAGTGTAACTCAGATGTTAGCATGTGATTACTGGTCGGTTAGTTGATTTTTCTTGAGCATTCTTGTTGGAGAAGACCTCATCTTTATGGTTTGCAAACTTGAAAGCAATACCACGTTTTACCTATGGATTTCTCAGTGTGTAATTATTGATTTGTCCCAAGCTGGATCCGAAATCATGAACAACAACATAAAGAATATAAATTCAGATGTTCACACTACTTGTTCGCAAGACAGGTATCAAGAAATTCTCCAAAAGGGGGAAATTTGAGTCCATTGCTCGCATATTGCTCCTTCATCAAATCACTTGGGCATCTCTATTTTTGCATTATGCTGAGCGTTGCTTCTCCAACAGGCCCATTTTTCCCCATGATGGGTTGAACACCAGGATGTTTCCCTTTCCTCTCAGTAAATTTTTATGGCACTATGCCAAACATGGAATAGGCACTTCTCTATCGAAAATTGGCTCTTTGGATGAACTTCATCGCTCGCAAAGAAAGTTCTGGTGAAACACCTTGAACTCGCTTCAACCCAATCTGACATGGATGCTTCAAAAGGCTCCACCTTTTAAGCATTCATCTACTTGTGGATGGAGTCTGTCATCTCAGTGGTGCTAGGACTCGTTGAATATTGGTGCATGGCTACTTGGGACAACACAGAGACTTCTACTGACAGCTATGGTGAACATAAATATGCCTCAATTATGACCTCTGATGATGTTCTTGATTGACAACCAACAGAGTAATGACGCCTCAATCTTGTTGAAGGACCCAATACGAAGATCAACTAAAATATATTTTGGATATAATAGCGGCCTCCATGGTTTTGATGTTGTGGATGATATCAAGCTAGCTATGGAGAAATCCTATTCTTGCACCACCTCATTCTCACTATCATTGCTCACAATGTGACACTCAAGGGATCGTTATGGTGGATGCCATTTGGTCGTAAAGATGGCTTGACTTCTTTCTGCTATTATAATGTGGAAGTGTGAAACCAAGAATCAAATGTGAACATCCTTCTAAAGGAGTTTAATGCAGCTGGCCTACTCAAATTTACCTTTACTTACAAGTGGAGAAAGGTCATCCCATACAACAAGGTCTAGTAATACTGTAAACATTCCTATGCATGTTACAAGTCTCATGTTCATATACTCTGCCATAGAAACACATAATCTCGATGATCTACCTAGACTTATGGGTGAACAATGGTTGAGTTACTCTTCTCTACTGATTTACAAATGCTGAAAAGATTATGATCTACCCTATTTGGTTTTGCCATGCATATATACGATACAAAGAATTATGATCATGTATAAGGGTGATGACTCGATGAGCCTTGTCTGTTGGTGAAGGCCCTTAATATTAGACATCTATAATACTTACCATCGAGTACATGTGTAAGTCATCATAACATTCTGAGGCTGCTATCACCACCTACGGTCACATTGCTGAGGAATGGGTGCCTATCCATTTAGGGGATCGTGTCCACACTCCCACTGTTTGGAGGAATGATCAAAAGGGTTGACCATGCTTCCAAAAGCTTTGAGGAAGGCCTCACCTAGACAAGCTCAAGATACAAATCGTTTGGAGCTGTGGCTTCTTACAATTGATAAATCATGTGCTCTATTTGAGCTGATGCAATAATCTGAGAACCCTTACGGGTTGGTCTATATACAACAGAACAATAAATGATTTTTGACTTAAAGTAGTTGGTCAACAAGAGCTCCATATTGTATTACTCTCTATGCAAAGCACATTAGTGTCATGGCCAATGGAATCAGAGGCAGAGATCACAATTAGCAGTTTGGAGTTGAGCAATTTAGGGAAAAGTGTGGTAGTGCAATTTTGGCATATTGAGCTCTCATCACTTATCAACTTTGACATTGTGGGGCATAGACCTATTGAGGAGGTTAAAAAAATTGCGATAGGATGTCCCAACCTCGCAAAGATATCATTTGTTGCACAATCATTGCAAGACCTGCTATAGTTTGTTATCTTGCAATACCACATCTTGGTTTGAAATCTGGTAGCTTCCATTTTTATATGGCTTCAGAAGGAACAATCTACCTTGCTATAGTGCATGTTTCAGTTTGATCACAAGGATCATTCATGTCTTTTCTACAAGCCTTTTAATGAAGGGTGGCATATGCAAAGTGCAACTATGATTATGTTGTCAAAAAACAACATTTCAGAGAGAAATGCCCAAACTCCCCATCGAACATCAAATTAGAATGGCTAGGCTTGTTTTTATGAGTGTTCCACACAATCCAAGGAAGTTTCTATGGATAGGCATTGCTTCAAGATTATGTAAAAGATGATCATGTGTGCGTTAGGGAGATTATTCTTTCTAACTCTACGCCAACATATACAGTGGCTAAGGGAGTAAAGTGTAGGTTAGAACTTGGTGCTCCTGGTGCATCTTCCAGATTCAACCTGGCTTCCCTGTTTGGTGCTGCTGCACTTCGTGTCATGGCACGGGACAAGACATTAGCATATTGGTTGATTGCACACCGGCATTGAGGGAAAGATTTCAAAGCGCTGACATGGATGCTTCAAAAGGCTTCACCTTTTTAGTATGAAAAAATCTAAAGGCATCATGTGCTCCTCTCCCAATTGCTGCTACAATGGGCCTGTATCCTATCTTGGGCACAAGGAAACCTACACGACTAAGGCCTTCTCCTTGATCTCCAGAAATTCATCTATTGGTGGTTGGAATTCTTCATCTTGGTGGTGCATGGTCGACTCATCTTGGTGGTGCATGGTCTTGAGGAAATATGGAGACTCCGACTGGCTGTTATTGCAAACAGAAGCAATGTTCTCTACGCTTGAGGACCATGACTCGACGTGCCTTGTATGATGGTGAAGATTTTGGTCGGGATTCAATGTGGGAGGATCACAAGGCATGTGACATTTTTTGGTTTGCAAGTATTTGTGCATCAGTACTATATTGCGATAATGACCAGGTTTATCAATGAAAAGGAGGAAGAAATTTGTAGCTCCATCTATTAGTCCTACTACAACTTGTTCTCCATGACAATCTTTATCTCGTTCAAGGATGGTGACTAAAAGTGGTTGTAGGCAATTGGGTGCTGGGAAACTTGTCATCTGCAAGAGTGCTGTGTGATATCATTTTCTTGCTACACAAGCTAAACTTGTTGTGTTTATGTGTTCATTGACGAAAGACTCTTGCCTAGTCATTCCTGGTTCATAAACTCAAGAGAAAGACTTGTGCTAGATTATCATACCATGATTATTGATCTTTGCATCTGTTGAATAGTCACTCTTGTAGGTAGATGATCAAGTTGTTGCCAAAGATGTCGATAAAAATAGGATATGATGTATGAGACTGGCAGGTATAGCCATACGACTTGCCCACTTCATATTGAAGGAATCACTTGCTGTCACGATGAACACAACCAACTTAGAGGCATATGAATGAACTGGTTGGTGCGCCATATGATTGGTGTTTGTAGCTACCCTCACATAAGTGCAGCACCTTATGACGAATCTGATTCAACAATAATTGTCATAATGTCTATGAATACAAGCTTGTCTTGAGATCTTTGGGGCATACCCCATTTATTGATGCTCATTCTTGTGTTGCAACCCACATGATTAAAATATTGCTTTGATCTCTGCCAATATGATTACATGCTCTATCTGTGATGGTCAGGATTGACTAACAAGATCTTGCTACCCCAGCCATCCTGAGGAAAGCTTGATTAGCTGGACTTTCGGTTGTCATGGCATGACTCCCCAGTTTCAAAGATGCCACAACCTCTTATGGCCGTTGGGTCCTGGCTTGATCCTTCATATTTGTAATTGTTACAAAGTTTTTGGATTGTAAGACTTGCTTAGCAAGAATGGATGCATATTTGGCAACAAAGGCTCCTCTTTTTGTTTTTGGGATGATTGCCCCCTAAGGGGATTGTGTTGCTCAGCATTGAAAACCTAAAGACTTGTAGACTTGCAGATTTGAAGACTCGAGGAGTTGCATATTTGAAGATGTGAAGATTCAAACTTGGACGAGTTCAGCTATGTATGATCCCCTTCTCTTAGCTTTGTCGAGGACGATAAAGTCTTGGGGGAGGAGCGTGTTGGGTTGTAGGCTAGCCACACATCTTCATTTGTGCATGGGAACCCTCCCTAGACCATAAGAATCACCTCCTTTTTATATATTTAGAGTTCACATGAGAACTCCCTCTTAAACACTTTTTAATATTTCTCTTAAAGTAAGGCTTTTACAAGCTTGTAAATACCCACTTTTTTGGTAGAATTCTAAAAAAGTCACCACACACGTATTTCTTTGATATGGTTGTTAGAAGAATTCTAAAAAAGTCACCACACACGTATTTCTTTGATATGGTTGTTAGAGAAAATATTTTTGAGATATGTTAGTTAGGCATGTGCTCCTTTTTGTCTAGTCAAAAAGAGCACACGGGGAAATGTGCTTAACCTATATATAGAGACTAATTTTTTTAAAGCCTAGAAAGCTTTTGTTTCGAAGTGCTCTCATGTGTATATCTATTTTAATGGAAGAACTCTCTTTTCTCTAGTGTACGAGAGAGGCAAAATATCCTACTATGTCCCTTGACTCTACTATGTCCCTTGACTCAGATTCACAACTTGCAATGCAACATCTGCATTGGAGTACATGAACCAAAGGGTCTGGTTTGGGGAGGTGTAAGAAATCCTTCCATAGCTCCTCTTCAGGATAGAGAGACAAATGTGAAATTTCACACAAAACTGGACAGTTTATTGAACATCATATTATCTTTTTCTATCCTACGATTCCCTTCTTTTTTTTAGAGTACAATGAATTGGAAATACACACTCACACACCCAATCTCGCAAGGTAAAGGTCAGAGCTCGCGTAACCTAGTGATTGATGCCTTAGTGATTGATGCCTTGAAGCTGAAGCTGTGGGAGGAAGTCCTGAGTTCTGAGTTCAAGTCCATTCTACGATTCTACATAAACAAATTCTAAATAAACAAAGGGGAAGAAACAGTATAAATATGGTCAAGATCAAAAAGACATGTTTGAAAATAAATAAAATGACTTCAGAATTCAAGATAACAATGATATTAGATTTCAGGAGCATGGAGGATGAAGCTCCAGCAGAGGGCAGGGGTATCCAAAAACCTTCAGGGGGTCTTTCATACACGGTACACCTCCATGAAAGTCCTTGGGGCAAAGTGAAGAAATACACATGGCAGGAGCTTGCCACAGATATTCATACATACACATAGTTGAGGTAAGCGGCGGAGGCGCTCCTGTCTCAGGCAGCGGCTTTCCTTTCGCTATTAATCTGCTGTTGTTGCTGCTTCACCGAACCATCGCCGCCGGTTAGAATTCGGTATTTGTCGCGGCGGGTGTAGGAGGTGCACTGGAAGCCCAACGTGTCAGCCAACATCTTCTGGATGGAGTTGGCGACTTCAAGGCTGGAAACACCTCCGGAGATGTGGGTGCGATCGGCAGGAAGCTGCCGCAGGAAAGTGATCTCGTAGTGTGGAACGGGGTTCATGATGAAGAAGAAAAGATCAAAAGCCTTGTAGCCGCGCACTGTGTTTCCGTAAAACATCGTCATCCGAGGAAGTACTGCTACGGGCACGATCTGGTCTGTGAGCTCGGCGAAGAGAGCGCTGAAACGTAGAAGGACGGGCTCGCGGCAGGTAGTTCCCTCCGGACAAATGACGAGGTTTCCATGCTCCAATAGTTTCTTAATGGACGCTGCATCCCTCTCGCGGTTCCGCGTCAACCTCACGGTAGGGATGGGTGACAAGAGCTCCGTCAACCTACTCACGCTGTACGTCACCGCCGTTACCCTTGTCCCCAACGCCACCGACAGAAATACAGGGTCCAGAACCGTGCGATGGCAGCATACGAACAACACTCCCTTCGCTCGCTTCCTTGAGCCCCTCTCAATGTTGTCCGGTATCTCGCCCTTCACCGTCAACTTGATGCCCAGCAGCTTATAGAACAAAGGCACGTAGTCGAGCGGAGCAAGGAGGCATACCCACAATCGGACAAGTGCTAGAAGCACACCCACAGGAAACCAAAGTAGCGTGAGCAAGGCAACCAGTTGCGTCGGTCGCTGGACCAACCTTCCGTCGTGGAAGACCACAGGATTGAAGAGCTCCTGCATCGGCACCTGCTGTACTTGCTTCTTCGGCACTATGTATGCTTCCTGTTCATCATCATCCAGAGGCTCCAACTGAATACCTTGTAGTCTGATTAAGTGAGCATTTAACAGTACATTTTAGTCTGCGTGTGGGGGGTCGCTTGCTTACCTTGCAAAGAGCGAGAAACGGCAGGTCGGAAGACCTATCTCCGAGCCCAATTCCCGGTTGCGCGTCTCCAAAATGGTTCTTCACGGCAAGTCTTTTCGATGCACCCACAAGGGCGCCCGGCCACCGCAGCAACCCAGTCGCATGGCCGGAAGGAGTGACATGCAGCTCGCTGCCAAGTACAGTATCTGCACCCAAGTGATGCTTGCAGAAGAACTCGACCATGATGCGTGGACTCGCAGTGACTACGCAGCGCCCTCTAGCGCCGCATCCGGAGAAGACGCGCCAAGTCTCTGGGTGAATATCTTCGCCATAGAACTTAGGCAATACTGCGCGAGACACCGCCTCGATGTCCTTTACTCGTAGGCCCGCCATCGCCACCATCGTCAGCATGCGTATTGCAGCATCCTCGGATATAATGTGATGTAAAAACCATGCAAAAGGCGACGCAATCAGTAGTATTACCGCCCTGAACAGGCTTCCAGCCTCCAACGCGACCAGCATGAAGTAAGGGAACGAACTCTTTGACCTTGTTAGCGTACCCTCCAGGTCTGCAACAACGCTCTCCTTTTGTCGACCTTCACAACCGCATTGCTCCACAGTCTCATACTTCCCGTTTTGCCCTCTCCTCATGACGGCTCACTCCAGACTTTGAGATGCGCGTGCAGAAACGATATCTGCAGCCAGCCCGGATGCAAGCCCCACCTTATACGTTGGAAATCAGACAATGTAGATGCAATGTAGCGTGCATGGACATGGATGCTAAACTATAGACTATTAACCGCTTCAGCGCAGGTCCATATGGGGCGTCGCTGCACAAGCGCGCAGTATCTTCCCAGTTGATATCAGAGCAAACATCTGTGTAGAGGCAGAAGAGGGGAAGGAGACACCGAGGTGAAGTTGCTAGATGTTGGCGGAAGAGTCTACTGTATCGCGCGAAGCTCTCCTACTGATCGCACAGGTTCCAATCTCGTCTGTAAAGCAGGCCATATGTAACAGAGTTACAGATGTACTGTACATGGCTGGATCGCTGGCGGATGGACAGCTAGGCGGCTGACAACTGCCATGGTTGGATCCCGATTCCCCAGGACTAGCTCAGCATTATAAATGGACCAGCTCATGAGTCATGACATCGCTGGTCGATGTTTTCGTCTGCCGTTGCCCATCAGTTTCTACGACTCGAGAGTCAAAACAAGGCATTACGTATTTCAACGCAGAATTGATTGCATGATCCATGACTTTCGCTGTCTGAGAGATTTTTGTTCCTTCTTTTCTGCAAAAAATGGATCTTCCACCTACTTCCATTAATCTTCAATTAACGCAGAGACGAAGAGGGCTTTGATCGCCGCATTCAGGCGGATTTGCAGGTATTGTTGAACCCTCGATCTCCATCGCTGACAGCTTGTTTATTATCACACCATGCATCCCCTCATGCTCTGTGAAAGACTTTTACAATTCATGATGTCATTTTTTACTACCATATGCATCCCCTCACTCAATAAAAGACTTTTATAATTCATGAGCTGATCATAAAAACTCATCATTATTCAATATTCTATGGTAAAAAACAAACATTGTTTTCTATGGGGAGAGTTAGGAAGTAAAGGGCAGATAAAAATGTCCACATACAATATCTTGCGAGTACGTAAAGAGCTTTCAATCAATACATAAATGATCTGTTCAAGTGTGTCTTGAGAAAGAGATGGCAGGTAGATAGAAAAAGGTGTATTAACTGTTTCCATGTATGTACGATACATAGATATGTAACTTGTAAGTAGCATTCATCTGTGAAAGGCAGGGCCATGTATATGTTCAATTTTAATTCAATTTTGGCTTTTTGGAAACACACAAATCGAATTAAAGATTTCAAAGGAAGTTGGAAGGAAGAACCCCGCCTTTAAAGATTTACAAGTCTATCAAGACAAACTATGGTAACCGAGTGTCTTTTCATTGAGAGAGTTTTAGGGGTGGGCCTTTTATCTACAACTAGTATCTTTTTATTGAATAGGGAACATTTCTTTTGAACTCATAAATGTTCAGACATAGATCCAAGTTGGATCATATATCAGTGTGTGTTGAAACAAGAGCATGCGTTGCTATGGTTCTTAGCTTCGAGGTTCCTGGCTTAGGGGTTTTAATACATGATGATTGATTTCAAGTCTATCAAGAAAAACTATGGTAAGAGAGTTTCTTTTCATTCAGAGGGTTTTGGCAGTGGACCTTTTATCTACAAGTAGTAACTTTCTATTGAATAGGGAACATTTTTCTTTAACTCATAAATGTCAGCTTTGTTAGACATAGATCCAACTCGGATCATATATTAGTGTGTGTTGGAACAAGAGCATGAGTTGCTAAGGTTCCTAACTCAGGGGTTATCCTAAAGTTCCAACTTAGAAAGTAGAGTGAGTGTGCATGATGGCCACATGTCACACTAGAGCACTCTAGAAACTTTCTAATCTTGGAGCAAGAGGATAAATAGGATGGGAGGAGAGTATCACACACACCATTTTCAAGCATCTTCGTGAGAAGAGTCTCACACTTGGCACGAGAGCCTAATAATTTCTGGCATGTGGAGTCTTGAGAGAGAGAGATAGAGAGAGAGAGAGATAATTTCTTCTGCTCTTGGTTGAGGAAATACCCATGCGGGCAGCAATGTTTCATTGCCGAAACTCTGTCATCTTCTTCATGGACATGCTAATTCGAGTAGCTAGTGAGCGCATGGCCAATGGCATAGCAAAAGAGAGGCTTTAGAGGCCCATCGAACAGTTCATGGTGCTCCTCAAGGAGCCTCCTCATGCACGTCAATAGCACTAAGGAACCTCGATGAGCAGCCCTATGGCCTCATGGCCACCGACAATGACCACATACCACATGTATGTGAAAGGGATGGAGAAGAGCTCTTCCATCTCCCCTCTCTTGATGCTAGAGAAGGTAAGAGATGATGTTCATTTTATACGTGATTTTTTGGAAATGGAAGCTCATATGGGATATGAGAATGGCCACACACACATCTCTAACTTTATTCATGTGCTTGCCTCCTTTTGGAGTTGAAAATCTTGCCCAATCTTCCCTCTGTGGAATGTTTTGAGATGTCTATATTGTGTAAAGTGTAGAGGCAAAAGTGTTGACCTGACTCACCTCCATCAATAATCACCCGCAAGCAGACATCGGCACCATTGCCATGCAGAGATCGGTCGCCATTTACATTGGAGATAATTTTGCATGGATGCGGAGGAGAGATAAAATGAGAACGCGCATTAATTTCATTAATTCTTGAGTTTATTTATACATTTTCAGACAAGGGGAGGGTCACACCCTTCCATACCTCCTCTCCTATTCACCCTTCAAATACACATTGGAATAGGGATTTTTCCACCAACCACTTAATAATGCAATGCACATATGCCACCTAACACTGACATTCATGGTGGATTCGAACCCACACATGACATACCAATCCTAGGCTTTCTAAATGCTTCTACCCTATGGATCATTATCCACCAACCAAAGTGCACGGCCCAAATCCATGGTAAGGAAGGTAAAACAATGCACATGCATTTTTGGACAAATTACAAATACGAGAGGCAAAATTACTTGCACCATGGAGATTTTCACCCACACGAGACATTCTTGTATGTGTATCGAAAATGGAAGGAAAGGAATGTATTGCCCTTGAACCAAGTTCTTGTAGTCAAGTTCTCAATCCCAAGGTTTCCATGAAGGGGAGGAGCGACCTAGCCACCACACTTCACACAAAAAGTGGCTAAGGGAGGTCTAGGACCATCCCATGGTGCATGATATGTTGAGAAGGATCCACAACACCCAACTCTAACCAACCATGCCAAGGCATTTGTAGAAGATAGGCCAAATCCATTTATGTCCACCAAGCCTGGGTTGCTCACTCAGTTGGCTTATGTGTGCCATCCCATGGTTCGTTGTTTTTGTTTGCTTCATTTGATGTTCCTAGAAGCTCTACATGTTTACAAGCCCCTCAAAGAGAGGCTTTGATACCAATTGTTATCTATGGGTTTGGGGTCTGGCCTTGAGCGAAAGCATTTTAGCAGGAGTAGATGCAACCAAGATCTTGGATTAGTTCATAGACCATTTTGAGGGTCATTTCCCATCATGCTGACTTGCCAACACATAGCCCTCATGGAGAGAATCTGGATATTTTTTGTGCTATGTCTCCCTTGCAAGTTCTTATTACTAAAAGTAGTCATGTTAACTCTCTCAAATTATTGGGTTTTAATGGTTTTAATAATTTGATGTTGCTTAACTATATGCCTATTCGATTGTATTCTTTCATATACTTAGTTCAATTTTAGCGTGTAGAGCATGTCTATCTTTAATTATTTTCCTTGTTTGATGTTAAAGGGTTGTCTGAACCTGTTAGGGCTAAAGCCATTAGTTCTTGGCTCAAAGTCACTCCATCTATTCTTGATATCTTGTGGCCTTGACAATTCCTTTTTCTTCTCAGATCATCATCCTCTTAAGATTAATCTTTATAAAGATTCCCCGATGGTTAAAGCAGGTTGGCCTCATCTTGATGCCTCCTTGCTCACAATTCCGTGTGTGGTGTGGAAAAATCAAGAATATCTTTCTCCACAACTTTCATTACAAGTCCCCTCCTTTTCTTGCTTGGGAGAAAGTGGTGAAATATATTCAAAGTCTTTTCACCTACTATAAAAAATTAGCCAAAGACTGTTGGAGATAGACGTCTGCGGAAGCACGCGAACAGCACAAGGAAGAAGAAGAAGCTTGGAGCACAAACACACAATACTGAATGTATTACTAGAGAATGTACAAAGATAAGTAGCCCATTAGGGCAATAGGCGTATATACAAGCCGGGGGAAAAAGCCTCCTAAAGAGGGAAAAAAGTGCCCCGACGTTCCTAGAGTGTTCACACACATCACTACCTAAATATATCAACAAATCCCCCCTGGGAGTGATGCGGTGAACAAGGAGCTGGCACTCATGTATAAGGAAGTGCCAAGCTATGTGGAAATCACTCCACAAAAGGAAGTAAGCCCAAAGCTTTGCGGAAAGCTTCAAACTTCTCCCTAGGCAGAGCCTTCGTGAAAAGGTCTGCAATGTTCTCCTGCGTGGGCACATATGCCAAGTTGATCTCCCCAACAGAGAACCTCTCCCTGACATAGTGATAATGCACCTCAATGTGCTTAGTGCGAGCATGAAACACAGGGTTCCTCGCAACTGCCAATGCGCTCTGACTGTCAGTGAAGATGGTGGTGGCAGAAGACTGGCCAACACCCAAATCAGCCATAAGGCGTCTGAGCCACACACACTCAACAGTCGCTGTGAAAGCTTCCCTATACTCAGCCTCACAACTGGAAGTGGCCACAGTAGGCTGCTTCTTTCTCAACCAAGATATACATGAGCTACCAAGCATGAAGCAAAAACCACTAGTGGACACACGAGTGTCATAGCAACCAACCCACTTTGAGTCAGAAAAAGCATGCAAATCTGGCGGTAGTGATCCCCCCTTGGGATAAAACAACCCAAGTAGCCGAGTACCACTCAAGTAGCGAAAGATGCGCTTAACCGCTTTCCAATGCGTGACTCCTGGGCAATGCATAAACCTGCTCATCTGTGAGACAACAAACTGAATATCTGGCCGAGTAATGCATAAGTAAATCAAGCATCCAACAACCTGCTGATAGAGAACAGCATCAAATGCATCTCCAGCATCATGAAGACTCAATCGTAAACCTGTCTCCATAGGAGTGGCAATAGGCTTACAGTCTTCAAGGCCAAAACGCTGCAATAATGTGTCAATATATTTCGTTTGACACAAAGCCATTCCACCATCAACATGCATAAACTGAATGCCCAAATAGTGATGCAAATGCCCCAAATCAGACATCTCAAATGAGGCATGCAAATCAGCCTTAAAATCAGCAATATGTGTCTCAATAGGACCAGTGAGCAGCATGTCATCAACATAGACAACAATGATCAGAAGCACATCATTAGCACGTTTAACATATAAGGTGCTTTCAGTTGGATTGTTCTCAAAACCATGTGCAATCAGATAGGCATGTATCATCTCATACCAAGCACGTGGTGCTTGGTTTAAACCATATAATGCCTTCTTTAACCTGCAAACCTGGTTTTCATGCCCTTTCTACACAAAGCCACGGGGCTGAAAAACATACACTTCTTCATGCAAGTCACCATTCAGAAATGCTGTTTTAATGTCCAACTGATGTACATTCCAACCATGATGGGCTACAAGTGCACAAATGCTCCGAACAGTAGTCATACGGCATGTAGGTGCAAAGGTCTCATCAAAATCAATGCCTCTTTCCTGTGCATAACCCTTTGCAACAAGCCTAGCCTTATACCTGTCAACTGTACCATCAGGTTTACGCTTCAGCTTGTATACCCACTTAGTGCCAATGGCCTTCTTGCCAGGAGGCAAGTCACATAAAGACCATGTACCATTCTTCATTATAGCATCATATTCAGATTGCATAGCAGCCATCCAATTTTCTAAATTTTGTGCGTCATCAAAAGAAACAGGCTCATTCTCATCACAGAGACTAGATGCAGCCATAGCATAGCAATTTGATGCAAAGGAGGCACTATGAGAGCCTGAACGAGTACGATATGACAAAGGTGCATCTAATTTGTTGTCACGCAAAGTCTGCACTAGCCATTTTGGCATAGTTTTTGCCTGCTCAATATCAACTCTCTCATCAACAAGTGCATCATGTAAATCTGCATCAGAAATGGAATGATCTGCATCATCATATGAAACTTGCAAAGGTTGAGAAGTTGCCTCATTAGGACCAGCACTAGCCTGTCCACCTGTAAAAAGAGGCATCAAAGTATCATACATGTCTTTGGAGCTAACAGATGTCTCCTTAGTACATGAAAGCAATGGCTGAATAGCATCTTCCACAAAGACAACATCACGGTTAACCAGAATGCGTTTAGTCTGTGGATGATACAGACGATAGCCTTTACTTTCAGAACTGTATCCAACAAAAATACATTTTACTGCCTTATCATCCAATTTTCTGCGATGTTGTTCAGGCACTAATGCATATGCAAAACAACCAAAAACACGCATATGAGCAACAGATGGCTTGCGGTCATGCCAAGCCTCATATGGAGTGATAGACTGCAACGCTTTAGTGGGACACCTGTTCAGTACATATGATGCACACATGACAGCCTCAAGCCAAAATCTATGTGGTAAAGCCTGACTTTTGACCATGCACCTCGCCATCTCCATGAGTGACCTGTTCTTTCGTTCAGCAACTCCATTCTGTTGAGGTGTATACGACACTGTACACTGGTGTTTTATCCCACGTTCAGCCAAAAATGCATTAAAATCTGAAGACATATATTCCCCCCCTCGATCAGAATGGAGGGTGCCCATTTTACATGCTGACAGATTTTCAGCCAAAACCAAAAACTGTTTGAAGCACATGAACACTTCGGACTTTGCTTTGAGTGGATATACCCATGCATGCCTGGAAAAATCATCAATGAAAGTCACGAAGTAAAGGTAATTTCCAAAAGAGGGTGTCTGCATAGGACCACAGACATCACTATGTACAAGCTGCAATTTCTGCGTAGCCCGAACTGAACCATCTTTTGGAAAGGAAGAACGCTGCATTTTGCCCAAAATACAGCCTTCACAAACATGTTTTCCAGGTGCCTCAAGTTTAGGCAAAGAGGACACCATTTCAGATTTCTGCAGGCGTAACAAACTAGCAAAATTCAGATGACCAAAGCGTGTATGCCAAAGCTTTGCATCTGACATAGCCTGAGAATCATGAACTGCACATGCCGAATCATTCACAGATCTTTCATAGTCTATGAGCTTATACAGCCCACGACATAAAATGCCAGAAGCAATAATCACATCGCCATTTGAGAGATCATGGACTGTACACCTGTCATCAACGAATTTCACAACCAAGCCAATCTTGGCTAATGCAGAAACTGATAACAGGTTCTTTTTGATCCCTGGCACAAATAAAGCATCTACCAAAGTGAAAGAACTACCATCAGCAGTAGTCAGAATGATCTTACCAACTCCCATAACAGGATAAGAGGAGTTATTGGCGCATGTGACAGTATTCCCTATAGGGGCAGGCTCGAGTGAAGAGAAGAAACTGCGCTGCGAGGTAATATGTTTGGTCGCCCCACTGTCAAAGTACCAAACATCTGAGTCTATTGCAGACATGCACTGATCATGAGAAGATGGGTCAAAACTGCAGACAGTAGTAAACGCCCATTCTTCTTCCTGCACAAGATTTGCAGACTCTGTTTGTGGTGTAGAGGCCTCTGCAACAACCATTCCAACCTCTTTCTTCTTTGCCTCTTTAGCAGGCAGTTTTGGATAGTTCTTTATAATATGATGATTTCCTTTACAGTACTTGCAGAACAATTTCTGCTTTTCTGATTTCTTCTCATCTTTATCCTGGTTCTTTGATTGTGCAGCATTTGCAGATTTCTGCTTACTAGTAGAAGGGCTCCATTTTCCTTTGCCCTTTTGACTAGCCAGGAAAGCTTGATCTGCAACACGCATAATGGACCTGTTTTGCCTGGACTGATCTTCCTGCAACAGAACAGAGACTAATTCCTCAAATGACAAGGCATTCGGATTGCCTTTCATCATCAACCGAAGAGTAGAGGCAAAACTCTGATATGAATCAGGAAGACCATTTAGAACGGTCTGCACAAGTGAGCTATCTGGTATAACCTCATCAGCAGAAATCAATTGTTCCTTCAGGTCTTTGATCTTTGTAAGAAAACTGTCCATAGAATCACCTTCATTCATGTGCTCACTCTCCAACTGTTTTCGGAGGTAAGCAACACGAGCCTCATTCCTAGCCTGGTACAAAGTGGTAAGTGTATCCCAAGCATCCTTTGCTGTTCTGCAAGAGCGAATGTGAGGAATAATGGCACGTTTGACAGACAAAGTTATCAATGCATGTGCCTGGGCATCTCTGCCATCCCAACGAATTTGCTCTGCAGTAGGTGCAACAGAAACAGCAGCACGAACAGGAATCTGCAGAATATCATCTTCGACACCATCTTCATCAGCTCCAACACCTGTATTTGCAGTACCTGTCGTTACAGGTGTAACAGGACGTCTTTCAACACCCTGCACAATGTTCCACAATCCTTTTGCAACCAGTACATGTCGCATCATATAAGGCCATAATGGGTATTTGGTACCATCCAACTTATCCTCAACAGCCAACATACAGAATACATCACTGCTTTCAGCCATGACCGATGACTAAAATACCTTGATGTTGAAAATTGACTGTATCTCAAAATGTTGAACAAAACTGCCCAGACGAGTTCTGCTAGACCTGTAGGAGACTTCGAGACGCTTAAACTGGCAAACAAAAACTGGTATATACCTTTGGCACAAAAGGACGAAATAGCTTGCACAAGCGCTCCGATAGTGCCTTCGAAAACACCCTGAGTATGCTCACCAAATTTCGTGCGAATCTGAGACTGCAAACGGAGGAGTGTCGACGGCGCCCTAGAAGAAGCGACGAGCTGCTCTGATACCAATTGTTGGAGATAGACATCTGCAGAAGCACGCGAACAACACAAGGAAGAAGAAGAAGCTTGGAGCACAAACACACAATACTGAATGTATTACTAGAGAATGTACAAAGATAAGTAGCCCATTAGGGCAATAGGCGTATATACAAGCCGGGGGAAAAAAACCTCCTAAAGAGGGAAAAAAGTGCCCCGGCAGTCCTAGAGTGTTCACACACATCACTACCTAAATATATCAACAAAGACATTAGGGCCAAAGAAGAACTAGTATTAGCATCATAATGGAAAGCTTGAATAAGTCTCCTGATAGGGACCTCTCCATTGAAGTTAAGCTTCATGAACTTGAGGAAAGACTCAAATTTGAAGACTATCATGAGGCTAGCAGTGCTCTTTCTTCCTCAAGAGAATATTGGGTTGGTCATGTGGAAGGACCTACTAAATACCTGCTCGATATGATGAGAAAGAGAAAGATTAAGGAATTCATTCCTTTATTGAAAAACAAAACTAGAGGTGTTGCTATCAATTATGAGGAGAGCCTATAGGATGCCTTGAGATTCTTTACCAATGTTTTCTCTAGCACTCCCAAGTGGGAGGAGGACACGAGAAGGCAAGGGTTAGTATTGCTCTTAAAAGGAAGAAAATGAAAATGATTCCTCAAAGCTTGGTCTCCATCTTGGACCTGCCCCTCACTTCTAGTGAGGTTAAAGAAACTATTAGTAAATTAAAACCCTATAAGTCTCCTAGTAATGATAGTATTCATAATGAGTTTTTCATTGAGTTAAAATATTTTTTGACCCAATTATTCTCTTGATCTTAAAAGAAGCTATTACCAAAGGTACTCTTTCAATTTTCATCAACATTGGAGCCATCAAAGTTGGGCACTTTATCCTTTATCCACAAAAAAGAACACTTGTTAGCTATTATTGAACAACCTATGACTTGTATTTGGCATGGCCATTTGGGCCATATATCTTGTAGTGAAATGGAAAATCTTTCTCGTTCTGACTACCTACTTGTGTTTTCTTTCTCTGATTTTTCATTTTGCGAGCATTGTCAATATGGAAAGCAAAAAAGGAATGTGCATAAAATGCACATTGACTCTTCAATTCAGCCTTTAGATCTCGTTCATATAGATGTGTGTGGTCCTATTCCCACAAGGTGATTAGGTGGCTCTCTTTACTTTTTCACTTTCATAATTGATGCTAGTAGAGAATTCTAGGTATATCCTATCAAATCAAAGGATGAGATATTACCTATTTTAGAAAATGGCTTGCTTCAACTGAGATTGAAAAAGGAACTAAGCTTAATGTTCAGATAATGGGGGTGAGTATACCTCACATGAATTCAACATTTTCTATCACTCTAGAGGAATCCATAGAGAGTTTATAGCTCCTTATACCCTAGTACAAAATGGTGTAGCTAAAAGGATGAATAGAACAATTCAAGATAGAGTAGTTTCTATGCTACATCATGCAAATCATTCACAAGGCTTTTGGGCAAAAGTAGTATTGACTTCAATTCACATGATTAACCTTTCACCTAGTATTGCCAAAGGTATGAAAGAAGCACAAGAGCTACGGACAAAGAAGCCACCATATTATAATCATCTTCGAGTTTTTTGGTGTGAAGCATATGTTCATATACCCAGGAATCTTAATTAAAAGTTGGAACCTAAGTCAATAAAATGCATTTTTCTTGGATATGGTCGAGAAGCACAATTTGGATATCGCTTATGGTATCGTGAAACATAGTCAATGATCAAAACTAGTGATGTCATTTTTAATGATTCTAAGATGCATAAACAACCCATTAAGGAGGTCAAAGTGAGAAGAGTGGTGTCTGAGGATACTAGTCCTCCAATTCGCATGCATGAAAATGTTGCATATATGGATGGTCAAGAAAATGTCTAATCAGATCAGTCTTCAAATGTTCATATCTAACAATCATTGAGATGCTCTACACGTGTATTACATCCACTTGATAGATATGTTCCAAGTTTGGATTTTATTATGCTAACAGATGCTCATGAGCCTTCTTGGTACAAGGAGGCTATGGAGATAGAAGATCATGTCAAGTGGGCGCATGCCATAAAGAGTGAGTTGGATTCTATTTAGAGGAATGGTACTTGGGATTTATTACCTTTGCCAAATGGCATCAAAGCTTTTGTGAATGGGTATCTAAGCTAAAATTCACATAAGATAGACTTCTCCAAAGTATAAAGCATGACTTGTTACAAAGGGTTTTAGCAAAAAACATGGTGTTGATTTTGAGGAAATCTTCTCTCCAATGGTCAATATGACTACCTTGTAAATGTTGCTTGGATTCATTGTAATGGAGGACTTATAGCTAGTACAAATGGGTGTGAAAAATTCTTTCTTGCATGGAGATCTTATAAATGAGATATGTATGGAATAACCAGAGGGTTATTTAGTTCTTTGCAAAGAAAGTCTAGTTTGTAAGCTGAAGAAGAGCTTATATGGGCTTGAAAAATCCCCTAGACAATGGTACCAAAATTTTGATGCTTATATGAAGTCTCAAGGCTATTCTTGAAGTAATGAGGATCATTGTCTCTACACAAAGAGATGCTCTGATGGTAGCTTGATATGCTTGATACCTTATGCCAATGATATGTTGATCGTTGAGAAGTCCTCTTATGACTTGTGAATTCTCAAAAAGAAGTTAAGACATTTGATATGAAGGATTTGGGAACACCAAACATATTATTGGCATGTGCACTACTTCTGATAGGAGAAGATTCTTATTATGTTGGTTGTGTAGACAATCAAAAGTCTCCATTAGAGTACATTTTTCATTTTATTCGAGGTGTTATCTCTTGGATATCTCATCTTCAAGAATGTACAACTGTTTCCACCATAGAAGAAAAGTATGTTGCAGCAAGTGAGGCATGTAAGGAAGAATAATGAATTTCTCGTCTTGCTTGTGATATTGGTCTACCTCAGCATGGACCTTGTTTGCTCAGTGATAGTTTGAGTGCCATTGCTTTGGCTAAGAATATGGTCTATCATGTAAAGACCAAGCACATTGGAGTGAGGTATCACTTCATAAGAGATTTCTTAGCCACTAAGCACATTATTATTTAGAAGGTTCATACTTGAGATAATAATGCAGATGCTTTGACTAAAGCTTTACCACAAGATAACTTTTGACACTAATTTCACTTGATGTGGGGGTTAATTGATTCACGATCTTACATAGTTACTTATATACTGTGTAACTATAGTTTGTATAAATACACTTAGGTATGCTTTACAATTCTTTATTTTTATTCCATGGTCACTTTGGCCATATCGACCTTTAGTGGGAGATTGTTACCATTAGTGTCCATGTGAAAGGCCAAGTGGCCACCATACAAATTTTTTATATGTTCTTTAATACAACATATAGTGGCTTTGCCAGTCATAGATTATAAGTTCGACCACATTTGGAAAACCTAAGAAATCTATGTTCATGCCTGCTTGTGCACTATGTTTTTCTACATATTATGTAGCCTCTATGTGGACAATTATGTGTGGTATCTAGAGCTCCATTTTCTACTTTGAGGGTATTGCCATGAAGCTCTTGAGAAGGAAAGTTCATTGTGGTGCATTCCCATTAAAATACTTCATTAAAAAAGGGCGCCCCCTTGCTCCCTAGTTGTTTTCCATTGTTAGTGATGCCCTTGAATGGCTAATTAAAGATTCCATGTCTAAACGTGCCATTAAAGGCATTGTTGTCCCCAATAATGATGTGCCATTTGGGTTGAAAATGTTTGCTCATGACACCAATATGCTCATGAGATTTGATGAGTATTTTGCCTCTTCTTTCCTCGAATGTTTGGACCTTTTTTCTTTATATAGTGGGTCTAATATCAATCACAGAAAAGTCATTTTTAAGGTTTCTAATGACTCAATACCTACTTGCATTATTTTGAAAGGTTGTGCTATTATTAATAATGAAGAAATCTTTACATTACTTGGTACACCTATTGGACTTAATGTGTTTCTCAACCAAAGATCAGAATGGGTTGTGAATAGATTCAGAGACAAAATTTTTAGGTGGTATGCTCTTCAAAGTTGCATTGACCATAGAGTCTTTGTCTTGGACCATCACATCTTGCCTTGTCTGACCTACTTCCTATCCTGTTGGAAACCTAATAAAAATCATTTTAACTAGGTTATTTCTCTTTCTAGAAGGTTTCTCCGGGGAGGTGATGCCCATCATAATAAAATCCGTAAACTGGCTTGGGATATTTGCTCGCTCCCCAAGATTGAAGGTGGTCTTGGCATCAATTGTTCCTCTAAAATGGCCACTAAAATGTCTTCCAAGTGGATTGTTTGTGCTATTCAATCCAATGACTAGTGGACTTGCCTCATAAAAAGTAAAGTTTATTTGTTTTCCTTAAAAAACTTCAAAGCTTGGACTCACCATTCTCTGTTGGATGTCTATGTTTCTCCTCATGTTTTTAACCTAGTTGGTAGTAAGCTCAGTTGCAGGATGTGGAAATCCTAAATGGAAGGCAAGAAAAGTTATAGTCTTAGCTTGGATTTTATTACAAATAGTGCCTTTGTTTTATAGGAACATGTTTGTTTTGGATGGGTTTCTTTATTGAAAATTGGTAACCTTGGTATAAAGGGGCAGAAATGATTTAAAAAAGGAACAAGGAGGTGTTCTCAATTGTACCAAAATGGTGAGTATTCCTTTGATCTCAACATCTCTATTATGACTTCCATTTCTTCTCCCTTCAAATAGGTCATTATGCAACACAAAGGATTTCTGGTTGATCATCTTGGCTGATGCAATAAACATCAGGAAGTTGTGCTTTAGGAGGTGGCACGAGCCATGCTTAAGCAATTCAAAAGGAATAAAAGATCCATCATAAAAGGTGATCAACAAGTTAAACAAGAGATGGCAAGTCTAGTGGAATCATCAACAATGGAGGTACAGGTTCCAGTGCATCTCGTCCTTTCCTTTGGAGAACAAACACTCATACCTTCAATGGTTGATTGTCCACAATGTTATTTGTCTTGGCAGCAAGGCCAAGTATACTAAAGTGAGTGAGAGAAAATGAGCATTTTGTGATAGTAAGGAGGATTCGGACCATGCTTTCTTTGATTGCAGGAATGCTCAAAGGTTCGGGTACCCCCTCTTCCAATATCGTTTTGACTTCAGAGGCAAAAGGTTGGATCACAAAGAAGTTCTTCTATGCGTGTGTTAAAAAACAGATTTGGCCTTGTGGCACGTGCAGAGAGCACATATCTTATGGAAGATCTGGACTAGTGGGAATCATAAGACTTTTAACAAAGTTGCTAACTTCCAGTGCCTCCCTCTTCAGGTAGGCCTCAAGAAAACTGGCTTTAAAAGCTTGATGACCATCACGGATGCTCTACTTCAGGATGTTAAAATCCTTGTCTTTTGAAGAAGTATTAAGCCTTCCTCCTTGAGAAACACTGCTCTTGCTCTCTCTACTCTGAGGAAAGGTTTGCAATGTGATTTCAATTGATGAATGACTCCAACCCATGTGCTGTTGTTGCTCAAGAATGTAATATTCCTCACTGATTCATATTGTTCTATGTAAATTTCCCTATGCCTTTGGCTTGGCAAGGCCCTTGTATTATGCATCCTTGTACATTGTGTAATAGTCCCTCACTCTTTTAATATACTTCTTGTTGTCTTAAAAACAAAAAGAAAGCACCTTTGTCGCACATAGTTGCATGCATCAAGATACACATAGTTGCATGTATTAAAGATACGTTAGATACGCACATAGTCTCAGGCCGTTGTCCGGGTGGTTGTGCTACTCATCTCTTGTGGCGGGTATCAGGGATCAACCCCCACCGACAGCATGTGAGCCACATGTATGATATGGAGAGAGCAAGACATAATAGCAAGACATGCTCCCAAAAATCCAAGACAGAGGGAGAGAGCAAGACATCATAGCGCAACTCTTCCATTGCTCCCGCCAATGGACTTGTGAGCGGAACAACCACGCTTCTTCTTTGTTCGTGAGAGGTGAAGAACACCGCCTCCACCGGCTGAGCTACCTACAAACCACCGCACACCTCCATGATAGCGCCATTTTGGGACAAGTTCAAGAGAGACAGCCAGCGGATAAAACATTCCATGCATCTTTTCAGCCGTTTCGAGTAGGATTGCACAAAAAGACACACTCTCATTGATTGAATAGCAAAGGATGAAAGTGATAGCTTTTATGCTTTATTTATTAACTTTGTTTTTGGCCCAAAGCGTTTCTATCAATCTCTGCCCCACTATTCCACTTTATGTGACAATGTACCTTCACACAATCATTTACATGTTCTTCATCCACACACACATACACATGTTCTTCATCGACACACACATGGTCAAGGGTCTCTTTTACAAGTCTAAGCCTCATAGTAACAACCCAAAGCAAGCTTCTATGGACACAACTAAGAAGATAATTACTTGCAACTTCTGTAGCAAAGCCAAGTACTTAGAGAAATTCTGATATAAAAAAGAAAATCATCAATTCTAAGGCATCTAGATGTAAAAAGTAAACTAAGTCCTCTTCCCATAGGTCTGACTATTCAAATGAATATATGTTCATTTTCATTGAGGAGAATGTTATACTAACCGTTGGTTCATCACACAATTAGATCTTAGCCAATGATGCCACATCCCATATGTACAAGGATCATGACTCTTCTCAGGAACTTGAGGAATATTTTAAATTCTCAAGGCTAGAAATTTAAGAATAGAGATGAGAGGTTAAGATTGCTATCATTTTATACCGTTATATTGATAGGAAAGTGGGTTAGTAAAGAGAGGTTTTCCACCAACCAAAGACTAGCTATATTAAGGGTGGCCAAGGTGGGGTGGTTCGACTCTCTCTCATGTATGTGCATGCTCTATATCTTTCCTAGTTTCCCTCTCATCTATGTGTGTGCTGTGTCTTTGGTAATTTCCCTCTAACTCTTTCATAGGTTTCCTTAAATCTATTGGGAAGGCAAACAAAGAAGTGGAAAACCATATTTGGAGGTATCTACTATTTCCCATAACAAACACTTAATTTTCAAACTACATTCCCATAAGATCAACATAATCTAGGCGATCTTAGTCCATAAAACACGATGTATCACTGATGATGGAGTAACAATATGAAAGACAAATGTGAAACTCTATTGAGATAACAAACCATATGAACATATAGTAAAGTCCCATAATAAAATGATAGTGATTCATCTTGAACCAACAGAATAGACTTGCATTCAGCTCACCTGTGGTGTTCCTAATCACGGATGCTCACCTGTGGTGTTCCTAATCACGGATGCTCTACTTCAGGATGTTCAAATCCTTGTCTTTTGAAGCAGTATTAAGCCTTCCTCCTTGAGAAACACTGCTCTTGCTCTCTCTACTATGAGGAAAGGTTTGCGATGTGTTTTCAATTGATGGCTGACTCCAACCCATGTACTGTTGTTGCTCAAGAATGTAATCTTCCTCACTGATTCATATTGTTCTATGTAAATTTCCCTATGCCTTTGGCTTGGCCAGGCCCTTGTATTATGCATCCTTGTACATTGTGTAATAGTCCCTCACTCTTTTAATATACTTCTTGTTGTCTTAAAAAAAAAAAGAAATCACCTTCCTCTCTCTTTAACCTTAGATGCACACAGTTGCATGCATCTTGGAAGATTTGGCAAGAAAGATGTGCTTGTAACTTTGGTGACTCCCCCAAAGAGTGGTCGATTGAGAAATCGTTGTTCCTCCTTGGTAAAAGAATCACCAACTATAAGAAACCCCCCTCCCGCTTCAAACATCATAAAGTGCTCCGTTTGATCAACCACAAACTTAACCCAAGTGGGCCCCGCATGAGGGTGATGAGAGGTTGATTAACCTTCTTTGTAGACGAACTTCCTTTATTAAAAAAAAAAGGGATACACATAGTTGCATGCATCCAAGATACCTTACATGCACACATAGTCCCAGGCCGCTGTCCAGGTGGTTGGGCCGCTCGTCTCTTGAGGCGGGGGTGAGGGTTGAACCCCCACTGATAGCATGTGAGGGACATGTATGACATTGGAATGATGTATCATGTGGTTGATGTGCCACCACCTGTTCTGCCTTGCAATAGTTGTGATCGCAATTTAACCCAACTATGTAAACCCTTGTTCTTGTGGGATAAGAGGGGTCCCATTGGTACTATGCCCTTCTTTGTACAATTGCAATTTCAAAGCTAAAGCCCGAGGGAGTAGGCCTCGGTTGAACCTCCATTAAAAAGAAAAAAAAGGATACACACGATCAATGAAGAAGCGAGAGAGGGATCTTAGCTCACAAAGCAGCTATGGTTGCTCCCAAAAATCCAAGGAAGAGGGAGAGAGCAAGACCCAAGCGCCACATCATAGCGCAGCTCTTCCATTGCTCCCGCCAATGGACTTGTGAGTGTGGAACAACCACGCTTCTTCTTTGTTCGAGAGAGGTGAAGAACACCGCCTCCAAACCACCGCACACCTCCATGATAGCGCCATTTTGGGACAAGTTCAAGAGAGACAGCCAGCGGATCGAATATTCCGTGCATCGTTTCAGCCGTTTTGAGTAGGATTGCACAAAAAGACACACTTCATTGATTGAATAGCAACGGATGAAAGTGATAGCTTTTATGCTTTATTTATTAACTTTGTTTTTGGCCCAAAGCATTTCTATCAATCTCTGCCCCACTATTCCACTTTATGTGACAATGTACCTTCACACAATCATTTACATGTTCTTCATCCACACACACATACACATGTTCTTCATCCACACACACATGGTCAAGGGGCTCTTTTACAAGTCTAAGCCTCATAGTAACAACCCAAAGCAAGCTTCTATGGACACAACTAAGAAGATATTTACTTGCAAATTCGGTAGCAAACCCAAGTACTTAGAGAAATTGAAAGAACGAGTTCTGTTCGGAACTGCCCATAAACAACAAAGATGACTTGAAACCTGTGTCTGAGAGTACTCCCCAAAAATCAACGAGCAGTGATGGCGATGAGGTGAAGGTATGGGCCAATGCTTGCTATTTCAAACTGTCGAAGAAGCTCATAAAGGCACCAAACCGTTCGAAGCAATGGTGCAGAGCAAGCTGGGGGAGATGAACTGACGTCTTCTATCGGCTAAACAATGGCGCAGAGCTAGCTGAGGGAGATGAACTGACATCTTCTATCGGCTGCAAATGAGCAAAACAATGGCACAGAGAAACCTGGGGGAGATGAACTCGCGTCTTCAATCGGTTAAACAATGGCGTAGAGCTTGATGGGGGCGATGGCTTCGCATCTCTACTGTGTTGCTCCACTAAAAAGTCTAGCTAACGGAGATAGCTGAAAGGGTGGCGACCCGCTGCTGCTATCCATCGTGACAGACGCTCTCTTGTCCGTCACGACCGACGACCAACCGGGGTCTCCTGTCCGTCGCAATCGACGATCAACTACATCTCGAACCAGATCTCATGTCCGTCGCCTACTTGATGTTCTTCATGATCGTCTGCCAACCGTCTCGTTCGTTCTCAGTTCAGTTGTCCCTGCTCGGGTCTCCTCGGGACTCGCTTCCCCCTTTTGTGCTTTATTGTTGAAAAAGAGAAAAAAGAGAAAGAAATGCTTTGATTTGACACTCCAGCATCAGCCGAAGTCCTTAGTCCTTTATTCGTGGAGAAAGTAAAAAAGGAAGAACCTCGCGTTTTTTAGTTCCATCTCTTCGCCTTCTCCTCTGCTTTTCATGCGTGGATTGCCAAAAAAGGGGAGTTAAGCTACTGCTTGTCCATCTTAAAAATTAAAGATTTAACTCTTAAGCAATTCAAATTTTTCTCATCACTTAAATATCTAAAACTTTCTCTTGGTGCCCGTCGCGTCGGTGTCTTTTGAAGGCTTTTTTCGTTTGCATTCGCACTTCAAAGTGGTTTGGGGGGGGGGGGATTTTGGTCATTAAGATGCTGACCATTATTCCCTCGTTTGTCATGAACAATGTGGCTCCCCCGCAGTCCGTGTGCCCCCTTGAGATGGATTCCATCCCAACGGACGTCGCACCCCTAGTGGTCTCTTTATGCAAGGAGTCTGTGGCGGCAAAGCAAGAAGAATTGATGAAAACTTGCCTAATCGGTCAAATGTTTGGCCCTAGCCCCCCTCTTGAAAGTGTGAGAACTTGGCTTCGCAAGGAGTGGTTCCCGCGCGGCCTAATTGTGTGCAAATGTCAATTCCTGCCGGCGAATCACCTGCTTCTAGTATTTGAGAACAAAGAGATGGCTTTCCAAGCCCTGCAAGCTGGCTCCTGGCAAGTGGGCCGGTCCACCCTTTGCCTTTTTAAGTGGACCCCAGACTTTGTTCCGAAGAGATCAAAGCCTCTTTGTTACTCGCTTTGGGTGGAGCTTCCCAATCTGCCTTTCTTTTTGTATAGATTTCTTCGTGAAATCGTCTCACCGATCGGTCGCCCAATGGCCTCAAGAGAGAATCACTACAAGAAAAAGGGGGGCGTAGCGATGCCCCCAAATGGGAAAAAAAACGGGAAGCGTCGCTTATGCGACGTGGTCGTCGCATAAGTGACGGTCAAAATTTTGAATTTTTTGTTTTCCCCGACCCTCGTCGCATAAGCGATGCTAGCGTCGCTTAGACGACGTTAATTAAAGAGCGTCGCTAATTTCATCGCTGCCTAGCGACGGTGGGAGCGACGTTGGCAAACTGCAGAGCGTCGCATATGCGACGCTCTGGAATGTAAAAAAAAAATTTGATTTCTCCCGGCACATTTGTGCTGGGACTTGGACGCGAGCAAGAAGAGACCGAGAGAGAGAGAGTGAGAGAGAGAGAGCACGCGAGAAAGAGAGAGGGCCGCACAAACTAACAGCAAGTAGGTATGCACACACACACACTTACATACACATACATATGTACACACACACATATACACACATAGACACACACACACATACACATACACACACACATACACACAAATACACACACATATACACACATACACAAATAAGGTTGCATACACATGCACACATAATGCATACACATGCACACACATATACACATACATATACACACACATACACAAACACATACACACACATACACACACACATACACACACACACACATACACACACATATATGCATACACACACACACATAGAGAGAGACATGCACACACATACACATACATGCATACATAATGCATATGCATATGTGTACATCCATACATACTTACATGCATACACACACATATGCATACATAACGCATATGCATATGCGTACATACATACATACTTACATGCATACACACACATATGCATGCATAATTCACATGCATACATACACATACATAATGCATATGCATACATACACATACATAATGCATACACACACATATGCATACACACACATACACACATATGTATACATACACACATAGACACATACACACATAGACACATACACACACATAAACACATACACACTCATAGACACACACACATACACATAGACGTGCACACACATACACACACATATACACACACATACACACATAGACACATACACACATAGACACATACACACATAATGATGCATTCACACACATACACATGCATACACACATATACACACACACATAGACACACATATACACACACATATACACATATACATACACACTCATAGACACACATAATGATGCATTCACACACATACACATGCATACACACATAGACACACATATACACTTACACATCCAAACATACACACTCATAGACACACATTCATACACACACACATCCAAACATACACACTCATAGACACACACATACACATAGACGCGCACACACATACACACACATATACACACACACATACACACATAGACACATACACACATAATGATGCATTCACACACATACACATGCATACACACATAGACACACATATACACACACACATACACACATACACACATACACACACATATATGCATACACACACACATAGAGAGACATACACACACATACACATACATGCATACATATGCATACATAATGCATATGCACATACACACACATAGACACATACACACATAAACACATACACACTCATAGACGCGTAG
The DNA here is from genome assembly GCA_020310875.1 of Ceratopteris richardii. Classification (NCBI taxonomy): domain Eukaryota; kingdom Viridiplantae; phylum Streptophyta; class Polypodiopsida; order Polypodiales; family Pteridaceae; genus Ceratopteris; species Ceratopteris richardii. The sequence continues at coordinate 430,182 of MU260070.1, forward strand.
CGACACATACACATAGACACACACACACATACACACACATATACACAAACACATACACACATAGACACATACACACATAGACACATACACACATAATGATGCATACACACACATACACATGCATACACATGCATATGCATACATACATGCATACACATACACACATAAACACATACACACACATAGACACATACACACATACACACATACACACATACACACTCATAGATGTTGGTGCATTTTACCCAAGCCTACATGCTTGATATATTTGATATCATCCTCATTTGTAAGTCACATGAGTATTCATGTGAACACCTCTTGTAAAAGAGTTCATTTTTATCTCTTGTAATTGAAAAAAGAAAAAGGAAAAGGATGGCTTACCTCATGCATGATGTAAAAGCAATTTCGTGGCTCTAACTACCAAAACCCATGACTTTTTGAGCTGAGGGAATATCTCCTAACTTTGGGGATCACTTTTAGGTGGAGCCATTCGAATTTGAATTCAAAACTCCCTCCAAGAATAGCCATAAAAGGAGCAAGAAGGAAGAGGCGATTAGCAAGCCTTGTACGTGACAACTTCATGTCATTTTGTAGAGATTGAAGAGCTTACTCCATAGCTCTATCATTCTACTCCCATTGTGCAAAGATTCATTGCCAATGTGGTTGTAATCATATATGAATTTATACATTTATCATCATTCACTTCTCTGTTTTGTTCTCTGCTATACTCACTCAGAGCAGTAACTTCCGAAGGTCATATCTCGAGTTTTACTGAACCTTTTTCAGTTATTTAACTTGCGTTGGATAGCTCATACTGTCTACTTTCTACCTATAAATTTTCAAGGTCATTGGATTAATAGTTTTGGAGATATCTGCATTTTACTGCTCACTGGTCTATCTCTACAGAGCCCCGATAATGGTGGGCATGTTCCAGAAATTGATGAAACTTGTTCTCAGTGCTCAGTCCATCATTTGAAGTGTTTTAACTTGGATTGGGAAGCTTGCTAAGTCTATTTGCTATTCCCAAAAGGAATTTTTCTAATTCCTTCCAGGTTGAGAGCACGGTGTATGTCCAAAAATAGCAAGTTTTGGGAGCTAGTCATTTCGCAACTTGTCTATCTTGACTTAAACTTTTGGGATACATGTTCCAAAGTACTTGGCTGATATTTTGGTGGATTTAAGAAGCTCAAAGGGTCTGCTAATCATCTCTGAAGTCTCAGTTGGCTGGTGTGAAGCTAGTTGTAGCAGCACCAACTCATCTTTGGATTGCATCCACCATCTCTCTTCACAGTGGTATCAGAGCATAGTCAAGCAACATGGGAGATGAATTTCCATCAACAATTGACAAATTGGATCGAAAGAACTACCCGGCATGGTCTCTAAGGATGGAGGCTTACCTTCAAGGGAGGAATCTATATGGATTCATATCCGGAGATGAAGCAATGCCAACCATGAGGAACAAAGGGCAACCATCACATGAAGAAGTGGAAGGACTTTCGAATTGGTGTTTGAAGGATGCACTCGCAAGGTCCTATATTCTAAACTCAATCTCTGATTTTCTTTTACCTCATGTCAAGGGATGCAAGACATCAAGAGAAACATGGAATGCACTTGCTTCTTTCTTCTCTTCCAACACTCGAGCAAGGAAGAACCAATTGTGGATGGAGTTCACAACAATGAAGAAAAGCCCGAAGCAAAATGTGACTGATTATGTCACAAAGATGAAGGATATTTCCGACCAACTTGGAAGCATTGGAGAGGTAATCGAAGAGGAACAAATCATTAGACAAATCATAAATGGAATCAAAGCACACGACAAGTGGGAGTCATTCACAACAGCCATGGATTTATACATGGATATGCATGTACCCGACCTCAACACACTCATGGGCCAACTCTTCACTCATGAAGCAAAGATTAGCAAAGGTGGTGAGTCCTCAAGAGGTAATCAAACTTCTGCCTTATATTCTGATAAAGCTAAGGTCAAGGACAAGTCAAAGAATAGGAAGAATGAAGATGAAGGTAGCTCTTTCCAAGCAAACTTTGCAGGTAGAGGAAGAGCTAGAGGAAGAGGCAGAGGTGGAAAGCAAGGCAGGGGGAGATTCCAATCATCTCAACCTTGCAACATATGTGGCTTATCTAACCATACTACTGAAGAATGTTTTAGGAACCCGAGGAACTCAAGAGGAAGAGGATTCAATAGAGGTGGCTATGGATCAAATAGAGGTAGATACAATGGAGGCTACAACAACAACAACTACTACAACAACAATTACAACAACAACAACAACTATCAAAGTGGCCATAGAGGAAGAAGAGATTACAATAACTATGCAGGGGACCAAAGTCAAGAAGATTCATTATTGATTACGAATCTATCAGCGAAGAAGGGTAAGGATGATGATCACATATTTTACATTGATTCGGGATGCTCGAACCATGTAGCAGGAAATGTGGCTTTACTTTCTGATTTGGAAGATCCTCATAACAAGCATGAAGTGTAGACAGGAGATGACACAAAGCACTCAGTGGAGAAGATAGGTAATGTGAAGACATCAGATGGGAATATGAACCTTTTAAGCAAAGTCTTGTATGTCCCTACAATTACCAAAAATTTAATAAGTGTTGGACAGATTGTTGAAAAAGGATTGCAGGTTAGATTCAATCGATTTGGAGCATATGTTGAAGACCCAAGACAAGGCTTTCGAAGGATTGCCAAAGGAGAAAAGACAGGAAGGCTTTTCACTTTTGAAGTGTGAAGATACAAAGAACATAGCTTTGTTTAGCTATGGATCTCAAACTCTAACAGAGTTGGAGATATGGCACAAAAGGCTTGCTCGCATTGGTGAGAGGACACTCAAACAGATTTGCAGGGACCAAAGTGTACTTGGTTTGCCTAATATCACAAGGCAACACTTGATTTATAAGTGTGAAGCTTGTCAACTCGGCAAGGCTCATAGACAACCTTTCAATAAGAAAGGATATATGTATCAAAATCCTTTGGATCTAGTGCACACGGATGTGTGGGGTCCAAGCAAGGAGCCATCTATATCAGGCTCAAGATATTATGTGTCTTTCATAGATGATCGTAGCAGGTGGACCATTCTGTTTTTCATGAAGCACAAGGATGAAGTGTTTAATTGCTTTAAGAAGTATATTGCTCTTGTTGAAAACCAAACAGGTAGGACTTTGAAACAACTCAGATCAGATGGTGGAGGAGAATACTTCTCTTCTGAATTTGATGCCTTCTTGCATGAAAGAGGCATTAAAAGGGAAGTCACTACAAGGTATACACCCGAAGTCAATGGTGTAGCAGGGAGGAGGAACAGAGCTATTGTCGAAGCAACAAGGTCCATGCTCAACAAAAAGGGATTGCCAAACTACCTATGGGCAGAGGCTGTGTCTACAGCCACATATCTCATAAATAGACTTCAATCTAAGTCACTAGATGGAACCACTCCATATGAAGTGTTGAATGGAAGAAGACCTAGTCCAGAGCATTGCAAAATCTTTGGATGCTTAGCCTATGCTCACATTCCTTCTCAAGTAAGAGGGAAATTGGATCCCAAGGTAGAGAAGTGTGTATTCATTGGTTATGATCAAAACCAAAAAGGATATAGATTGTACAATCCAACCAATAAAGGATTTTCTGTGAGTAGAGATGTAATTTTTGATGAAAACAAATCATGGTTTGATGATGACAGGAAAGTGAAGCTCCCATATGACTTGGATGAAGACTTTCCATCACTTCAACCAAAGGAACCAAAGCAACTTGAAGAAAGTGATTCGGAGATTGACCTAGAAGACTTGGAAAGACTAAAGCTATGGAAGAACAAAGGTAAAGCAAAGATGCAGGATGCTACATATGGACCCGAGAGCTCACATCAACCACTTAGAAGGTCTTCAAGGGAGAAGAAGAAACCTGAGAGGTTTGGTTATGATACTCCTTTGGTCACCAAGCACTCAATCTACATTGCAAAGGATTCAACCAATGAAGAACCTACCACATTTGAAGAAGCACAAAGCAAGAAAGCTTGGAGAGATGCAATGGATGAAGAAATGAAAGCCTTGAAGGAGAATGACACTTGGGAGCTTGTACCTAACAAGCCATCTATGAAGATAATCGGATCTCGATGGATATACAAAATCAAGAGGAATCCAGATGGAAGTATAAATAGACACAAAGCAAGGTTAGTTGCTAAAGGTTTTGCTCAAACCCGTGGTATTGATTATGAGGAGACTTTCTCTCCTGTTGCAAAAATGCCTACAATTAGGGTTCTCATTAGTCTTGCTGCATCTAGAAATTGGAATCTTTATCAACTTGATGTAAAGAATGCTTTCTTGAATGGATGGATTTCTGAGGAAGTGTATATGGCACAACCTCCTGGATATGAGGATGCACATCATCCTAACTATGTATGCAAACTAAAGAAAGCTTTGTATGGATTGAAGCAAGCTCCAAGAGCTTGGAGTTTCAGATTGGTGACTTATTTGCAGGACCAAGGATTCAAAGCTAGCAAGGCGGATACCTCTTTGTTCATAAAGAGGAATGGATCTGAAGTGATCTATTTATGTGTGTATGTTGATGATATTATTATCACAGGCAATGATCTTGAAGGAATCAAACAGGTAAAGAGTCAAATGAAGGAGGAGTTCAAAATAAGTGACCTCGGACCACTCACTTATTTTCTTGGATTGGAGTTGATCTACACAGATTCAGGTATATACATCACACAAAGGAAGTATGTCCATGACATGCTCGTCAAGTTCAAGATGGAAAATACCAAGTGTGCAGGTACACCTATGGAGCAAAATCATAAGCTTAGTGCTTATGAAGGAGAGCCAATTGAAGACATCACAAGCTATCAAAGCTTGGTTGGAAGTTTGAACAACACTCACAAGGGTGGATATATGCTATAGTGTTAGCATATTGAGTCAGTTTATGCATAAGCCGAGAAGACCACATATGGAAGCGGCCAAGAGAGTCCTCAAGTACCTAAAGGGGACCATGAATGAAGGTTTGTTCTATTCATATACTTCAGATATTGAGCTAAAGGTCTACTCAGATGCAGATTGGGCCGGATCTAGAGATGATAGAAGAAGCACATCTGGGTATATATCATTTGCAGGTTCAAAAATCATTTCTTGGTCATCGAAGAAGCAACCAACCGTGGCATTCTCTTCTACCGAAGCTGAATATAGAGGTTTGGCTAATGCAACTCAAGAAATCATGTGGTTAAAGTCTTTGTACACAGATCTTGGACTTCATTCTTCAACACCTCACATTTTTGGTGACAACACAAGCTCACTACATCTAGCAGCTAATCCGGTATACCATGCTAGAACCAAGCATATTGAAGTCCACTATCATTACGTAAGGGAGAAGCTAATGAGCAAGGATATTCAACTATCCTATGTCTCTACAGATATGCAATGTGCTGACATGTTGACTAAAGCTCTTGATGGTACAAAATTAAGTAGATTCAAGTTGATGATTGGCTTGCCGGAAATCAAGGACAATTGAAGATTTATTTGAAGGCCAAGCATGTTGGGCTTGAGGGGGAGCTGTTGGTGCATTTTACCCAAGCCTACATGCTTGATATATTTGATATCATCCTCATTTGTAAGTCACATGAGTATTCATGTGAACACCTCTTGTAAAAGAGTTCATTTTTATCTCTTGTAATTGAAAAAAGAAAAAGGAAAAGGATGGCTTACCTCATGCATGATGTAAAAGAAATTTCGTGGCTCTAACTACCAAAAACCACGACTTTTTGAGCTGAGAGAATATCTCCTAACTTTGGGGATCACTTTTAGGTGGAGCCATTCGAATTCGAATTCAAAACTCCCTCCAAGAATAGCTATAAAAGGAGCAAGAAGGAAGAGGCGATTAGCAAGCCTTGTACGTGACAACTTCATGTCATTTTGTAGAGATTGAAGAGCTTACTCCATAGATCTATCATTCTACTCCCATTGTGCAAAGATTCATTGCCAATGTGGTTGTAATCATATATGAATTTATACATTTATCATCATTCACTTCTCTGTTTTGTTCTCTGCTATACTCACTCAGAGCAGTAACTTCCGAAGGTCATATCTCGAGTTTTATTGAACCTTTTTCAGTGATTTAACTTGCGTTCGATAGCTCATACTGTTTACTTTCTACTTATAAATTTTCAAGGTTATTGAATTAATAGTTTTGGAGATATTTGCATTTTATTGCTCACTGGTCTATCTCTGCAGAGCCCCGATAATGGTGGGCATGTTCCAGAAATTGATGAAACTTGTTCTCAGTGCTCAGTCCATCATTTGAAGTGTTTTAACTTGGATTGGGAAGCTTGCTAAGTCTATTTGCTATTCCCAAAAGGAATTTTTCTAATTCCTTCCAGGTTGAGAGCACTATTCATGTTTTCCAGCAGGTGTATGTCAAAAAATAGCAAGTTTTGGGAGCTAGTCATTTCGCAACTTGTCTGTCTTGACTTAAACTTTTGGGATACATGTTCCAAAGTACTTGGCTGATATTTTGGTGGATTTAGGAAGATCAAAGGGTCTTCTAATCATCTCTGAAGTCTCAGTTGGCTGGTGTGAAGCTGGTTGTAGAAGCACCAACTCATCTTTGGATTGCATCCACCATCTCTCTTCACAATAGATACACATACACATAGACACACACACATACACACACATAGACACACACACACATGCACACATACACACATACACATGCATACACACACATACACATGCATACACACACATACACATGCATACATACATACACATGCATACACACATATAGACACATATACACACACATACACACATAGACACACATATATGCATACACACACACATAGAGAGACATACACACATAAACACATACATGCATACATATGCATACATAATGCATATGCATATGCATACAATGTACATACATACTTACATGCATACATAATGCACATGCATAGATACATACACACACACAGACACATACACACATACACATACACACACACAAACACATACATACTCATAGATACACACACATACACATAGACACACACACATATACACACATGTACACACACATACACACATAATGATGCATACACACACATACACATGCATACACACATACAAACACATGTACACACACATTCACACACATATATGCATACATACACATAGAGAGACATACACGCACATACACATACATGCATACATATTGCATATGCATATGCATACATACATACTTACATGCATACATAATGCACATGCTTACATACACATACATAATGCATACACACACATACACACATATGCATACATAATGCATATGCATATGCATACATAATGCATATGCATATGCATACTTACATACTTATATGCATACATAATGCACATGCTTACATACACGTACATAATGCATACACACACACATACACACATAGACACATACACACATAGACACATACACACATAATGATGCATACACACACATACATATGCATACACACACATATGCATACATACATGCATACACATACACACACATAGATACATACACATAAACACATACACACTCATAGACACACACACATACACATAGACACACACACATATACACACACATACACACATAGACACATACACACGTAATGATGCATACACACATACATATGCATACATAGACACACATAATGATGCATATACACACATACATATGCATACACACACATATGCATACATACATGCATACACATACACACATAGACACATACACACACATAGATACATACATACACATAAACACATACACACTCATAGACACACACACACACACATACACACATAGACACATACACACATAATGATGCATACACACACATACATATGCATACACACACATACATATGCATACACACACATATGCATACATACATGCATACACATACACACACATAGATACATACACATAAACACATACACACTCATAGACACACACACATACACATAGACACACACACATATACACACACACATACACACATAGACACATACACACGTAATGATGCATACACACATACACATGCATACATAGACACACATAATGATGCATACACACATACATATGCATACACACATATGCATACATACATGCATACACATACACACATAGACACATACACACACATAGATACATACATACACATAAACACATACACACTCAGACACACACACACACACATACACACATAGACACATACACACATAATGATGCATACACACATACACATGCATACATAGACACACATAATGATGCATACACACACATATGCATACATACATGCATACACATACACACATAGACACATACATACACATAGATACATACATACACATATATACATACATACACATAGATACATACATACACATAGATACATACATACACATAAACACATCAACACTCATAGACATACACACATACACATAGATACACACACACATATACACACACATACACACATAATGATGCATACATGTTAAGGAAACACTCACGAATTTGACGCAACAGACAAGAGAAAAACAGAATCTTCTGGAAAATCAATGCACAGGTGTACAGTATGCGAAGTTAGTGCACGGTGTGCGCATAACAGAGCAATTAACTGCGGCGGGCGCGTAAGGCGCGCATAACGTAAATTGAAGAGTAACAGCGCAGAGGAGCGCCAAAGGAAAGTGTATATATATACAGCAAGATCTGAAGAACTAGAAGGGGGAGAGAGAAGGGGGAGAGAGAAGACTCAGGAAGAGACGCGTGAAGATGATGCGTGTGAGATGCGCGTATGAGTGAAAAGAGAGTTAGAAGTTCTCAGAAGACGCCATAGATCGCGTATGTGCAAATGAATAACACAAGCCTGAAGTGTCGGGTTTTTCATCTGAGAGAGATAGTAATAAGAAACTACTCACTGTAGGAGAGTTTCTGTAACTTGAGCAAGAAGAGGCCAAGTTTACTTGTACACATCTTCTCTAATCGATAACACATGTTCATGTGGATGTCTGCGCGTAATCTTTACTTGTAAAGAATCTGAAGCTATTTCGTGTTACGGTAGGAAGTTCCGTTTATCGTTAACTGTCACGACTCGTTACTAAACATGCTTCAGTACCTTCTATGTAAACGCATGTTTCAGTGAATAACAGTTTACTCAGTAAACATATTTCAGTAATTTCGGGTCAGTTACAGTTTCTCAGAAAACAAGTTTTTCCGGTAGAACAACGAAGTATAACTTGTATCAGAGTTCGAAGCTTTGTATGAGAGATAGCTCATCTTGTAGCTAGATGTCTCTACTTTAAGCTGGTCATAGTTTCCGGTGAAAAGGAGATGTGCATGCAGTACAAAATCTAACCGGAAAGTAGCATTTCAGAACTGTGAAGGTTTTCTTAAAACTTCAGAAAAGTTCATTAAGTGGAGAAAGCTCGAATCACTTTCTTACTTCTTGTATGTTCACTTGAAGTAATTATAACCAAAGTAGAAGTTCATTTCGGTAAAGTTCCGGTACGATTACGGTGTCAGTCCAGTGATAGTCTGGTGAAGTTCCGGTGGAACCTGTGTTGCAGGATAACACAGTTAAGGCGACGTTAATTAGGCTGAGCTACTGTTGATTACAGAGGTGTTCTAAATCACTCTAGTTTAGCATTCTATTGCGGTGGCGCGGCAATTTCCGCAGGCCTGACAGAGTTCAAGCTTTGTCGCGAAATCCACCTTCAGGGCGAAAGTAATTCCGCACCAGTGGTATTAGAGCTGAAGTTTTCGCCAACAATTGGTATCAGAGCAGGTTAGTTTCCCAAGAATTGGTATAAGAGCCTAGAGTATTCCCTATCATGGCAGACCACGTCCAAATTGATAAACTAGACAGAGATAATTATCCCGCATGGTAATGCGCATGGAAGCCTTACTTATGAGTAAGGACTTAATGATGTATGTGACCGGAGAAGAAAAGAAGCCGACCTTTGAAGATGATAGCCAACCAGAAAAGGAAGAGATAGAAGCTTTGAAGCTGTGGCAAAAGAAAGATGCAACGGCAAGAGCCTACATCTACAACATTGTTTCAGATCATCTGCTACCGCACATTAGAGGTCTGGAGAAAGCGGAGGACATATGGAGTGCATTGGAAGATCATTTCCAAAATACTACGAAAGCCAGGAAGGCTAGCTTATGGTCCGAATTTACTACATTCAAAAAGAAGTCGAGTCAAAGCATAAGTGACTACGTCACTAAAATGAAGGATCTAGCAGATAGTCTTGGATCCATAAATGAAGAAGTCGAAGATCATAGATTGATAGCGCAAGTGCTCACAGGGTTGAGAGGAGATGAAAGGTGGAAACCTTTCGTACTATCAACTGAACTCTCCTTAAATCATTTTGTGCCAGACTTAAATCAGTTGCTTGGTTTGATGCTCACATATGAGCAAGACCTGAAAGGAGATGCAGATAAAGGACAGAGCTCTGCAATGTACATGAAGAACAAGAAGAAAGACAAAGGTAAGTCAAAAGACGAAGAAGAGTCGAGCTCTCAGGCCTATTACGCAACAGGTAAAGGCACTGGCAGAGGAAGAGCAAGAGGAAGAAGTAGTCAGAATATTAACAAGAAAGTCTGCTGGATTTGCGGACTAAGTAATCATCTGGCGCATGACTGTTGGCACAACCAACAGGGATCAAATCAAAGCCAGAACAGTAATAGTAGAGGCAGAAGCGGAAGATATCAAAGTAACTTCCAAAGAGGAAGACAAAATCAAAGAGGAGGCTATGGTAGAGGTAGAACAAGAAGTTGGGGACAGAGCCAATCCTACAACACCACCTACAACAACTACGCAAATGACACACAGAATGAAAGTCATACATCATTGATGATGAACTCAATTAGCACATCTGATAACGAAGATCTAAAGGTATTTTACATTGACTCTGGATGTTCTAATCACTTGTCAGGAAACATAGAACTGATGTCAGAATTGGAAAAAGGAAGTGCGAGTCACACTGTTCAAACAGGTGACAATACGAGACATAGTGTACACTCAATTGGAAAAGTGAAATGCAAAAGTGGAGCAGATTTGCTAACTAATGTTTTGTATGTTCCAACAATACCGAAAAATTTGATTAGCGTGGGACAGATAGTTGAGAAAGGTTTTCAGGTCAGATTTACAAACAAAGGAGTATTTGTAGAAGATCCCAAGAACGGATATTATCAGATCGTCTCTGGTAAGAAAGAAGGGAGACTCTTTACGTTAAGAGTACAAGGGAACATTGGCCAAGCGCTGCTCACACATGATGAAAAGGTAATTACAGAACTTGATCTCTGGCACAAGAGATTAGGTCATTTTCACGAAAAAGGAATCAAAGCTATGATAGCGAATCAGTCTGTACTGGGATTACCGAACGTACAGAACCAACATATGATTCACAAATGCGAAGCCTGTCAGATGGGAAAAGCCCACAGGTTACCTTTCCAGAAGAAAGGATTCAAACATGACAGTGTGCTGGAACTCATACATATAGATGTATGGGGACCAACGAAAGAAGGATCAATTAGCGGATCAAGGTACTATGTTCTATTCATTGATGATGCCATAAGGTGGATAACTCTTTATGTTCTGAAAGAGAAATCAGAAGTATTCGGAGCTTTCAGGCATTTTCATGCATATGCTGAAAGACTCACCGGACGAAAACTTAAAAGACTGAGGTCTGATGGAGGGGGAGAATACTTCTGCCGAGAATTCAATGACTATCTTTGGAATGCAGGTATTAAGGAGAAATAACCTGCAGGTATACACCACAACAGAATGGTGTAGCAGAAAGGAGAAACCGAACTCTAGTCGAGTTCGCACGAGCTATGCTAAAAGAAAAAAATTGCCCAGATTATCTTTGGGTTGAAGCCGTGAACACAGCGACATACTTGGTAAACATATTACCATGTACAACCTTAGAAGGAATGACCCCTTATGAAGCTTGGTGGGGAAAGAAGCCAACACTTGATCACTGCAAAGTGTTTGGATCAGTAGCGTATGCTTATGTACCGTCTCAACTCAGACATAAGCTTGAACCGAAAGCAGAGAAATATGTATTTGTCGGATATGATGAAAAGCAGATGGGTTACAGGTTATGGAGTCCTCTAACCAAACATTTTACTGTTTCCAGAGATGTAACATTTGATGAACAGAAAAGCTGGTATGCAGATCAGAGTCATACAGCTGAAGAATTTGAAGAAGAGATAAAAAGAAGAGAGAAAGGAAAATCAATTGTACAGGTAAACAAAGATGAAGAGGCAAATACGTCTAGGACCGGATCTGGTATAAGGAACGAAGATGAAGACGAATACTCAGACACACACGTAGAATATGAGCTAAGAAGGTCAAACAGAGTAAGAAGACAACCGGAAAGATACTCGTATGATACATCGTATATAACTCAACAAGATTATGCATATATGGTTAAAGAAGAGGATGAGCCTCAGAGCTATGACGAAGCCAAAGGCAAGAAGCAATGGCAAGAAGCAATGAAAGAAGAACTCACCGCACTGGAAGAGAACAAGACATGGGAGCTTGTTCCTAAACCGAATGGTAAGAAAGTAATTGGAAATAAATGGGTGTTCAAAATAAAGAAACTTGCAGATGGAAGGATAGCCAGACATAAAGCGAGACTAGTTATCAAGGGCTATGCTCAGACGCATGGCATAGACTATGACGAGACGTTCAGTCCGGTGGCAAAGATGTCAACCATAAGAACAGTGATTGCTATAGCAGCATCAAAAGGATGGAAGCTAAGTCAGCTAGATATAAAGAATGCATTCCTGAATGGATATATATCAGATGAAGTCTATATGGAACAACCGGAAGGGTTTATAAGCTCCAGATACCCAAATTTTGTTTGCAGGTTAAGAAAAGCACTTTATGGACTAAAGCAAGCCCCAAGAGCTTGGAACTACAGACTTGTGAAATATCTCAATGAACTTGGATACCAAAGTTCGAAGGCAGATGCAAGTCTACTCATCAAAAGGACAGAAGAAGGAATGATTTACATTTGTATCTATGTAGATGACATAATAATTGCAGGTACCTCAGATGCAGGAATCACAGAGGTAAAGAAACTGCTAGAAAAGGAATTCAAAATCAGTGACCTGGGAAAGTTATCATACTTTCTAGGTATGGAAATCACATATACAGATCATGGTGTATATGTCACACAAGAAAGGTATCTCCTGAACTTATTGAAGAAGTTCAATATGGAAAATTGCAGAGAAGCTTCAACACCGCTTGAAGTAAACCATAAACTTAGTAAATATGATGGAACAGAGTTTAAAGATATGAAGAAGTATCAATCGTTAGTAGGAAGCCTAATATATGCTACGCTAACAAGACCGGATCTCAGTTTTCCGGTGGGAGTTCTCTCACAGTTTATGCATTGTCCGACAGAGCAACATTGGGTTGCAGGACAAAGAGTTCTCAGATATATCAAAAGAACTATAAAGGAAGGATTATATTATCCTTTTACGTCAGATATAAAGCTCAGAGCATATAGTGACTCAGATTGGGCAGGAAGTCAAGATGACCGAAGATCAACGCACGGGTATATGATATACCTAGGAGATAAGCTGGTAAGCTGGTGTTCGAAGAAGCAACACACAGTAGCCTTATCATCAACAGAAGCAGAATACAAAGGACTGGTAGAAGCAGCAAAAGAAGTGATATGGATACAGACTTTACTTAAAAGCATGGGTATAGATCAAAGTATACCGATCATACATGGAGATAATATGAGCTCGCTGTATCTTGCAGCGAATCCTGTGTTTCACGCAAGAACAAAACACATAGAGATTCAGTATCATTTCCTAAGGGAAAAAGTAATGGAGAAAGAGATAGAAATAGTCTACACTCCTATGAAAGATCAGATTGCAGATATTCTGACAAAGAGCTTGGATGGAACAAAGACGAACAGATTTAAAGAAATGGCAGGTATAAAAGAGAGGAAGATATATGAAAGACCGGAAGATGTCAAATTAGTGATTGAGGGGGAGCTGTTAAGGAAACACTCACGAATTTGACGCAACAGACAAGAGAAAAACAGAATCTTCTGGAAAATCAATGCACAGGTGTACAGTATGCGAAGTTAGTGCACGGTGTGTGCATAACAGAGCAATTAACCGCGGCGGGCGCGTAAGGCGCGCATAACGTAAATTGAAGAGTAACAGCGCAGAGGAGCGCCAAAGGAAAGTGTATATATATACAGCAAGATCTGAAGAACTAGAAGGGGGAGAGAGAAGGGGGAGAGAGAAGACTCAGGAAGAGACGCGTGAAGATGATGCGTGTGAGATGCGCGTATGAGTGAAAAGAGAGTTAGAAGTTCTCTGAAGACGCCATAGATCGTGTATGTACAGATGAATAACACAAGCCTGAAGTGTCGGGTTTTTCATCTGAGAGAGATAGTAATAAGAAACTACTCACTGTAGGAGAGTTTCTGTAACTTGAGCAAGAAGAGGCCAAGTTTACTTGTACACATCTTCTCTAATCGATAACACATGTTCATGTGGATGTCTGCGCGTAATCTTTACTTGTAAAGAATCTGAAGCTATTTCGTGTTACGGTAGGAAGTTCCGTTTATCGTTAACTGTCACGACTCGTTACTAAACATGCTTTAGTACCTTCTCTGTAAACGCATGTTTCAGTGAATAACAGTTTACTTAGTAAACATATTTCAGTAATTTCCGGTCAGTTACAGTTTCTCAGAAAACAAGTTTTTCCGGTAGAACAACGAAGTATAACTCGTACCAGAGTTCGAAGCTTTGTATGAGAGATAGCTCATCTTGTAGCTAGACGTCTCTACTTTAAGCTGGTCATAGTTTCCGGTGAAAAGGAGATGTGCATGCAGTACAAAATCTAACCGGAAAGTAGCATTTTAGAACTGTGAAGGTTTTCTTAAAACTTCAGAAAAGTTCATTAAGTGGAGAAAGCTCGAATCACTTTCTTACTTCTTGTATGTTCACTTGAAGTAATTATAACCAAAGTAGAAGTTCATTTCGGTAAAGTTCCGGTACGATTACGGTGTCAGTCCAGTGACAGTCTGGTGAAGTTCCGGTGGAACCTGTGTCGCAGGATAACACAGTTAAGGCGACGTTAATTAGGCTGAGCTACTGTTGATTACAGAGGTGTTCTAAATCACTCTAGTTTAGCATTCTATTGCGGTGGCGCGACAATTTCCGCAGGCCTGACAGAGTTCAAGCTTTGTCGCGAAATCCACCTTCAGGGCGAAAGTAATTCCGCACCAGTGGTATTAGAGCTGAAGTTTTCGCCAACAATACACACACATATGCATACATACATGCATACACATATACACATAGACACATACACACACATAGATACATACATACACATAAACACATACACACTCATAGACACACACACATACACATAGACACACACACACACACGCACACATATACACACACAAACACACATAGACACTTACACACATAATGATGCATACACACACATACACATGCATACACAAATACAAACACATATACACACACACACATACACACATACACACATACACACATATATGCATACATACACACATATATGCATACATACACACATATATGCATACACACATAGAGAGAGACATACTCACACATACGCATACATGCATATATATACATACATAATGCATATGCATATGCATACATACATACATACATACATGCATACACACACACATACACATACATACACACACACATATACACACACATACACACATAGATACATATACACATAATGATGCATACACACACATACACATGCATACACACATACACACATATACACGCACATACATACACACACACATGCATACATACACATACTTAATGCATACACACTTACATATGTACACGTATATATATTGATTTCTAACCATTTTGTTTTATATGTTAGGTATTATGGATCCCAGTAGAGAGAGAAAGGCGAAACTCACTCTCATAAAAAGTCTTATGAGAGCAAGAGTTCCGTCTGATACTCTAGGGGCCATAATGCATGATTACGCAGAGGTGTCAGATGAGGAGCTGGATTATACGATCAAGATGCTTACCCAGCAATCAGACGAGGGCTCTTCTACGGCTCCACATGCAGGAAGAGAGCTAGCTGCTCATAGGTATGTTTTGTTTTCATAAACTTTTTTAATGATATTATAACACATATTTTTATTTATTTCTATCTATCTATTTTCAGGACACCTATACCACCTCCAACACGTGATAGCAGAGCAGAGTTGCCTATGAGGACATGCATAGGCACCTTAGGATTAGAGTGCGACATAGAGCCAGAGGGGAACATTGTGTATATAGGGAATGGATTGGAGTTCAAGAGAAGAGTGCAGGCACTATGCGACTCTTACCTACACTTTATCCACTTACCGTGGAAGTAAGTAAAAGTTTTACATATAAATTGAAATATATATCTTATGTTTTATTTACATTATGTTTTTTATTTTTGTAGTGAGCATGATGAGAGGGATAAGAAATATGTGCTTAGTTCACTTGAGATAGAGTTTGGGACAGGATGGTCCCTTAAGTGGTGTTTAAAAGAGATGCAGACACTTATGGCTCATCGTCGCGACAATGCACGGTATGCACTGCTTTTATGTATATATATGTGGATATGAGTATGTGTGTTTATGCATGTATGTATGTATATGAGAGAGAGAGAGAGAGAGAGAGAGAGACTAGAGGTATAAATACACACATACAAACACATGCATATATACACACAAAACACATGCATATGCACATATAAATACACATACATACACAACACATGCATACGCATAAATAAATAAATAAATCCTATTTCAAAAATCCTAAATTGAAAACACTAATTTTGATATTAGGGTTTGAAATACCTAATTTAAAAACTCTAATTCAACTTTTTAGCCATATGTTTGAAGTATATGTACACCTCCGACGTCCTACTAGAGAGATGTCTCTCCTCCCAACCTTATGCCTCTATATATAGCTACTCGAATCAACGAGGATCATAATATATGTAAAGATATATACACATCATGTAGATAGGATACATAAATATAAAATGGAGTAGATATATTATGCATCACACATACATGCCTAAATGCACACATAAATATATATATACATACTAACATATTTACATGTACACATTTACACATAGACATATATACATATATACATGTACACATCACATATACATGCCTACATGCACACATAAACATATATATACATGCATACATATTTACACATAGACACATATACATATATACATGTACACAATTATAAACACTTGCATATATTACATGAATACATGAATATTTTACATAAATGCATATGCATATATACACATGCATATTTAACACATGTATACATATATCACACACATGCAAACACATACATATACATGAAATACATATATATGCATACTAACATATGTATACATATAATACACATGAATACACACACATATGCATACATACATGATAAAAATTTGCTCCTCGAAGATAAAGCTATATATAAAATAATTAGGCATACCCCCGAGCTTCATGTTCTAACTTAGAAGAACATGATTTCATCTCTCTAATAGGATTCATCATTATTCAAGTTAATAAAAAAAACCTATTATCTGATATCCATTCAGAAGCTTCAAGTTATTGATCGATAACTAGAGTACAATTTACTATCTAATCTGCTCATATTTTTTCATTATTGCCATCATTTTGGTAAGACATCAATATAGTCTCATCTTCATTATCCTTATTGATTTCATTTATTTCTTCTATTGTTAAATCTATGTTCACATGAATCACATCATCTATTGATGGATTAATATCTATTTTTGGTAATTCCTCTTCCTCATCATTAGAATCAGCATGTAGAGAATTATCCTCTTCATAAAAAAGATTAGTATCATTATCACGTATAATGATTCTAATTTCTATTTCAGATGTTGATGTATTAGTATCTGATGCTGAATCATCAAGAGGACTTTCTTCGATCTCTCTAACAATAAACTGTTCAAACAATGACCTACCTCTAGGTTGCACATGAATGACTTGCCACCAAGGATGAGCATCTGGGTTTTTATAAAAAAATGCTTGTTCAATATGCCTAGGAAGAATATATGGTTCTTTAGTAGATCGCATTACCTTGGAAGAATCAATTGCCCAAAACCCAGCTAATTCCCTTCTTAATGTAGAATTACTACCTTTATACTCCACTCAAAACTTGTCAACCTTCAAAATGACCTATCAAAATATATAACAACAAAAGCCCATTATTAGGTGCTTAAAAAAATAACTAACTCTAAAAAAAATATATAAACTTTTTTCTACATGTTTGCATGTACGAAATGAAATTTCATAGATACCAACAATAGTTTCTACGTAACGAAGTTTGTTGTCTATAAGGTTCGTGTCTTTTGAGCTAGCACGTGATAGTTGCTTGAAAGAAGCAACAATACTAGAATCCTCTGTTTTACGTAAAAAATCAATGGCTTTGATTCTAATATGCTGTCCAAAAGCCCACATATTAGTAAACATTCAAGCCTGCAAAATAAATTCAATTAGTAAATAGAAACTAACATACATATATGAAAAAAATAAAATATTATTTTAATAAAATTACCTTTCGTTCACAACCTATCATTAACTCTCTTTGCTCATCTGAGATTTCTTCATTATTTGCGTTGGCGCGTTGCAAACGACTATATAGCCAATCCGTGAAAGAAGGTATATCTGTAATCTCATTATTATCGAGATTACGTCTAGATCTTTTGTTTTTTTGCCTTTTACTTCGGAGACTTTGAAGTTCCTCGTACTCGCTAAGGAATGCTTGCATGCATTCGCTATTATATGCTACAAAAGTAGAAACATCATTTTTTTCTTGAAATGTAAATAAGAATGGAACCCCCTTACCTGATAATACCTCATCTGTTATTTTTGAAGAAGACTCGTTGGTCCATGCACGTGGAGCTTCTTCATGAACTCTTTCAAGGTACTCACTAACGTAATACATGCACTCTTCAAGCATCCAACCCTTTGCCATGGATCCTTCTGGTTTTGCTCTTTGTCGCACATAACCTTTTAGTATTCCCATAAATTGCTCGACCCAAAACATCCATCGAGTGTTGACAACACCTGCAATCTCTATCTCATCTACAAGATGGACTAATAAATGAACCTGAATATCAAAAAATGAAGTAGGAAGTTCTTTTTCCATCAAACATAGTAGCTCTTTGCATTCACGTTTTTTTTGTAGGATTGAATTTTTATCGATCTCTTTGGATGTAATCCACCTATACATATCATAAAAACAATTATAAAGAAGTTAATTAAAAAATAAAAGATATCCAATATTCATACATATTAAATATAAAAGTATCATAATTACCTTATAAGTGATCCAAGACGATAGATCACATCTCGTACTCCTTTCGTTGTACATCCATCGATAACCAAAGGTAAAATATGTTTCAAAAAGTTATGCCAGTCATGGGTCTTTAACCCAGATAAGCTCTTATCATCCATAGTAAACATGTTTTGAAACGATGCTCCATATCCTGTAGGAGTCTTAATCAATTGAATTATATTGTTGATAGTCTGTATCTCTTTTGTTGTAAGTACCCAAGGAGCAGATGCATAAGTCGTTTCTTGTCGATGTCTATAAAAAACTGGCCATAACTTTGGTTTGGATTTTTGATCTTTCAAATCATTCCTTGATGCTGTGGTATCTTTTAGTCCAAGAAGATGCTGCCATAGTGAATAACCAATATTTTTGAATATATGCATAGGATCAAGAAGATGACATACTTTTAACTCTTTCCAATACTCCAAAGAATACCATATTGATATGTTCTCAGCGAGTGCCAATTTTCCTTTACCTCTGTTCACATACTCATTATCTGAATCATCACTGAAGATTTCTGCTTCTGGATCTATCAGAGGTCCATCTGTCCATTTTTTATACCAATCCATAGGCGTCATAGGTTTTGGATACTGGCCTGTTTCAAGCTTTCCATTAAAATGTATCGCTTCTCTTTTAGATCTTAATGGATGATCATCAGTCAAGATTCGTCGATGTCGAAGATAAATATTTTTGTTGAGATTCTTACTATAGGTTGATCTCAACCAATCACCACAATATGGACAAGCTTTATAACCCTTAGTAGATATTCTTGCATCATGAAAAATGATAAAAATATAATTAGATTAAATCATATTTAATTACATGCATATTGAATAAAAAAATTACATCAATACCTGAACATACGCCATATCCAGGAAAATCGTGAATAGTCCAAGCCACAATACCACGAACCGTAATATGTCTTTCATTGATGCTTTTCGATACATCAATGACATTAATACCTCTCCATAACTCTTGAAGATCGTCAATGAGAGGAGCAAGATATACATTCATATCTTTAACTTGTCTTTTGCCTGGGATTAAAAGTGAAAGCATTTAATGTTCCTTTTTAATGCTAAGATATGGCGGAAGATTGTAGTTTATGACTACCACTGGCCATGTTGACCATTTACTGGATTTCATGGAGAATGGATTAACCCCATCTAATGCAACTCCTAACTTTAGATTCGGTGGATTTTGTGCAAATTCAGGCCATGTAGAATCAATATGCTGAAAAGCAACACTATCATGAGGAATTCTGATTATTCCATCAGTACTTTTGTGATCATGTCCCCAAGTCAAAAGCTTTGATAATTTGGGGCTTTGAAACATATGTCTAATCCGTGGAGCCAATGGAAAATGTCTCAATACCTTTTTTGGGATTTTACCTTCTTCACCCTTATATCGAGGAGATTGACATTTGGGACATGTCAAAGAGTTTGCATATTCACCTCTATATAAAATACAATCGTTAGGACATGCATGTATACATTGATAATCTATTCCAAGATTGTTGATTATCTTCTTCATTTCATCATGTGAGGTAGGAAGAATATTCTGACTTGGTAAAAACTTTTCAGATAATAACCTGTAAGTTTATCAAAAAAAGATCTATTAAAAAAGGTAAATAAATAAATATACATATATACATGTAGGTTTTTATTCTTACTTTAGATAAGGTAAGAACAAGAACTTGAATTGAATGGACACTTTTTGTCCGCGCATCTTTTAAAACTATTAATGCATCTTTCAAAATATTTACACAAAATTTGATTGTTTTGGATGGCAAGATACGATTGTTTGTTTTGGACACATGAAGTATGTACCTTCATTGAATAATTTGTCGATTCACACTTTCAAACTGAACATATGTGTGAATCGACAAATCATTCATATCCTCCAAAACAAACAATCGTATCCTACCATCCAAACAATCATATCCTGCCATCCAAACAATCGTATCCTGCCATCCAAACAATCGTATCCATTCAATTCAAGTTCTTATCTTATCTAAAGTAAGAATAAAAACATGCATGTATTTATATATATATATATATATATATTTATGTATATATATATAAATAGATAGAAAAATGAAAATTATACCTTAATAGTGTCGAAACAGATACATTACTCCATCCAAAACGATTTTGAAGGTTGAGAATAAGTAAGCTCGCACTTAGTCGTGTCAAACGACTTCCTTCATATACATGCTTTAGACATTCCTCTTCGAAGATATTTCTCATTTTAAGAAATATCAATGCTCTCACTGTCATTTTGATACCAATCCTCAATAAAATCTGCCATGCCATCATCTTCATCATTGTCACACAAATCTTGTACTTTATCATCTTTTGAATATAGATCTTTCAACTTTGCATATTGCACAGGATTAGTTTTGCGTAGCCTCCTCATGGAAGCTTCTGATAATCGTGGTCTTACTGGTAATTGTGAATGCTGTGGACGAATATCATCAACATCATACGTTGGAATCTACACATATAAATAAAACTCATTAGTATTCCATAAATGAATAAAAAGTAAACTTCAAATATAAAATTAAGTATATAACTTATTAAATATGGATAGAAAATTTCTATTCTCTCTAGCTAAAAGGTGCTCTTGGAGGTCTACACCATCCATAATTCACTAATAGTTCATCACCAGCATGTAATGTAGTAATAGCATTGACAACTATGTATCTTGATACATCTCTACTCATGTATGGTGATTCATGACTATTTTCACGCTCCTCAAATGTGCAATTAGTCCTTGAACTATTATGTAACCCTCGACTACTATTTATTAAACCTGCTATATTTCCATGTGTGTAAGGTCTTCCATCAATATATAATCTTTCATTTTCTACATGTAAAATCCTTCTACTAGTAAGGGATGCTGCGTTCAAGCATATTCCATAAGTACTCATGCTTTGAACATAACGTGAAAGTCAATGCCAATCTCCCCATCCATATATAGGACCACAAAATGACATAAGAGTGACTTCAGAGTTCGGGGGCACATACAAATCCTCTACAATAAAGAGACCACGACCAGCATTAGTAATAGTGGATGGAGCAATCATATAGCGATTACCCCAAAAGTTGAAAACCTCTCCATCTAAAGGAAGTGGTCCTCTATTCCATCCTCCATATCTTCTTCTATTATATGTTTGTACTAAAGAACGATCACGAGCTGGCAATGGATAATCTCCAGCCGTTTCATTCTCTAAACCAGGAGGTAGAGGATTTCTAGAAACCTCTGCTTGTAATTGATGAACATCAAGTCCATGACGTGTACGAGGTATACTAACATTATGAGAAAAATCATCATCATCATCATCGAGCAAGTATTCCTGTATATCAACAATAATTTGATTTTATATATGGTTTTTAAATAAAATAATGACATTAATATATATAGAAAATACATACCCAAGCATTATCACGTTGACTAGGTGATGGTGCATGCTCAAACGTACCATACTCTGCCTCATGTTCAATACATTCCAATCGTGGTCTTTGATACGTGCCATAACAAGAGTTACACCAACATATAATATGCTCTTCATAGTAAAATTCATCATAATTCCTATCGGAGGACACATGTGAAGTCGTTGCATGGGTAGGAGGTGGTGGAGTACCCTCTGATTGATCAGAATCTGCACATAATAAGAAACATAAAAAAAATATAAGTTATGTATCCATCAAATATATTTAAAATTAAATATTTCATATACTTACAGTATAAAGTCGTTGCACGAAGAGGAGACGGTGGTGGAGTTCCATCTGATTGATCAGAATCTACAAATAATGATATTTGATATTAATAATTTGCTTATCTACATAAACAAAAAATTCACATATACATATTTACACATACACACATATTCACATATACACATTTACACATACACACATATTCACATTACACAACTACATATTATTGTGGGATAAATGCATGTATTTTGTATGAATGAGTGTATATGCATGCATGTGTGTGTACGTATATATGTGGATATGTATATGTATGTTTATGTTATATGTATGTATATGTGTATATGTATACATATATGCATGCGTATATGTTTGCATGTATATGTGTATGTGGGTATGCGTATGTGTATGTGTATGTGTGTGTATATATGTGTATGTATTCTGACTTTTTTTTCTGTTTGAGATTAAATTAACAGGAGATATTGTATGGTCGAAAAAAATAAGAGGCGAGCTAGCATACCACCTGAGTCGTGGCAGTTTTTTCGTAGACAGCTACGTCTTCAGGAGTCATTTCCTCAGCAGAAGGTACACAAATTAATAGTTTATATTAATAATTTTTATATATTTTAGTAATTTTTTACATTTAATTTATGTATTTTTTTTCTTGAATAAACAGGCTGCTGCAAAGAAGAGAGTGGAGTCGGGCCACACATCGCACCTAGGCCAAATGGGCCATAATGGTTTTGTAGCTACATTTGTAAGTATATGTGTTATTGTGAGTATATTTTTTATTTTAGTTAAAATGCAAGCAACTAATGTTTTTTATTTGTTTCATTGCAGTGGAAGGATTATGGCCGGTATCCTACGAAACAGGAGATCGAGTATGCTACACATTTTGGATATCGACGTTTGAGCGAGTATATGCAAGATCATCTTGATGCCTTTGTGAGTATTTTTAAATTTTATATAATTATTTTGTTTTTATGAGTGCTTTAATTATTTTATTTATTTACGTTTGTTATATGTAATACAGGAGTATTATGGAGAGACAAATATGGATGAGGTGGAGAGACAGACACAGGAGGGACGATCTCGATCGTCACAGGGTGATCATGACGATGAGGATGAGGATGATCAGAATGATCATGATATTGCTGCTGATGATGATGATCATGATGATGATGATCATGATGATGATGATCATGATGATGATGATTAGGATTTTAGTTGATTATGACATTGGATTATATGTATTTACATTGATATATATATATATATATATATATATATATATATATATATATATATATATATTCTTTCAGTTATGTTTTGAATTGTGTGTATGGTATTAAGTAATGAAGAGTTTTGTTCTATTGATTCTTATTATTGTTTATATTAGGCATGTGTTTTAATACTTTAATTATGTATGTGTGTGTATATGTATGTATGTGCATGTGCATGTGTATGTATATGTATGTATGTGCATGAGCATGTATAAGTGTATATGTGTGTATGAGTATGTGCATATGCATGTGTATGTACGTATGTGTATATGTATATGCATGTATATGTATAACTCTATGTGTATATGTGTGTATGTGCATGTATATGTGTATATGTAGGTATGTGCATGTGTGTGCATGTGTATATGTGTTTTAATACTTTAATTATATAATTCATTCATATGTGTGTACCTAAGTGTATATGTATGTGTGTGTATATGTATGTATGTGCATGTGTATGTGTGTATATGTATGTATGTGCATGTGCATGTATAAGTGTATATGTATGTATCAATATGTGCATGTTCTTGTGTATGTGTGTGTATATGTATATGCATGTATATGTATAATTCTATGTGTATGTGTGTGTATGTGCATGTATATGTGTATATGTAGGTATATGCATGTGTGTGTGCATGTGTATATGTGTTTTAATACTTTAATTATATAATTCATTCATATGTGTGTACCTAAGAGTATATGTATGTGTGTGTATATGTATGTATGTGCATGTGTATGTGTGTGTATAATATGTATGTATGTGCATGTGCATGTATAAATGTATATGTGTGTATGAGTATGTGCATGTTCTTGTGTATGTGTGTGTATATGTATATGCATGTATATGTATGTGTGTGTACATGTATATGCATGTATATGTATATGTGTGTATATGTATATGTATATGTATATATTTATATGTATATGCATGTGTATATATATATGCATGTGTATATGTATGCAACATGCATGTGTATGTGGATGTGCATATACATGTATTTGCATATATGTTAATGTGTGTATGTGTGTATATATATATATATATATATATATATATATATATATATATATATATATATATATATATATATATATATATATATGTATATATATATATATATATATATATATATATATATATATATATATATGTATATATATATATATATATATATATATATATATATATATATGTATGTATGCATGGACGTCTTTTTATGTGGTTGTAGGAATGTTTGTGCATATGCATGTGTATATGTGTGTATGTCTAAGTGTATGTGCACATGTATCTATGTGTATATATGTGTGTGTATGTGCATGTGTATATATGTATATGTGTGAAAGTGCATCTTCATCATGTATAAGTGTATGAGTGCATATCAATAAGTGTGAGTATGTTATGTAATGAAAATAACACAATTCAAATGATCTACAAAGAATAGAAATTGTACTTACAATTGTTAGCCATACCTTTTGCTTGGTTAGCTTCTTGAATAACCTGCAATAAAGAGAGAAAGGGGAGAGAGAGAGAGAGAGAGAGAGAGAGAGAGAGAGAGAGAGAGAGAGAGAGAGAGAGAGAGAGAGAGAGAGAGAATTCAAAGAGAGAAAGATGTAGAAAGAGAGAAACAAAGACAGAGGGAGACAATAAGAGAGAGCTTATGCAAAACAACAATTTTGTATATACTTGCTTTAGCTCGTAAGCGCATCGCAATTGCGAACGTTGGAGAGCTCTTCGATCGGATGCGTGAAAATGCCGATCGCAGAGCCTCCAACGTTTTAATTTTTGTTCGTCAACAGGTCATCGTGTAAGCGATGCTATTCGTCGTCGAATAGGGGACAATTTTACTGTCGCTTATGCGACGGCAACTAACATCGCCTACGCGATGCAAAAAAGCGTCGCTTATGTGACGCTTTTAAATTGCGTCGTTTTAGCGACGTTTTATGGGAACTTCGCAATCCCGTCGCGTCACAAGTCGCAAATACCATCGTTTTCTGCGTTGTTTAATCGACGGTCAGCGTGCGACGCTAATTACGATGCTTATTGGATCTTGAAACATGGATAGTGATCAGAAGTAGTGATATCATTTTCAATGAGTCCAAGATGCATAAACAACCGATTAAGGAGGTTGAAGTGAGAAGAGTGGTGTTTGTGGATACTAGTCCTCCGCTTAGCATGCATAAAAATGCTGCACATAGGGATGTTCAAGAGAATGTCCATTCAGATCAGTCTCCACATGTTTTTGTTCAGCAACCATTGAGACGTTCTAGACGTGTCTCACATCCACCTGATAGATATGTTCCATGTTTAGAATTTGTTATGCTAACACATGCCGGTGAGCCTTCTTGCTACAAAGAGGCTATGCAGATAGAGGATCATGTCAAGTGGGAGCGTGCCATGAAGAGTGAGTTGGATTCTATTCACAAGAATGGTACTTGGGATTTACTAACTTTGCCAAAGGGTAGGAAAGCTTTACCATGTAAATGGGTATATAAGTTGGAATTCACATCAGATAGTGCTTCTCCAAAGTATAAATCACGACTCGTTGCAACGAGTTTTAAGAAACAACATGGTGTTGATTTCGAGGAAATCTTCTCTCCAATGGTCAAGATGACTACCCTGTTCATGTTGCTTGGATTCGTTGCAATGGAGGAGTTAGAGCTAGTACAAATGGATGTGAAAACTGCTTTCTTGCATGGAGATCTTACAAATGATATCTATATGGAACAACCAGAGGGTTATGTAGTTCCTGGCAAGGAAAGTCTAGTTTGTAAGCTTAAGAAGAGCTTGTATGGACTTAAATAGTCCCTAAGACAATGGTACCAAAAGTTTGACGCTTTTATGAAATCTCAAGGCTATTCTCCAAGCAATGAGGATCATTGTCTCTGCAAAAAGAGATGCTCAGATGGCAGCTTGATATGCTTGATACTTTATGTCGATGATATGTTGATTGTTGGGAAGTCCTCTTATGACTTTTCAGTTCTCAAAAAGAAGTTGAGTCAGACACTTGATATGAAGGATTTGGGGGATGCCAAACATATTCTTGGCATGTGCATTACTCGTGATAGGAGTAAAAGATGCATATACTTGTCTCAAAGTTACTACATATCCAAAGTATTTCACCGATTCAATATGCAGGACGGAAAGGCATTGAGTACACATTTACCCACCTATGTGAAATTGAGCAAGGATGATTGCCCCAAATCAGATGAGGAAAAGGAATTCATGAACAAAATTCCCTATGAGTGTGCCGTTCGTAGTCTCATGTACGCGATGGTAGCTATGAGACCAGAAATTGCATTTGCAGTGGGATTTGTGAGAAGATATATGTCTAATCCTGGCAAGAAACATTGGGAAGCAGTCAAGATGATTTTGACATATCTGAGTGGCACTAAGGGCAAGTGTCTGTGCTTAGGTAGAGGGAAAGCATCCATTATTGGTTACACAAATTCTGATTATGTTGGTTGTGTAGACAATCGTAAGTCTACATCAGGGTACATTTTTCATTTTGCTCGAGGTGCTATCTCTTGGAGATCTCGTCTTCAAGAATGTACAGTTGTTTCCACCACAGAAGCAGAGTATGTTGCAGCAAGTGAGGCATGTAAGGAAGCATTGTGGCTTTCTCGTCTTGCTTGTGATATGGGTTTACCTCAGCATGTACCTCGCTTGCTCAGTGATAGCTAGAGTGCCATTGGTTTGGCTAAGAATCTGGTCTATCATGCAAAGACCAAGCACATTGAGGTGAGGTATCACTTCATAAGAGATTGCTTAGCCATTGAGCGCATTATTCTTGAGAAGGTTCACACTCGAGATAATGTTGCAGATGCTTTGACTAAAGCTCTACCACAGGATAGCTTTCGACAGTGTTGTCACTTGAAGGGGGTTACTTGATTCTTGATCTTACACAATCACTTGTATATTGTGTAACATGCGCATTAGGTGGGAGATATAGTTTGTATACTTACACTGAGGTATTCTTTATCATTATTTATTTTTCTCCCATAGTTACTTTGGCCATATTGGCCTTTAGTGGGAGATTGTTATCGTTAGTGTTCATGTGAAAGGCCAAATGGCCACCAAGCACTTCCTTGTATATGTTCTTTAATAAAACATAGAGTGGCCTGGTCAGTCACAGACTGTAAGTTCGATTGCCTTTTGTAAGACCTAAGAAGTCTGTCTTCGTGCTCCCTGTGTACTGTGTTTTCTGTGTATTCTGCAGCATCTGTGCGAAGTACTATGTGCGGCCTCAGGAGCACGGTCTCGGAGTAGAAGACTCCAAGGAAAGGGCTGCCATGAAGTGTTGAAGACTCAACAAGGACTTGAAGACATTCCCTAAGGTTGCAAGGGGCAAACAAGAAAAGTGCAAGCTAGAAGGAAGAGTCACTCATGAGAAGTGTGACATGTTAGCTGAAGCAAAGGAAGGTAAAGAAGACCATTTGAAATGCTAACCATTCAAAGAGGAACAGCAAGCCTATGTGAGGGAAAGTAAGACCATCCCAATAGGAATGGCAACCCTTGTGAGGTGCAAGAGGCACACAATTTCTTGTGTCTTATCTAGGTGATGAAGAAAGCTTGGAAGATGTGGAAGCTATGATTGCTTCACATGAAGATAGAACTCATGAAAGAGTTCATGTATGATTAGCCCATTGTTGATTTTGCAGGTATGTAATCAACCATCAATCATGAAGAAAAGATCATGAAGCAAGGGGGAGTTATCTTGCAAGGATTGGAAGATCCAAAGAAGTCCAAAGAAGATGAAAGTACCCAAAAGAAGTTGTAACTCTCAAAGAAAGAGGAAGAGAAGCCATCAAAAAGTAATTTTAAAGGACTAGGAGAAGCCAACTATATGGAAGGAGTTCCAAGAAGGCAAAGAGCAGCCATGATGCAAAAGAAGTGATGAAGACAAGTAGAAGAAGGTATGACAACCATGATGGCATCAAGAGAACAGGCAATTGAAGCCATAGACAAAGTCAAAGATGATCCAAAGACAAAGGAGGATCAAAGTGAAGCATGCAAGTCTAGAAGACATGAAGCCATGAAGCTAGACAAAGGAAAGAGACATGCAAAGAGAGGACAACAAGAAAGAGAGTGAAGCAACAAAGGTGCATGAAGCCATGGTGATCTCATTTAATTCTATGAGTTTGTATGAAGCATGCTCCTATCAAGGATTGAAGAAGATCTCTTGCAAAGATCCAAAGAAGCAAAGCTAAAGCTGGAGGGAATCCAAAGAAGCTTCAAAGCAAAGAAGGAAGGTCACCAACCATATAAAGGAAGAGATACAAGAGAAAAAGAAGCAAAAGGCAAAGAGAAGGAGAATTAGAGAGTAGCATGGACTCCCAATTGTAGCTTTAGGGGGAGTGTTGAAAATTAAGGATCATGTGCAAGCTCCAATTGTGAGGCTTGACACATCCTCACCTCTCATTTATTAACTCTTCATCATTTATGTATTTGTTGTAAGCCCAAAAAAAGCTAGACCTTCAAAATATAAAGGGTACACTCATAAACTTAGAATAGAGTGTTGAATTAAAAAGGGAAAATGTATTTATGGCTTAGATAAAAGCCAAAATATGTTTAGAGAGATGCAATACTCAAAAAAGTCGTGACCTTATCCATATGGAGTGACATGGAGCACCAAAAGTCATTCAAGGCAATGGAAAGGCAAAGGACATGAAGTGAAAGGTCAAGAGGTGAGAGAAGGTGCAAGGGTAGGTGAAACGTCCCAAGCCCATACCTCTATATAAAGAGCTCACTTGAATGTGGAAATGTGTGGAGATGACGAGGAGATGGTGTAGAAGCATATGCTGGTCATTATCTCACCAATAGATATCAAAAGGTACCTCATTTGGATGCTACAAGACACAAAGGTATTCAAGTCGCATACCTTTTCTATACACAGCCACCTTGTGAAGGTGATATCTCTCTATTATTTATTAATGCATATGATATCTTGTTGGAAATCTTATCGCTCATACTCTTTGTATCTCAAATATCCCTATCAGATTATTCTCCAGTAGTGATAGGGAACATTTCTTGTGAACCTCCGTTTTTTGCATAACCTGAGATAACAGGTAGTCTATCTTTGAACACTTAGTTGCCTAGTCAAATGAGCTCCAAATGGTGTTAGAAAGCTAAGAAAGTCTAACATGCGTGGACCAATTTTTAGAGGCATTCAATCTCTAAGTTGTGACTGAATAGGTTTTAGTAAGCATGTGTCTTATAGGGTAGATTCTAGAAGAGGTTCTCTAGCTTTCATTGCGTGTATTGTAGTCAAACTTCTACACATTAATGACACTGAAAGCTTCTGATCAATTAGGAAGAGAAGAATACAAGCTTGTACATAAGCCAAATGCTCTGCGCAATATGCCAAAGACTAAATAATTCTCATGAAACAAGATTACAAAGTACTTAGAATTTGTCGCCGACCTCTGCACCAAACCTCCACCTTCTCCAAGCTTGCCCTTGTGCACACCTTGCACCAAGCTTCCAATAAGGGGAGGGATGGACACCTTCTGTCGACATGCACCTTCAATGGGACTTTGGAACCCTTGATGTTCATTGCTTCACCTTCTCTGCATACAATCTAAGTCACTCTTCTTGCACCTTGCAATGGCTCCCTGTGTCGCGTGCACTCTCTCTCTCAATGTGTGTCTCTTCTCTCCCTTGCTCTAGAATATGCTCCCACTAGCGTAGTCCAACCAAGAATACTCCTTCCTTGGGTGTCCATTCACGTACGTTCCTAAATCCCATAGCATCTTGGCCCTCACTTGTATGTCCCAAGATTGTCTCCAAGGTGTTCCCAATAGCCAACAAATTCTTGTTTTGTCTTGTAGTGACTTTAGGACAATACAAAGTTTTAAATGGGGGGCCATACTTTCACTTCTACGTACGCTTCAGCTTCACATACCTTCACATTTTTCCTTTTAATTGTTCAAATGTGCACCTAAGAGAGGGTTCACCTGAACCTTCCAAACACTTTAAAAACACTTTGAACCTTAGAGAAATTACAGAAATACACTCTACAACTTGCAATCAACTTTCTGCAATTATATCCTTTGTGAACAATTAATTGTACACTACATGTGCACCTTGACACCCAAATTTTGAATGCTTTGACTTCATCCATGTTGACTTTGACCTTGAACATGTTAACTTTGATCACTTTGACTTTGAACCTTTGACTTTGACTATGGTTGACTTTGACCAATGTGAAGTTTATGGGCTCAACAATTTTCCACCACCTAATGGGCTCTCCGTCCTGGAGAGACAATCCATGAAAATCCAAAAGGAGTATACATGAAAACGTAGATTCGAGTACATGCCAACAACAAGTACCTTTCCAAAAGATAAGCCCATTAAAAGCTACAGGCAAGTTGTGACTAGACATTGAGCGGTGAAGAGCAAGATGGAGGAATGTACATATCAGGTGTGTGATGAGATTGTGGAAGGTAGGGTAGGGAAAACTGGATGGGGGAGTTTTAGTGTAAGTACTTGGGACAGTGAAATGGGGAAGAATCCGCCGCAGGTGTAACATCACTAGGATGTGGAGTCAGGTCAGGCGAGGTCAGGGGAATGATAGCTGCTTGCTCAGTACAAGCAGCAACCATGCTCCTATAACAACGCAGATGGTCGCGCTCCCGTCGTACCAGCCTACATGCAGGACTCTTGCAAATGCCCAAAGATGCTCGTTGCCGTATCTCCAAAAGAGCCCGATTCGCAGAATCGGCCTCATCCTGGAACCTGTCTCTCTCCTACTTAAGGGCCCTCAATGCTACTTGAGAGGACTGCCACTAGGCAATTGCCGAAGCACGTATGCACTTGATCAGAGAGGCATACTGGTGATGTAGTGGATCCGTCACAGTAATCGGATCTAGTGAGATGCATGCTGCATCTGCATCATCCAATGCTACGGTGCTCGCATCCCTGAGTAAGTTGAGGAATGGTGGATCCGTCGAGTGTGGTGCCGCATCGCCATGCAGAGGGATCGGTGGGGAGGGCTTCAAAGAGACAGGTAAGGGGTGTCGGGGCGAAGACTGATGAGGTGGGGAATGGGTGTGCAAAGCGGATGTGGAGTTGACCGAACGAGCAGGGGATGGTGGCAAAGGTGTGGCCTGAGTGGATGGGGGGGGGGCGAGCTGCTTCACCGAAGGACTGGTGAGTGCTGTGTCTAGGGAGTAGCATGCAATCCTAGGGCAAACATGGTGAGTGGATGAAGTAGGAGTGGGAAGGCTAATGGGCATGGGGGATGCGATGTCATGCACATGCTAAGAGGGAGTGGGAAAGGCGTGGGGGGAGCAGAGGGGGCTAGTGTGAGCTGATCGGGCAAGTGGTAGAGCCAAGTAAGGAATGGAGCAGAATATACGAAAAAGGATCTGGAACCATGTTGCAGTGCTTCATGGAAGCATCGGCAGCAAAGCTAGAATGATCCATACATGAGGTACGCATATGGGTAAGGTCTCCCATGTACAAAGCAATACAATGGATCGACTATACAAATGTCACTAAGAGGTTGGTGGGAAGAAGGGCTGCCAAAAAGGAAATGGAATGTGAAAGCTCTTAGAAGTTGTACAATCCAAGGGGATGTTGTGGGGATGCTAAACATGCAAGTACAAAATGCTATAGTCTCATCTTTAGAGACGCCTGAATAAAGGAATGGAGGTGGCCTATATATGATCATTGAAGAACCAATACCGACTGCAATGTTCTGGGTGGATAGTGTTCCTGAAGGGAAAGTGGGGAACGATGTGAGGGCCAAATAAACATCACGACCCTCTGGCTCCGACCACATGATCGAAGCTAAGTGACGAATACCTTTGTGCAGCAGGTAATCCTCATTGAAGAGGTCAAAGAGGGATGACTCTAGGAGAGCAAGGTGAAGGTGTAGGTAAAGGGAGGAAGAGGGAATCGAGAAATCTAGAGTCAGTACTGATAGGTGATGTGAAGAGGCAGAGCCTGACACACTCATGGCAGACATAGTAAGGGAAGGTGGAAGTGCAGGGAGACCCGTAGGAGGTGCTGGGAAGGTGAGACCAGGCAGAGGACATGAAGGACTATAGATGGACGAGTTAGATAATGATGGCCCGGAAAAGGTGGGAGCGATGGGATTGTAGAGTATACTAGGTGAGGGGGCTAGTGCTCAAAAATGTGCATGTGCTCCAGTCACCTGTGCAGGGTGTAGATGGTCGGGAAATACCTAGGAACCTAGCCGAGCGAGACCTAGGGCGGAGGGAGGGAGCTCCGAATACTCCTCTATAGCCTTGGAGGAAGCCTGCTAGGGTGTAGAAGAAGCCATGCTACTATATAGAGGTGAACGGTTGCAAGATCGAATGTTGAAAGCATGGAGAGAAGCCTTCATCAATATGAGGGAGTGGTGAATGAGGGAAGGGGAAATGCGAGGGAGGAGAGTGTTGAATGAAAACGAGATCTAAACGAAGTGCAAAAGAAGCATGTAAAGGCCAAAGCATAATAGGTATGCTATAAACAATCCTAAGATGTAAAAATGAAGCCAAAATAACTCTAAAATCCAAATCCCCATGTCTCAAAACCTTAAAAACAACTCCAAAATTACGTGAATCTAAGGTCTAGAGAAGGAGAAATGAGAAAAGTACTTAAATAAGAAACAAGAAAGAGAGGGAAGGGGGGGCGAGAAGAACTTACCAAAAAAATTCCACCCCTATGGAGGTGTTGAGTAGAACCTACCAAAATGTATATATACACAATGGGGGGTGGGGGGGAGCACCGCGGGGTGTGGGGCGAGGTGTGGGGCAGATGGCGGGGATTGGTGTGTAGGGCAGAGGGCGGGGGAGAGGGAGGGGGGGCAGCAAACGGGGGGGAGGGGGGAGCACTTGCGGGGTGGAGGGTGGGGTGTGTTGTGAGGCAGAGGGCGGGGTGTGGTGCTGAGGTTGGAGGTTGGGGGGAGGGGGGGAGGGGAGGGGCGAGCATTGCAGGGTGTGGGGCGCAGTGTGATGTGGGGTGCGGGGCGGGGTGTGGGGTGGATGGCGGGGTGTGGTGCGGAGGGCGGAGGGGGGTGGAGGGGGGAGGGGTGAGGAGGGGGGAAGAGGGGTGGGGGGGGGGGAGGGGCTAGGAAGGGGGGGTGATGCGGGGTGGGGGGCAGGGTGTGTTGTAGGGTGCAGGGCGGGGTGTGCTACGGGGTGCAAGGCGGGGCGCGAGGCAGGGTGTTGTGCGGAGGCCACAGGGCACGGGGGAGGGAGGGGGGAGAGCGGGGGAGGGGGGGAGGAGAGGGGGGGAGGAGAGGGGGGGAGGAGGGGGGGAGAGGGGGGGTGTGGTGTTCAAAAACATCATTACACTCGCAAAATTGAAACCGAGCCTCCGAAGCCAGAGGGAGTCCTCCCTTGTCGCTTCAAAGCATAAACAACATCCCTAACAGTATTGTCTTTCGGCAAGCATTATCTATGTGAAAGTATCACGGAAAGCTAAGTGACGAATACCTTTGTGGAGCAGGTAATCCTCATTGAAGAGGTCAAAGAGGGATGACTCTAGGAGAGCAAGGTGAAGGTGTAGGTAAAGGGAGGAAGAGGGAATCGAGAAATCTAGAGTCAGTACTGATAGGTGATGTGAAGAGGCAGAGCCTGACTCACTCATGGCAGGCATAGTAAGGGAAGGTGGAAGTGCAGGGAGACCCGTAGGAGGTGCTGGGAAGGTGAGACCAGGCAGAGGACATGAAAGACTATAGATGGACGAGTCAGATAATGATGGCCCGGAAAAGGTGGGAGCGATGGGATTGTAGAGTATACTAGGTGAGGGGGCTAGTGCTCAAAAATGTGCATGTGCTCCAGTCACCTGTGCAGGGTTCAAATGGTCGGGAAATACCTAGGAACTTGGCCGAGCGAGACCTAGGGCGGAGGGAGGGAGCTCCGAATACTCCTCTGTAGCCTTGGAGGAAGCCTGCTAGGGTGCAAAAGAAGCCATGCTACTATATAGAGGTGAACTGTTGCAGGATCGAATGTTGAAAGCATGGAGAGAAGCCTTCATCAATATGAGGGAGTGGTGAATGAGGGAAGGGGAAATGCAAGGGAGGAAAGTGTTGAATGAAAACGAGATCTAAACGAAGTGCAAAAGAAGCATGTAAAGGCCAAAGCATAATAGGTATGCTATAAACAATCCTAAGATGTAAAAATGAAGCCAAAATAACTCTAAAATCCAAATCCCCATGTCTCAAAACCCTAAAAACAACTCCAAAATTACGTGAATCTAAGGTCTAGAGAAGGAGAAATGAGAAAAGTACTTAAATAAGAAACAAGAAAGAGAGGGAAGGGGGGGCGAGAAGAACTTACCAAAAAAATTCCACCCCTATGGAGGTGGGAGTAGAACCTACCAAAATGTATATATACACAATGGGGGGTGGGGGGGAGCACCGCAGGGTGTGGGGCGAGGTGTGGGGCAGATGGCGGGGATTGGTGTGTAGGGCAGAGGGCGGGGGAGAGGGAGGGGGGGCAGCAAACGGGGGGGAGGGGGGAGCGCTTGCGGGGTGGAGGGTGGGGTGTGCTGTGAGGCAGAGGGCGGGGTGTGGTGCTTAGGTTGGAGGTTGGGGGGAGGGGGGAGGGGAGGGGCGAGCATTGCAGGGTGTGGGGCGCAGTGTGATGTGGGGTGCGGGGCGGGGTGTGGGGTGGATGGCGGGGTGTGGTGCGGAGGGCGGAGGGGGGCGGAGGGGGGGAGGGGGGAGGGGGGAGGGGTGAGGAGGGGGGAAGAGGGGTGGGGGGGGAGGGGCTAGGAAGGGGGGGTGATGCGGGGTGGGGGGCAAGGTGTGTTGTAGGGTGCAGGGCGGGGTTTGCTACGTGGTGCAAGGCGGGGCGCGAGGCAGGGTGTTGGGCGGAGGCCACAGGGCACGGGGGAGGGAGGGGGGAGAGCGGGGGAGGGGGGGAGGAGGGGGGGAGAGGGGGGGTGTGGTGTTCAAAAACATCATTACACTCGCAAAATTGAAACCGAGCCTCCGAAGCCAGAGGGAGTCCTCCCTTGTCGCTTCAAAGCATAAACAACATCCCTAACAGTATTGTCTTTCGGCAAGCATTATCTATGTGAAAGTATCACGGATAGCAATCTCCAGGAATATGTGCAAAACCCCATGGGTCTCCTCATAAATAATGCCACTAATATGCTTCAGACCACCCCTTCGGGCAAGACACCTAATAGCAGGGGGGAAGGGGTGGGAGAGGGCTACGGGGTGCGGGCGGGGTGTGGTGCAAGGGACGGGGTAGGGAGTGGGGCAGAACGCGGTGGGGGCAGGGGGGAAGGGGGGGAAGGGTCGCCTTGCATTAGATCCAAGAAAGAAGAAAAAGCATAGAAGACCTGAACATTCCTTCCTGTAAAAGAGTTCCATGTCCTCTAAGTTCCTCCTCGTCGATCTTGAATGGGAATGTATAATACCCATAGATTGTTGCAGATGACAAAGCCACAAAAACTACGATCTAAAAGGAGCCAACAAGTGGAATGCCACCCCACAGTAAGACACAAAAAGCCCAATGGCATGTCTTATCCAGTAAAGGTTATCGAGAAAATCTTCCTTTTCCAAAGGAGAAGCTGGATCGAGTAACTTAGATTTGGAAGGGGGGGAGGGGGGCGGGAGCGCTGTGGGGGGCATGGTGTGGGGCATGGGTCCGTGCGGGATGCGGGGGGAAGGGGGGGAGGGGGGGAGGGGGGGGAAGGGGGGGAGGGGGGGACAAGGGGGGGGGAGAGGGGTGAGGGGGGGTGAGGGGGGGGGGGGAGAGGGGGGGATGGGAGGGGGAAGAGAGGGTAGGAGGTGGGTGGATTTAGAGGAGCTTTGATGAGCAAAATTGGATGTTCTTCATGTGCAACACGGAGTTCATTATAAAAGATCTGATGCCAAAATTCTCCAAGTCATCCTAGTTCTTCCCTATTCCATGTTCAACGTGATATATCAAGGTAAGAATCCCTCGTTTGGACTCAGTTTCATCACCAACATATGCATCTTTTTGCCCCATGCCAACCATCACGTCAGTGTGCCGTGGACGACCCACTATGCTTCTGAACACAGCACGAGGTGCATCATCACCAGCAATTCCAGCCTTCACCATACTAGATCCGATATCGCAAACAAGAGGTTGAACTTCATCACCATCTGCCATATTATCTCCAAGTCAAACAACTAAGGATTACGAGCACGCAGGAAAAGTGAGGGACGTGCACAGAATGCACCACCGAGTGAAGATCTTAGCATTTACAGAAGCAAGCTTATCCTGCTCTCTATTGGGGGAGAAGACAATCTGAGAGAGAGCTTCATCCACCTGATAAAAGAAAAAGAACCAGGAGCGATGGGCACATGTAGAGGGCGGGGCGGGGAGTGGGGTGAAGGGTGGTGTGGTGGGGGGGGGTGTGCTGGATCGAGTAACTTAGATTTGGAAAGGGGGGAGGGGGGCAGGGGGGAGCAAGGGAAAGAAGAAAAAAGAGGGGAGCAAGGAGGGGGGGAGGGGTACAAGTACATGAACAAATCCTCCAAGGAATCTTAAGGTGATAAAATGGAGAAAAATTCAACACGAAAATTGATAAAATGTTTATATACAACCTGGCCAGATTTTGCATTCCATGTAGTCTATATCTGGTTCTATTATGCTATTTGATGGTAGGACTTGCCTAGAAATGTTTGTTAAGGGGAGCATCTCTCCTGCGAGAGTTTCCAATTCTATAGCACCCCATTGAAGTATTGATTTGATTATGTATGGGCCTTCCCAGTGGGGAGCCCATTTTCCTCTAGTTTGAGCAATTATATGTGGTTTGTGTAACAAAACTAACTCTCCCGACTGCAAACATTTGGGCCACAAGCTCCTGTCGTGTGCTTCCTTTCTTATGATCTGAGTTTGCACTAACTATCTGGATGCTAGAATACGGGATTCTTCCATTTTGTGCAAAGTTGTGAGCCTACCTATTACCTCTAGGCTGCTCTTTCTTTGAACTCCTTCAGTTCTGATTGAGCCACGTATGAACTCAAATGGTTCTATGGGAGCTATCCCATAAACCAGTTAGAATGGGGCAAATCCAATTGTTTCTTTATAGACTAGTCTATATGCCCATAGTTTACCAAGGTAAGCTTTACCCCAAGCAGCAGGTTGTAGCATACATTCCCTTCGCAGCATGGCGATCAATACCTTATTTGTGGACTTTGCCTGACCATTTACTCTAGGATAATAAGAGCATGATGGTCTATGAATAACTTTATACCTGTTAAAGATTTCTTGCAAAATCTTATTCACTAAGTGTGTTCCTTGGTCCATGCAGATCTCCAAAGGGCACCCAAACCTACAGAATATGGCTGAATCAAAAATCTGCAACTGTTTGTGCTATGCAATCTGGTGAATTAATGGCTTTAGCCCACTTTGTTGCATAGTCTGTGGCAATCAGAAAATATTTATCTCTATTGGGAAAAGAAGTAGGATATATAGGCCCTATAAAATCCAATCCCCACTTCTCAAATGGTTGCCAATTGATAGATACTGTTAGTGAATTGTTTCTCTACTTTGTGGGTTTAGATCCACATCTTTGGCAGATGTCACATACTTAAGCCCTATCATTCGAGTCCCTAAACAGGGTGGGCCACCATAATCCTGCATCTAGAATTCTTTGGCCCATGATGTGACCTGGAAGGTGCCCACCACTTGGACCTTCATGGGCTTTTGCTAGGATATCCCAGGTCTCTTCCTGCTCTATGCATTTCCTCAAACAACCATCTTTCCCATACCTGTACAGTTTGCCTTGAATAGTAGTAAATGGTCTGCTGTTGATTAGTAGCCTCTTCTTTTGTTGATTAGTGGCCTCTTCTTTTGCCTTCAATAATAGTTGAGGAAATAATGTTGGGGGATTCTTGTGCAAAAAGGGACTTGAGTGTTTGTAGGAGAATGGAGAGTGAGAACAAGAGAATTAATGATACCAAAAGCTTCTGATCAATTAGGAAGAGAAGAATACAATCTTGTACATAAGCCAAATGCTCTGCGCAATATGCCAAAGACTAAATAATTCTCATGAAACAAGATTACAAAGTACTTAGAATCTTCTGCCGACCTCTACACCAGACCTCCACCTTCTCCAAGTTTGCCCTTGTGCACACCTTGCACCAAGCTTCCAATAAGGGGAGGGATGGACACCCCATACCCTACCAGTTGCTTGTGGTTTGTTCAATAGATATTTGAGCAGTTGATGATCAATTATGATAACAAATTTCACCCCCAGCAAGTAATGACGAAACGTTTGTACAACAAAAACCATGGGCAAGGCCTCCCTTTCTGTGGTGCTATAATTTCTTGTAGCCTTGGTC
Source organism: Ceratopteris richardii (assembly GCA_020310875.1). NCBI lineage: Eukaryota > Viridiplantae > Streptophyta > Polypodiopsida > Polypodiales > Pteridaceae > Ceratopteris > Ceratopteris richardii. The sequence goes on from MU260070.1 coordinate 469,951, forward strand.
AAAGTTTGTCTGGCATACTGAATTGGTCTGTCCAGTTTGTATTCTTCACTATGTTGAGTCAAAACTGCCCCCACTGCATATGCACTGGCATCTACATGTATATGAAAACGTTTTGACCACTCAAGTGTGATCAGAATGGGAGTAGCTACTAACCTTGCCGTTAATGTTTGATATGCTTTTTCCTCCTCTTCTTCCCACTTAAAAGGTACTTCCTTACATGTAAGCCTAGGGAATGGCCTGGCTATATCTGCATACATCTTAATAAACCTCTTGTGGTACTTTGTATGTCCTAGAAAACTTTGAATCTCTTTTCGAGATTTAGGTCTAGGTAACTTTAGTATAGCTATAATTTTGTCTGGGTCAGGTGCCATACCTTGTCCCACAAGGGTACCTTCAGTCACTAGAAAATGGAATTTGTTTGGGTTCAATTTCAACTTTGTTTCTCGGCACCTCTAAAAAACCTGTTGTAATTGAATCAGATGTTTTTCTAAATAATCCAACAAAGTCTTTGCAAAAGTACCTGAAAACGATGAAAAAATATCCATGAAAATTCTGAGAAATTCTAGCAGCAATGGTCCAAAAATGAGATTAACTATTTGATTGAAAGTAGCTAGGGCATTTCTCAGTCCAAATGGCATCTTTACATATACATAAGTTCCCCAAGGTGTAATGAATGCAGTCTTCTCTCAATCCTCAGGATGGATGGATATTTGATTATATCCACTGAATCCATCCATGAAGCTGTAAAGTGTATGTCCAACTACTTATTCTATGACCGGTTCAGCAAATGGCATTGGAAATCCATCTGGGATGGTGACCTTGTTAAAATGCTCTAAAGTCCACATAGATTCTAATCTTGTTAGTGTTTTTCTTTGGAACAATCACCATAGGAGATAGCCATTCTGAATGCTCTACAGGGATGATAATTCCTGCATCTACCATTTTTTGAATTTCCAAGTAAATAGCTTCAGCATATTTAGGATTCAGCCTATAACTCTTACCTCTCACTCGTTTTGCTCCTTCAATGAGAGGGATTATGTGCTCCCCATAACTAGGTTGTACTCCTTCCAAATCCTTGTAGTGCCAAGCAAAGATATCTACAAATGACTTCATGAAAGATGTTACCTTTAAGAGCACCTCCGGATGATTCCCTATCCATGAGGCTATTAAAATGGAATGTGGTCGATCCTCGTTGCCCAACTAAACCTCCTAATTCACTGGATGCATGTTTATAATGTTATCCGTAAGTCCTTCCTGAGTAGCATGCTTAGTTACATTGTCCCACATAGCTTCAGTATCATAAGCAGGAACATCTTGAATGTCTATTTGCACCTCTTCCTCCTGAATCCATCTTGGAGGGATCTCATGAAGTGGTAAAGAATCCTCTTCCATATTCTTTTTCTTACCTTTAGACTCTGAACCTTCTTTTTGGTCGTAATCTATTGAAATAACTTCCTTGCTTTGTAAAGGAGACTTGTTTCCCCTTTTGTGGTCTTTTGTTGGTTCTCCCAACCCAGCCACTTGAATGTTTTCCTCTTTTTCTGCATACCCTTCTTCTATGTCTGCGTTAGATGGAAAAATTCCAAAGCAAGGAAGAGAATTACCTGCTTCTAGCCATGCTAGCATATTATCTTCATCATATGGATCCAATTCCTTGTCTTCTTGTATGTCCATAGGATCTATATCTATATTTATACCAAATAGATTGCATCATGCTAGTATGCCCTTGTTGATATGGACCTTCTTCCAATAATAGTTGTCTTAATTTAGCACCTTCCTGTTGGACCCACATTGTATCTTTGCCCAAGTCATGTACTACACTAGAATGCCTTAACCAGGGTATTCCAATTAAGAGAGGAAACCCTCCCTGCACGTTTGGTAATCTTATAACCACAAAGTCCAAGACAAATGTGTTACCTTGTAGTTCCATCTGAATATCAGGAACTACTCCCATAGGTCTGACCGTACTCTGAACTACCAATCTAACCGTGAAATTGGCGGCCCTTGATGGTCGAAACCCCAACTTCTTCATAGTATATTTAGGCATCAAGTTGATTCCTAAACCTCCATCTACTATAACTCCTTTTAGAATTTGACCATTAATATTCACTATAAGTCTCGGGCTCTAGCAGTCTGTTAGGGGTGCATTTCCTATAGATCTATTTGTACCCCCAATAGCAGCTTTGGCCACCAGAGTTGATGTGGATGCTTCATCTATTATTTCTAAGACTTCAGACCTGAACCTTTCATTCATCTTTATTAAGTCAAAAATACTGAACTCTGTTTTAACCAACTTCAGCAACTCCAAGGCTCCTGATTCCTTGGTTGCATAGTGTGTATTTACTGCATCAAGCTCCTTGTGTGCTCTACTGAATGCATTTTCAATAATATTGTTGTTACTTGCATTAAACTCCTTATATGTATGCTCATTGGGTGTATTTTGGACCTCCTTGGCCTTCTTTTCTTTATTGAATCCAAACATATTAGGGTCTTGATCAGCTTCCCATTGACCCTTTCCTTTGCTTCTAGTCTGCACAACCAGGGAGTCAATCTCTTCTAGTTGCACAACCCTAGCAAAGGGAGATGGCCTTTATGTTTCTTTTATAATATCATCCTTATTTACAGCTAACATTTGAATGTGGGGACCTATTTTTGATGGCCTATCTTTTGGGCAGCAATTAGTGAAGTGATCTCTGGCCTTTGGGCAATTCCTGCAGGGTGGGGCATTTTCTGGCAGGGAACATTTGCTTTGGTAGTGCCCACATTCTCCACATCTAAAGCATATAATTGGCCTTGTAGGCCCATTTCCAGAGTTTCGACGAGGCTTGGGATTATAATTGTTACCTTGATTAGGAGTTGCCGCCATCACATTGGTTGGGGTTGAATTCCTGCTCCTCCATGGTTCCAATATGTTTGTGTATTCATTCCTCTTGAAGAACAATCTTGAGCCTCATGCCCAGTTTTCCTGCATAACTGACATGTTACATTTAAGAATGGACATTCGCTTACCACATGGCCATGTTTGCTGCACATGGTACACCATAGCCCATTTTTTATGCCACCTCCCCTTAATTCTTGTAATTCCTATCAAAGTTGAGCTATTTCTTCTGCTTGGGATTCCTCTTCCTTTTGTAGTTTGAGGGCCTCGATTTCTCGCCTCAACAAGGTTACTGCATTTTCTTCTTCCTTTTGAGGTTTACTTCTTTTTAAGTTCTCTAGCTCTTTCCTTAATTGAATCACTAGATCCTCAATTTTTGCAGAATAGGGTAGTTGAGAAGAACTTGCTCCATATTGTTGTCTTATTTGTTCCAATCGTGTAGCCATATTGATGAACTCTTCTAAGGAGGCTGTTGGCAACACCAATTCTTTGATTTTACATTGTGTAGTTACTGAAAGTGGTTTAGCTAACCATTTTTTAATAAAGAAACCATGTGGAGGGTCTGGCAACTTAGCCATTAATGCCTTGGCTCTAGTTACAAACTCTGGAAACATTTCCCCATGACCTAGTCTCAAGTTCTCTAACTCCTCAATGATTATCTCTCTAGTGTTCCCATGCTAGAATTGAGTTTTGAATGCCTCTTTCATTAAATCCCATGTTGTGAAATGGTTTTCAGCAAACTGGTTGAACCATTTATCTGCGAGCCCTTATAATGTGGCAGGAAACAGGATAAAAAAGGCATCCTCTCTTCCCATCAAATCCTCTTGTTTTGCATAATGCTAAGAATCTCCTAATGTGCTCGTCCCCATCTTCTTAAGCTAAGCCTTTGAAAGATGGAAATTTTATATTTAATCTAGAAAGTAGAGTTCCCAAATCTACCTGACCTGCCATGTTCTTTACTAACGATGTTGATGACAGTGGACTGGGGGATCTTTTAATAGCCTTCCTTCTTGTTGCTTTGCAAGTGACCCTCAATGTTTGAGACCGAGTTACGGTCATGAGTTGCATAATCCTCTTAGGCAAAGATAATTAATAAGAAGTTTTACCTCTTAATCCAATGTTGTAGCACTCTCGGCACTTGAATAATGCTTCTCCATGCTACAATATTGCTTATCCTATGCTCAAGCCTCCTTAGGTCCCACAGTGTGTGCCAAATTTTGTTGGGGGATTCTTGTGCAGAAATGGACTTGAGTGTTTGTGGCAGAATGGAGAGTGAGAACAAGAGAATTAATGACATCGAAAGCTTCTGGTCAATTAGGAAGAGAAGAATACAAGCTTGTACATAAGCCAAATGCTTTGCGCAATATGCCAAAGACTAAATAATGCTCATGAAACAAGATTACAAAGTACTTAGAATCTGTCGCTGACCTCTGCACCAAACCTCCACCTTCTCCAAGCTTGCCCTTGTGCACACCTTGCACCAAGCTTCCAATAAGGGGAGGGATGGATACCTTCTGTTGACGTGCACCTTCAATGGAACTTTGGAACCCTTGATGTTCCTTGCTTCACCTTCTCTGCATACAATCTAAGTCACTCTTCTTGCACCTTGCAATGGATCCCTATGTCGCACCCACTCTCTCTAAATGTGTGTCTCTTCTCTCTCTTGCTCTAGAATATGCTCCCCCTAGCTTAGTCCAACCAAGAATACTCCTTCCTTGGGTTTCGGTTCACATATGCTCCTAAATCCCATAGCATCTCACACCTCACGTGTATGTCCCAAGATTGTCTCCAAGGTGTGCCTAGCAACCAACAAATCCCTGTTTTGTCCTGTAGTGACTTTAGGACAATACAAATTTTTAAATGGGGGGCCATACTTTCACTTCTGCGTAAGCTATCACTTCACATACCTTCACATTTTGCCTTTTAATTCTTCAAATATGCACCTAAGAGAGGGTTCATCTGAACCTTCCAAACACTTCAAAAACACTTTGAACCTTAGAGAAATTACAGAAATACACTGCAACCTACAACCAACTTTCTGCAATTATATCCTTTGTAAACAGTTAATTGTGCACTACATGTGCACCTTGACACCCAAACTTTGAATACTTTGACTTCATCCATGTTGACTTTGACCTTAAACATGTTAGCTTTGACCACTTTGACTTTGACCCTTTGACTTTGATTGTGGTTGACGTTGACCAATGTGACTTTTATGGGCTCAACATAGAGTATCAAAGAATGCGATATCCACGGTTATAGCTATTGTAGAGCTACGTAGACCAAAGATGGTCAAGGAAGTACAAGATTTCATGGGACATTGTGGATATTGTAGACATTTTATCCACAGGTATGATATAGTTACCAAGTCCTCGTACAACCGTTTGACTAAGTTTGAGTGGAATGAAGAGTGTGAAAAATCTTTCAAGGATCTTAAATGATGATTGTGTTCAACACTAGATTAGGTTAAGCCATTCCATGTTCATGTGAATGCTTTGATGTTGGATGTGTACTAGCACAACCCACAGATGAAGGAAACATGGATCTCCCTATTGCTTATGAGAGTGGGTAGATCAATGTAGTGGAGAGAAACTACACAACTATGGAAAGAGAATGGTTAGGCATGGTATTCGTAGTAAAAATGTTTAGACATTATTTGCTCGCCTCTACCTTGTAAACAAACCATGCAATACAGGTAGATTAGTAAGATGATTTCTCTTGCTAATGGAATATGATTTTGAAGTAGGAGTAAGGAAAGACAAAACTCACCTTAGGGTGGATCACCTTTCTAGACTTACTCCAAGAGAATCACCACAAGGAGTATCCAATGAACTTCCATATGCTTACTTGTTCAACTTGGAAGTGGTACCTAATTGGGCCAAAACTATTGTGCCTATCCTTACCTTTGGACCCAAAAACCCCATAGTGAGAGTGAAAGAAAAGGAGATTGTCAAATCTCAAAAATATCATATATTGGCACACAACATATACAACCAAACTAATCAAGGAATTTTAGCTTGTTGTGTGGAAGAAGAAGAAGAAGAAGAGCACACTAAATAGTTGAGATCAGCACATACAAGTGCACTAGAGCAACACCAAACATCAGACCCTAAACTTTGAGGAAATTAGGAGTATATTGGCCAAATATGGAAGCGAAAGTATATAGGATGTGTAAGGATCATCGAATTTGTATTAATAGACTCCTTGTCAATCATACAACATTGTATCAAGTGTCATTAATACCAAATTGGAGCAGCCCCTTAATTGAATTTCTAAGGATGAAAACATTCTCTCAAGAGATGGCTTTAGCAGGACGAAGAAGTCTAGAGGAGGAGGTTCAAGACTATACACTCATTGGAGATAGTCTCTATAGGCATGGACGAGATGGCTACCTAAGACAATGCATCCATGAAAGTGAATATCTAAAGATCTTAGAAAATACACGCCAAAGTGTTGCAAGAGGGCACTTTGGACATGAGCAAGTGATCAAAGTGATTATGTTCTTAGGTCTTTGGTGGACAAACCTTCATATGGATGCTCATACCTATGTGAAGCGGTGCAATATATGTTAGAGAACTTAGTATTTGATATGCAAAGGTGAGATGCCATTGAGACCCATGATGGGAGGAAGGGCATTCTCTAAGTGGGGAATAGACTTTCTAGGCCCTATAAACCCCCCAACCAAGTGTTCACATGCCGAGCACATCATTGTTTCCACAAATTCTCTTTCCAAATGGGTAGAAGTAAAAGTGATTAGGAAGAACGCTGCACAAAAAATAGAAAACTTTTTATTCGAAAACGTATTCATGAGATATGGACTATTGATAGCATTGGTAACTGATCATTGAACTCACTTCTTGAATGAGGTCATTGAATATCTTTTACAAGAATATGGTCATTCAGAAGAAGTTTTCCCCTTATCATCCATAGGCAAATGGACAATCTGAGAGCATGGATATGATCTTGTGCATTGTGTTGACTAAGTTCATTAATATATGCTTTGATTGGGACAAACAACTTCATCATGTTGTTTGGGCATATCGTCGCCTACAGAAAGCATGAGGCAAGGAAGCCAGAGATAGAAGATTCAAAGAGAATGGCAAGGAGGACCAAGCAGACAAGGAATTCAATGAAGAACTCACGAGTAAGCCTAATCAAATTTCTAGATCATGCATACAACAAATAGTGATTTTTATCACTACACTCTATTGTAAATTCTATTTTTGGTAGATTAAACTCCATTCTATTTCAAGCTGAGGAGTCCTCAAGCTTGAGTAGTAGAACAACAAATGTAGCAAATTTCATAATTTTATGAGTGTGTTTGAACCTTCAAATGAGCTTACGAACCTAATTTTTAACTAGGCTAGATACTAGGTCTCAACCAATCCAAAGCTAGTCTAGAAACTATAAAAAGAGCTAGAGATCTCATTTAGAGGTTAGCATTTTTCAAATTTGCATTTGTAAGAGCACATTTTGTATCTCGAAGGAAGTGCAATATAAGATTCCATTGCTCTCTCTTTGTGTCTTGTGTTGTGTGCACGTGTGTGTGTGTGTGTGTGTATATGTATGCATGCTATTGTACTGCTCACCCACACACTTGTGCACTTGACTTGCTCATGGTCATCATACTAGCCTCACATCTCTGCGGATTGAAAATTAAGAGGTACATCCTCTCACATTGGTTCTCACCATTGCACTAGAGTGAGAGTATGTATGTACTAACTCAATTATCCTCTACATATCACCAGAACATGGTATATTGTCTCTAAGTTACTAATTAAGATGTGAAATTATATTATTTATAAGAAAATAGTCTAATTCTTCATAGAAAAATAGTAAAATCATAAAAAGAGTCCAAATCAAGATAGATGTATATTTCTTTGTGTGAAAGTACTTGCACCAATCTTCAATTTAAAATGAAAAGAAAAAAATACAACAAAATGTATTTTGAAAATCATGAAGACTGAAAGCATAGAAAGAATCCAAATCGTGGTAAAACTATATTTCATTGTGGGAAAGGATGCACCAATCTTCGATTTAAAATAAAGAGAAAATAGTACAACAGAATGTATTGTGAAAGAATCTTTCAACATAATCAGCACTTTAACAAACCATGAACCAAGTGTTGATGAAACATAAAAAAGTACATAATCAAATCATCTTACATTAACTTCACAATACAAATAATCCTTTGTGTTACAATTGCAATGCATAGCATTTTGATTGATTCAATGGAATCATAATCATCTTCTAGGTACCATTGTCAAACCAACCCTCAAAAATTTCTTCATTGTACTTGTTATTGATGTCCCCTCCAATATCATTCACCAACCATCCCACAAGGACCCAAATAAATCAATAACATTATATTATTAAATGTAAGCATTTATGTTTTGCAAGTGATTTAGATATCCTTAGCATTAAAATAAATCACCACTCCATCTCCAAATATTAAACAGAAATTTAAACGTAATTCACTCTCAAGCCTTTTGTATAACTACAACCAACCATATTAAAGTCAAAAAGAAAAAACACAATTCATTCTCAAGCCTTTTGTATAATTCCAATTACCCATATTCTACTCCTCCATATTACCAAGGAAAAATTCAACAAATATTGAGAGGAGGAGAACGATAGAGAGGGAGGGAGGGAGAGAGAGAAAGAGAGAGAGTGAGAGAGAGAGAGAGAGATGGATTAATATAAAGAAGATAACACGAGATAACATTAAATTGTCCTCTTTTATATTAATCATTATAGAAAAATTAGTTTTTCATCGCAATCAGCCATATTCTATTCCTCCATATTGCCAAGGAGAAACTCAAGAAATATAGATACTAAAATACCCTTTTTTTACACTAATTACCATAGAAAAAGTTATTTTACATCCATCTTTCTATCTTTAATACATGAATCAAGACATTTATTCACAATGAATTCTAGATGTCCAAATACTACTCACCATATTATTATTTAAAAACATACTCGACCCAAAGATTACAAAGGAAATTATATTTAATTTTAGCATATTAAAATCATTGGACAGGCTTCTTTCTACCCAATTAAAATATTGAAATCCATACTTTCCACTACTCAATTACCATATGTATAATATTGCTTTCATCAAAGATCCATATGAATATACATGGCATATCATAGTCCCTCATCATACAAATCCCACATCGCAATATCTAGAATAAATAATAGAAAAAGAATAGAGGGGGGAAGAGGGGACATAAAAAGGAAAAAGGAGATAGAGAGAGAGAGAGAGAGAGACAAAGAATGAGAAGGGGCATGAGAGAGAGAGATAGAAAGAGAGAGAGAGAGAGAGAGAGAGAGAGAGAGGAAGAGAGGATAAACACGTATAGGTATAAGGCACACATATTTTTTTAAAATCATTCATCTAGTTTTTCATTAAAAGTCAATACGAACATAATCAAGCTAGCAAATTATGTTCATATAAAAGATCAATTCTATTGCGAAAAAACACAATATGGATGGAAATCATCCATCATCCTTTTTCTTGTGCAATATTAGACCATGGTAATCCTTCATCGGTTTATACAGGCTCCATATACATCAATTTTCAAAACTCATATAGTCTTTAGAAAGAAAACAAAAGATTTGGTTTTATCAAAAAAGACTTTGGATCTTGAGCTTAGATGTCTTGCAAAGAGAAACACAAAGATATCCTTTGTACATGAATTTTATACCCTTCAAAACTTTATCCTACACTCAAAATGAGAAAGCAATGTAGTAGGATCAACTTGCATTTCATATGGTAGAACAAAGGCAATACATCATCTCGAGAATGTTATGCAAAGCGGCACCACACATGTCATATAGATACACCAATATACATTTCATATGGATACATGAGAGTGAGATATATGATATGAAGTAAGAGAATATATTCATGATAAGGATAAATCAAAAAATGATATTGTTTTAATCCCTTCATGATACCATAAATGGAAAGTGGTATCATTTACACAATAAAGGCTAGCCATGCATACTTGTGTTATATAGAGTCTAATATTAGGCCTAATGATTGTGCACTACATGAAGACATCAATGATTATGTTGATGTCTCTTGGGAGAGCTAATGATTCTCCATGATATAGCCTTTGGATAATTTATGTACTGAATTGCATCATCATATAATACTGGAAAATATTTAAAGATTACCATGTAGCATAACAAAAGTTTCTTGGCTCAATAACTATTAGCTCCCACTTCCTCATAGTCTCCAAGCCACATACGATAAAGAAAATATTATATATATAGAGGAACTAGTTAGTTGGTATGAGGAGTGCATACAACAAGACCAAGGCAAGCACACACATGGACATGTACATGCATGCACGCACACACACATGCATGCATGTACATGTCCAAGACGCTCTCTCTATTGCAAACGTCTAAGTCCAATGCTCAAGAGTTTTCAGTTCTAAGTTCTTTTCACTGTGTAACCATAATGAGAGCTCTTCCACATTTATAAACTTTTTAAGAGCTCTTAACACACTATAGTGTATTGCCTAGCTTTAAAAATAGTGTCCAGAAGCTATTTGGAGGTTGAAACGGTGTTAGAAAATACAAAATTTGGTGTGTTTATTCTACTCATGTCCATGACACTTTAGTACTACTTGGCTTTTACATTGGGCTTCCTTAATGAGAAAAATAAGGTTTTATAACCAAAAATAGGCATTTTTACAAAGAAATTGGGGAAAAAATGGAAATGACCTATTCTAAGGGGAATTCAGGATGGGAAAATTGGTAGACCTTTTCCTTGCTTCCATGATTGTGATTCCCTTTTACCACATTATTCTTTCTTTGACTAAGCTTTGGCTACTTTGATTGGCAATTTTTAGGTTGACTTCTAAGATCCTCCGCCACTTCCCCTCACTTCTTTCTGGCGTCCATGATAGATGTCTTTGTGGCATCCCACATCAATGTGGGTATTGACAAACATATGATAGGTGTTGGATATTGGTGTCATAGTACCATAGTTGATACCTACAAAACCCCTTAAATAGGTAGATTTTAGCTTTTGAATACTATTTTTAATTTTTTTAATATCTTTTATGTGTACCCTGAAAAACCATTATGTGCTAAAACAAAATAACAAAGTTTATAGTGATTTTGTGCGTGAGTGATTTGTGACCCTTTGAAAATAAATAAAATATGTACAAAAAAATAAATATAAGTGGGATTGGGATTAAAGGGTTGTGCAAATTGTCAAAAATAAAAAGAAAATAAAGCTTTTTCCACAACTTAAAATTCAAAGAAAAAATTATTAGAGATGGTTTGTGGAAGTAGGAATAGGGGGGACTACTTGATGGAGTGATGAGTATTAAGTATGACCTTGTAGAGTGGCCCTATGAATGCAACTTTAGGTGCACTTATTTGAAACATATGTGAAAGATGTGGGTCTTGAGCCACATATCCAAGGGTTATCTTTTGATTAGGATGCCTAAGATATGGTAATGGGATTTTATCTTTTCTTTCTTTCTCTCTTTTTTTTACTAGCCAAGATAATCCATGTAACTCATAAAATGGAAAAAACTTTCACTTGAACACAATGTTGGCAATGATAAGGCATACAATCCATAAAATGGATAAATTTTTCACTTGATGATTGTACTTACTTGTACATGTCTCCCCCTCCCTAAATTTTTTTTGTTGGATTGGAAGGTGGAGATAGTAAGAGTTGATGTCTTGTTTGGCAATCCTTGACCATCATGTTGGGATGTGTAAGTAGTTCCCCTACAATTTTCCTCTTGGGTTTTTTCATAGCTCAGTCTGAGGGAAAGAGATTGAGCTAACATAAAACAAAATGGCCTCTATCATGTAGAACTTGTTTTCCACATCCTTGCCATTTGTAGTAGGAAGAAAGCACCAAGTTAGGGGCTTGGTTGACTTGCCATTTCTCATAATTTCTTCTTGTTCGATCTTTTCTTCTTAATTTTTTCTTGGAAACTATTGTACTCGCATGTGTGTCTTATTAAATGCAACATGCAACCGATGGAAAGCTTCAATAATCGGTTGCTTGAAGATGTTTTTGAGATGTGGCAATGGGATGAATACACACGAAATATTCTACCTTACGGTGCTAAGATGCAAATCAAATCCCTCTAGATGAGATACATTTGAGTAACATGCATCTCATAATCCAAGCTATGTTTTTAGGATCACGCACCGAGTTCCTTGTGGAGACCTTGTTGTGACATAGTCTATTGTTAATCGAATTGCTTGTAATTCATGTGAGTTGTTAGCAACCATTGAAGACCCCATTGTGACATTTTTCTTCAATGCATTGATTCCTTAGTGGATTTAATTAACTATAAACAAGCAAGTTGGTCTGATGATTAACTCTTAATTAATAGTAGTTTGCATCTATGTTGGAGCCAACTATTGATGATTGACCTAAAATGAATATCTGAACACTAAAGAAAGATATACATGTGTTCTTTCATACAAGGTTTCACTTTTGTGCATAGGCTTGAAGAGTTGTGTCTTATGCAAGGCCATGTAGTGTCCCTATTTGTAATGTGTACTTGAAGTGCAATTGATGTTAATTCTACAAGGGACAGAGTTATGTGTTGAGGCACATGGTTATCACATCAAGAGGTGACTTTATAGAAGAGATTTGTATGCCTTATTTCCTTTATCATTGATATTGAAGCACTCAGTCCCAAGTTTTAGTTTTCAATATGAACATATAAAATAAATACACATATTTACTTATATACAAAAGTGTGTGCTCTTTCTAAGAATATGCATACATTCCAAGAGCCTAAGGTGCGCCTTTATCATGATAATCTTAAGAGCAACGGTTTGAGCTATTGTGCATGATCCTTGATGGTGGAGAGTGGACACAAGTGTTGTGTTACTGATAAAGGGATGAATAAGGGATCTAGAGAAGGAATGGAACATCTTCTATGGATCCACATAATTTTCGTTGTGGTCTTCCTCAGTGAAGCTGAATGCTTTGGGATCCACTTCCATATGAGCCTAGACTCTACTTCCCCTAGTTGCTTAATTTTTTCCCTCTAAATCTTCTTTCTTGCCTAGGCCTATGTGCACCCATATGGGTTTCTTGTAGATCTCCACCTGATACTCCCCCTCCCTATCTTTTATAATCCATGATAGATTTTTTTGAGGCATGGGGTACATTTTCGCCTTAAAAAAAGACTTTAAAACCCATTCTTAATTATAAAAAAATGTGAGGTACTAATGGTCTTAGATATCAAAATTAGGTTGACTACTAATCATGGTTCTATGTGTAGGGACTTTGGTTTGTGAAGTTGATTTTCATATGAGGCAAGGAGAATCCTCAAATTGTGTTATCGATTTCTTGGGCACCCAAGTGTGTGAGTAAGAATGTTTTTATGTTTCACCAAAAGAATTGTTAAATAGTATTTTCTAGCCACTTCAAACATCTTTTCCTAGGTTCTTTTTTTTCAGTTTTACTTGTGTAGGTATCTGCCTGCTTTTAGGCGGATTAATAGGTGTTGTATAGGGAGATGCATGAAACCAAAGGAAGAATCAAGAATATTTGGAGTCTCCTTGATTATCAAGCCATTCAATGTGGAGGAAGTGAAAGGATGTATGACTACATATTTTCCTTCCCATTTATTAAGGATCATCTTGTAGTTGGCTAAGTTTAGACCTACTAAATTTGCAAGTAGCCAATCTTGTCCAAGAACAACGTGTTCGATTATATCATCATCCTCATGAACCAAAAATATGATAGATAAGTTGGCCTTATCCGGATGCATAGGAAGAGTAGCTTCTCCTACACTAGGACACGTGTGACTTTTTCCTTCAATGTGTGCATGAAGGATAATCTGAGAAAATTAGCTCCAGCACCTGGGTCGATAAGAAGTTTTACCATTTGTTTAGGGGAATGCCCCAATACTTTAGCTATTTTCCATCTCCAATGTTTAATTGGATTGGAACTAGAGTGTACTTCACACATAACCATGGCAATGGCTTGTTGGTGCATGAACAACTCCATTGGTATTTTACAGTGGCCTTTAGTGTTCATGTTTTCACCTAACTACTTTAATAATGATCATTTTTTATGTATTCTCTCTAAGGCTTCTTGTTGATCTTGAACTCTGATGCATTGTTCTTCTTGCTAATTGTAAATTGCCATTTGTAATCATCCTAAGGTTTTGTAGTGAGGAGTTCTTGGAAGAAATTTTGAAAAATATCTCTTTCTAATGTGGCCAATTGAATGGCATTTTTCGATGATATGGAATGTATAGTATAGAGTCCATGCCCTCTTTTATGAAGCTTCTTAGCATGTTGTTTCAAGGTGTATACAAGTATATGATCACCTTCTTGAATCTTCTTATCCTTTGTGGGTGTCAAATTAAGTTTATTGGAATTTTGTATGAGCATAGATACCCTTCCTAGCCCTAAATGGCATTTCTTATAATGCATCAAGTTTACCGACCAAAGCCGATAACTCATGACCATTCCATTCATATTCTTCGGATAACTCCAAATTAGGAAAAATACCATGTTTCCCCTATACTAAATGAAAGGGACTAACTACCAATGTCGTCTTGTAGGTTTATCTACCACTCAAGTGTCAATAAGAACATGAGTGGAAACAAAGAATAATGTAGGACTATATACTAATGTATAGGGAGATTCCAGGTCACAAACTACACTAACTACATCAAACAAGGTGTATCCATGCACCTCAAATTACTCTAGAATCATATCGACAAGAGTCGAACTCATATATTATTGATGCCAAAACTAATGAAGTTATGGAAAATGTCCCACTCGCTCTATTCCTCTATCAATCATCAAATGACTAATGAAGCCAAGTGCAAACGCGTCAATAGCAATTGCAATGTCCAATCTTAAGCATAATAACTCATACGTTACTCCTGAAAGCTAAAAAAACTTGTACTATCATGGCTAACCTAACCATGTCAACCATGTCGATATCTAAGGCATTCAAAGTACCATCATCAAGACCAATGTGTCTTGACATATCTATGTCAAGACATGAGTGAATCCAAGAATGAATTCATAACCACTCACTCCATAACATCCAAATCAGCCATCTTCTCAACTAATGATGTGTCTAGTTGTGCATCTTGAGAGCTATCTTGCTCTACCACACACATTATATCATAAGTGTTTTCCATCTATACCACATCAAGTGTATCATCATACTCCACATCAGCTAACTGCACAACATCAATCTCAAGGTAAAAAAAATGGTCTAACTCTAAATGAGTGTCATTATAATGCTCTACATGAGCATCTACATCATGTCTAAAGCATCCAACTAATCATCCAAAGTGTGATCCACATGATCATCCAAAAGATCACTCAAATGGTGTTGTGCATAAGCATCATGAGCATCAAAAGCATGATCTTTATATGCATCTCTTTGAGCTTTCAAACTTGCCATACATGCGCATCATGAATGTCACTAAACTCGTATGTAGGTACAAAAAATGAGGGGAGATGCGATCAAAACTTTGTCAATCATTATGCTAGATAGGTGGTATAGTAAATCCTTGATGCTTATGTGGTAGCTTTGGATTTCCACTTATCTTCATTCACTTGGACTTGGTCATAGATTATTTGAGATAGTTGGGCCATCCTATGAGATTCATTCTTGACTGGGAGGTGTATCATGATTCTTTTGTCATGTATTACCATCAGATTTTGGCATATGTATTTTCCATCGTCTATGGTTGGATCAATAATGGTGGTGATAGGTTCTTCATTCTTCTTTTGGTATTGGATATATTATCTTGGTTGATCCCATTATAGATGATACTCTATCGAATTATGCATATGATCCTTCACATCTTCTTATGGCCATTTTGGAGATTTGGAGAGTAGGCTTACACTCATAGTTTTATATGCATGCTAGCTGCATAGTTGAATGACATGTCCAAATGGTTTCTAAAAAGGACATTTGTGATGTGATTCATGCATTTGGATATGCTAGTGTTATAATATTAGTGAAAGAGCATTATTTCTAGTCTCTTGTTATATTACTAGTCTTTTGGATTGCTAGCATGGTGTCTTTTTTATTTGGTGGCAGTGAGTTTTTGAGGTGGAAAGATGAGATGTGGAATTTGGTGGTTCATGCAAGGCTACAAATTTATGTACATAGAGATGCATAGAGGCTTCGTAACATGATTGATCCTTTGTATGGATGGACATGGATGCATTGGCCAACTCCATTGTCCACTTATGGCTCATGAATTCTATATATGAGTCTATGATGTATGAGGTGACTAGTACATTATAGTAAAGACTACATGATATGTACAAGAGTCAATTGAATCATGTGAGACACATATTGCATCAATGGTTCAATGTTGCCATTATGGTTGCTAGGGTCATCTAGGGCGATGTTGCTTCTAGCACATGCAACAAGGATGTCACAGATATGAACTTGATGCATGTTAGGTAGTGGTTTTAGGAGATCATATGGCTCTTGATATTTCCAATGGTGGTGATTTCATATTTGCTTATGTTCATCTAAGGATTCCTCTCATTCATTGGATGACACACATGAGTTGGTTTCTTGATGAGTTAGACACTTTCCATGTTACTCTAGTTCATGATTCGTGTTCTTGATTCTAAGATTAGAGTCATCGATGTGTGCACATACTTGATGGTATGGCATATGACATTAAGGCTGTAGGAGATGTATGCCTTATGCTACCTAGTGGAGCATCATTTACACTTAAACATGTATGTCATGTGCCTTCACTCCCTATGAGCTCTATATTATTTTATTAGTTGCAAGATAGAGGTTGTCATGTATTGCTTGATGAGCATCATTTTAAGTTGTAGTTGGCACAACTTATGCTTTTTAGAGGTGACAAGATTGAGCAGAGATATCCACTTTAGGTACTCCATGTAGGAGAGAGTCTCACCTCAATGAGCCTTCAACATTATGTGTTATTTCAAACTCATCATGATCATAGGTCATACATAGTCAATGCAATCAAGCTCTAAACCTAGAGGTCACACACAATAATTCTTTATCACAAAATTTCCAAGTCAAAATGGACCTCCAGACCTAATTAGGGTTTTATCATGAAAAATCTATTCCTCTCTATTTTTTGTTTTCAATGCTAATAGTCTCTAAATCTTAAAGTATGCTTCATCAAACTTGGAGAGCACTCTATTTCTACAAAACATCATTTAAAACACCTCAATCAAAGGTCTGTAGCTTAAGAGATAGGAAAAACATGCATATGCTCTCATTTTCATCTTGATCTACAACACTATCTCTTTGTATTTTGTGTTTTGGGTAACCTAAATCTCTCAATCCAAAGCTATGTTTTTCAATAAAATTTTAGGTGCTTTCTTGAGCTACACATTGAAATTTGAATCAATTAATTTTGATTTTTCTAATTCAAGTTATTGTTAGACCACTGACATGTTGTCAAAGTGACGAATGGACTCAACTTCTAGATCAGTATACATTTTTTGAATTTATGAAAAAGTAGATCTCTGAACTAGAGCACTCAACTGGCAATCTTTTGCCGCTAAGCTACACTCTTGTGGTGCTTGAGGAATGGGAAAGACTAAGGTTCAGATTACCTTGAGCATGTTTTGGGCCCTCAAAGCTTCATTCTTTGCTTTGAATATCTATTTTGAAGTATTTTTGGGGAGATTCTTGGAGCCATTTTGGAGTACTTTCATGCATAGTTTGCTTTATACTGGTTCACGAACATCAAGGAGAGTGTTCTTTGTACTTATCCAACAAGGAATATTCAGCTTTGGGGCTGTTTTTTCAGCCACACTAGTAAATCTATAGGTTTCCTGAAAGGTTTCAATTGTGGTGCGAGCAACCAACGCAAGTTTATGCAAGTCTTTGATCCTAAAGAAGAAAGTGGACAAAAACTTTTGGGTGTTTTTGGCTAGTGTATGGGCTTTGAATTCAGCCTTTAGGTGCCATTTTACTGCATATATTAAGCACATACATACTATATACACTTTTGAGGATACTGCTTATTTAGATCCATGTGATCACTCATATAACAGTTACGTTTTTTGCATAAAGCCTTTGATGGTGATAGAGAGGGTTTCGGTGAGTTTTTCTAAATTGGGAGACACCTAGATGCCAAGCTCTCTTTGGTGATGTAGGTGGAAGAACTTACCAGCCTCTCCATATGAGATGTATGCTAGTTGTTCATAGGTGCTCAATAAGTGTAGTTGGCTTCTTTTGGTTAACTAATTATATGTAATGGAGTCAATGATTCACTATGGAGGGTTACATGTTAGTACTTGTAGTTTTATGAGCTTTTGAAACTATTCATATGCTCATTTTGTAGAGGAGACTATGGCAAATATTTTCCAGATTTTATGAGCTTTTGAAACTATTCATATGCTCATTTTGTAGAGGAGACTATGGCAAATATTTTCCAGATTTTCTATTTTTCAATTATATAATGATCGATTTACTCCTTGATACACTTATTGGTGTGAGCACATAGATTCTCACATAATCCTTTTTGCTCTTCATTAGTGTTCATTGATCCATTTTTATGGGGATACTTTGTTGATATTCTCCCATAATTTGAACTTGGTCATCTTTTTTGAGCCTTAATGGTGTTTGGACTCTTCTAACTCCATTATCATTCTAGGCAGTTCTCTATCATCATGGCATCAAAGATCTCAAGCACATATGGTGGATCAAAGTATAGTGCTAGGCTTGGAGTCAACCTTCAAAGCTCACAGCTTTACAGCAACTTTGACACACCAAAGCAAAGTGAAGCCTCTAGGACGAGTGCCTAGAGTACAAAACTTGGGACAAGGTAACATTTTCCTCCTAGATTTTGTTGTTTTGAGACTCCCACATTTGATTTTAGGATTCCCACTTTTGATTGGAAGGCCCTTTTTAAGGCATGCTAGTGTCCTCCATGATTGGAGAAAGGATAAGATGTGGGTTAAGCATAGGTAAAATGATTTAAAGCAAACCCACCTCGAAGAAGGGATGGATAGTCATGGGCATACCAAGATGACATAGACAATTATCAGTATTGAGTTGGATCTAACAAAGGATCCGAGTTTGGATATTGGATATTAAGAGGACATTCTAGCATGTCTAGAAACAAGTAATGCATTTCCTTGTTATGGAATTTCCCTATATGTGTCAAACATCGAGGAGCATGAAAATTAGAAAACTATACAAGGTGCTGGATTAGGTGAGCCTATGATTGGTCATTGGAGAGGGAAGAAACATCCCTCAAGTGCATCATAGATGAAATTGGTACAAATGTTGTGAAGGAATTTAATTGCAAAGAGAAGGTAAAGCAAACCTTTGAAAAAGCTTCTTTTCAAATTTATAAAATTCATGTTGGATGGATGCAAAAAAAGAAGGAACAAATGGATATAGAATGTGTTTGTACATGTGATACGAGGACTATATGGAGCAAATTCATCAAAGACACCAAGGAATTAGATGTTGAAGAGCTATGAGACACATTGATGGAGTAGAACATGGTCAATGAAATTGAGCAAGGCACCAAGGATAGCCCTCGAGTCCCATATTTGTTGCCACATGGTGATGATGTCATCCAAACTTACTTGAAAAGGTAAATTCTTTAATTTATTAAAAACTATGTTGATGTATTTTCCTAGAACTATAAAGATTTGGAAGGGCTTCTATCAAGTTTTGGCGAATGTACAATGCAATTGATAGAGAGATCCAAACTAATAACGAGTAAAAGATATAGGTTAAATCCAAAATATGTTGAGGATGTTTACCAAGAGATCCAGAAAATGGAGGATGTTGGCATCATCATTCCTTATGAGAACTCAAAGTTACCCTCACCCATGGTAATT
Organism: Ceratopteris richardii; assembly: GCA_020310875.1. Taxonomy (NCBI): domain Eukaryota; kingdom Viridiplantae; phylum Streptophyta; class Polypodiopsida; order Polypodiales; family Pteridaceae; genus Ceratopteris; species Ceratopteris richardii. Next base: position 489,677 of record MU260070.1, read on the forward strand.
GTACCAAAGAAAAAGACTAACAAAATCTATGTATGCAGGGATTCTAGAGCACTAAACAAAATAAGACTTGCATATGGCATTCTTACACCATTTGCAAACTAGGTTATCGAAGAAGTTATTGGACACATGTTGTACATCTTCGTGGATGGCTTTAGCATGTACAATAAAACCACCACTCACCTAGAGGATCGGGGCAAGACATTTTTTATAACTTGGGGCACTTATGTTTACGTAAAGATCATTCGGACCTTCAACAAGACAATGAACTTTATATTTGGATCCTTATTGTAAGAAGCTCTATCGATTCTTATGGATGATTTCTCCTCCTTCTCAGGTACTTGTATTCGCACTCCCATGAATTGCTTTGAATATCATTTGGCATAGTTGCAATAATTATTCAAAAGATGCAAGGAGACTAAATTGAATTTGAATCTTCTGCCACAAACTAGTCCACATGAGCCTTTTGGCCATGAGATAATTACTCGACCTAGACCTCCATGGTTGATAAATAGCTTCTTCAGAATTTTCAATTTGGGGATCATATTTAGCCATGGTAGTGTCTTTCCTCTCTAACTTACTTCCCTCTAAGGTAGTGATGAGGCTAGAGTTGAAGTATTTTTACATTGAGAAATTATGTCCACAATTTATGTAATGATAGCTTGGTCTTCACGCCCTTTGCTACCTAGTGGTTCTCTCTATCTCCAATTTGGGATGGGACTCGTTAATTTAGAATGGACCCGTCCTTAGTTTGGATGTTTTTGACATGATTCAAGTCTTTGAAATGCTCTACTATGGGGATGAATTAACACCCCAAAGCCTCATTGAAAATTACTAGGCCCTCAAAATTACTTACTTGACACATATAAAATCATTTACAAAGTTCTTTGAGCTTCCGTACAATTTCCTTTGATCTTTGAGACATTAGAACTAATCAACTATCTTGTCAAAAAAAAAATCAGTTGACCAAACATGAGTGTCTCACATAGTGCTCTCAAAATATACAATGAATTAACTCAAGAATTTCCCCACACTAAATAGAATAATATATAGATCCAACGAATATTCATATATTAAAATGGATATAGACAATTTACTAACTACCTTCTCAACTTAGAGAATTCACATTCTACAATAATTCACAAAGCACCAAGATATGGTGATTCGTTTCTACACAAACAACCAAGTAGGGTGCTTTCTTAAGATAGGGGTTGCTTCTTCAAATCTACTCAATACTAAATGCTGATAAAAGTGAGAAAATGTCATGGTGATGTGCAATAACTATCACTTGTATAACTTTCATCTTGATTTTTAGTGACCCCAATCCCCAAAATCTAGGATCTAACTTCTAACCAATTTGGTGCATTTTTTGGAAGTCAATCAAATTTATTAATTTCATCAATCATTTATAATGAAACTCATAAATTGTATGTTTATCTTTCGATTTTTGAGGTTGATCTTCAATTATCATTAAACAACCCTAGGTTAGATCTTTATCTCCAATACTATACACTTCTTTAATACAAAATAATCAAATTTATTTCTAGTAATATTGATGAATGTAGAAATATATCGAATGACCATCAAATTATTACTTGCACAATGAACATTACATTATTACTTGTACAACATATTCAAAAACTAAAAGTGATATAAAGTAAGAAAAAGATTCCTAAATTTGATACATTCTTCAAATTGTGGATCACTTGCATTATATGAAGTTATAAATCATTTTTTGTTTGAACATTTGAGAAAAAACATATATTGTGGGTACTTTAAATAGGTGAATATTCTGGAGAGTGCATATGCCAAATCAAAATTTAAACACATAATCACAAAATGAAATAAGTGTGAGACTCCAAAGAGTGAGTAGACCATGAAATGGAAAAACTCGTACGAAATAGTGTGAGCTTGCCAAGAATATGTATTGAGAACTCTCAAGCTTATAAGAAAATACAAAGTGAAGGGAGAATCTCTTTATATATACGTGGTGAGAGGATTCTAAAAATGCATCCAATGTGGGATAAATCTCTTGAATATAGAATGATTACAAAAACAATATAAATGGAAAGTCTCCCAAATCTAACTAGAGTATACAAAATGGAATAGAAATGAACTAGAGATGAGATGCTATAATGGAAAATAGGATCATTCCTTCAACATCCCCTCTATAACTGCATTTGGAGAGACTCAATTATGTGGAGATTTGCCAAGCATTCGAGTAGAAATGGAGGTAAAGCCTTCATGAATGTCTGCCAAGTTCTCCTGAGAGGTACAATGCTGCAAAGTGATCTACTATGATGAGATATTCTAATGGATGAAGTGGTAATGGATCTCTATGTGTTTTCCTTTTAGCATGGAAGACTATATGCTTGGCCATGACCAAGGCAGAATAACTACCATTGTAGATGCATGCAGTAATTTCCTACAAAATGCCAATTTCAGATAATAAATGATGAAGCTAGATGGTCTTACATATTGAAAAGCATGATGCTCAATACTCAGCCTTCATGGATGAAAGACATAATGTAGGCTAATGCTTACTTTCCCAAGAGATGGGTTTTGAGCCAAGTAATAATACATGTTTTGGAGGTGGAGCAATGATAGTTTGGATGGCAAGCCTCATCAAAATTTTAATAGACAACAAGATTGATGTCTCCTCTATAAAAAAGACCAACATATCAAGTGAAGGCTAAGTAGTGGAGTAGTCTTTGCATAGTTTGTCAATATTTCTAAAGAGGATGATAAGAGAATTGACTAAGAACACTGACTTCATATAGTATGTGTAATAAAGTAAGTCTATGATCTAGGGATCCGATGGCTTCAGATAGATCTGAAATCGGATACCGTTTGGTCACTCGTTTGTAGGACCAAAGATCTCAAGAATAGACTCAAGAATAAGTCATGTGCTCTCATATTCAAGTAATCTACTTAGCCTAGAGGTTAAGTCTCATGGTTGTGAAGGAAGAGGTCTTGGGTTCAACTCCCATGGGGAGCATGGGAAGAGAGTTTTGCCCAAAGAGCTCTAGAGCCTTCTAACTCAAGTTAACGTGAGTTAACTTGAGTCCAGTGGACTTAACTCAAGAGGTGAGTACAACAACCACTAGTGGACTCTAGTGGAAGGTTCTAAAGTAGTGGTCGAGATCACTCCAGCCACTAATAGACTCTAGTGGTGGATATGAAAGGAGTGGAGGAGATTGCACATGCACTTGTGGACTCTAGTTACATTTGTGGTCCTCATTAGTTCAAGCAGCTATATATACAGGCATAAGGTTGGGAGGAGAGTCATCTCTCAAGCATGTGGTGGTCGTAATCTTCATTCTCTTGCATTGGTATCAGAGCCAAGCTCTCATGGTGACCTTGGAGTGGGTTCATCATCTTTCTCTCCATAACTTCTTGCTCATTACTTTACGCGTGCATTTCTTGGCAAATTCTCGTTCGCGGCTGTCTTGTATTGCGTGCCGAATTCATCTTGGTGGCAACAGCCTTAGCTTGAGAAGAAGCATAGTAAAATGAAACATTAGACTCTGTGTGTGGCTGAGGGGAATCGATCCCCGCTCCCCTCATTAGGACTGCTATGCTTACCCAAGGCGCCAACGGGCGGATCACGTTGATATCGCTGCAGATTATGTTCTTTTGCTAAAGATTGGCGCTGTAAATCCTTCATCAAGCTCTAGCTAAAGACTAAAAGGAGGTATCCCACGCTGCTGCCGGCAGGGATCGATCTCAGATCGCTCCATTGGAAGATCAGCGACGTAGCCACGCACCCACCTTGATTTACCTGGCTGCTGCAGAACAAAGTCTGCTAAACCAGTTATCAGAGCTGAAGTACAACTTCTTTTATCCATCCAAGAAGTTAAATCCTCTCATCCATCCAAAGACCCAAATCAGTTCTTGCAGCCTGGAACCAGAGGATTATTTTGCTTTTAGCCAAAGAAACAAGAAAGGACAATTTAAGATTGAGCAAAGCTTGAAGGAAGTGGAGCTGTGGAGTGAAGATCCGGAGGCCTAACTTCGTCAACCTTGACGGACCAAATCATCCAGGACTATTTCTTGATGAGGAAGCTTCAAGAATGGTGAATAGCTCCTGGCAAGGAACAAAGGATGGACGAAGCTATGATTAAAGCTAAGTATTTTCTAGTTTTTGCTTGGCCTTAATGCTTGATTTATTTTGTTTTCATTATTCTACACTTAATCCTAGATGCACATTGAAATAGCCAAGATTTCAATTGATTAAGTCTAGATTAGAATAATGAATTAATCCATTTCTCATTCCAAGCATTAGTTTGCAGTAAGGAAAGACTTGATTTCAAAAAGATCCTTGTGCATCAAAGAATGTATTTTGGTAGTTTAAATACATATTTCCTTTCCATTGAGTAAGTTTTCGATTGCACCTCAAGGGTATGTTTTTATATCATAGTGCATTCGGACAAAGGAAAGGATATACATGCATCAGGATTGCATGATATACATTCTTAGTACAAAAAAAAAAATCGTGCATCAAGTTCATGCATGATTGTTGTATTATTTTTTGGGCATGCAAAGAACATGCATGCATACGCATGTGAGCATATGCTTTTGCATGTAGATACATGCATTTGCATGATAGAATGGAATGTTGTTTGCAAGTAGATATAAGAATGTACTCTCTTAGTATTTAGCTTACTTTATAAAGCTCGCAGTTTGACATTAAGGAAGACCAAGGACTAGTTAGTTGCAAAGACATACTAGTTCTAGTTTGCAACTCAAGTAATTAGTCGATTTCTTCCCAAGTCGATACTCCGCTATCAAAGACAAATACTTAATGACAATTAAGTATGATAGATGTCTTGCTAGGTATAAGTAAGCACTAGGAGAAAGTTAAGTAATAAATTTTCTTGATAACCAAGAAAATTTAATTACTTGCAAACTCTTTTATGATGTATGATAATAATTAGAAAGTCATGCGGATAAGCTTTACTTGATTAGTTATACTTTATGTAACTTCTCAAGCATCCCAAGGTTGGATGAGAACGTCAACTATATTTCCAAGTTCCTTGAGTACTCTTCTATTTAGAAGATTCTGAAAGTTTAAAGAAGTTTCTTTGTGGTTTCAAGATTTGTATCTCATGATGAAACCTCGGAAAGTAACTTTTTGGAATTGAGATATGAAATAGTCAAGCCTTCTATTTCATGTGAGATCATTCTCCTACCATGTTCAAGATGAATTTATTTTTGGGAAGGTAGATGTTCCAAGTAGAGGATCTTAATTGATTCATGAACTCTTCCCAAAATACACATAAATTCATATTATATGATAGGTCCAAGAAATGATGAAGGCAAAACCTCTTTAGGATATAAATGTTTTGCCAAGATATAAAGGTACCAATCTTTTATAAATGTTCATTTGATTTCATCCCAAGGGGTGATGGAAATCAAAGGTTAAACCTCAACATCAATTGATCCTTGACGTCAATAAAAGGATGTTAGGTTCTATAGTTGCATCTCTAGTAAATGATGCAACTAGCTAAGCAATCTTTAGGAAAATAATATAAGTCCCTAAGGACTTGAAGCAAGTGTGAACTTTTCATTTAGGAATAGAAAGTTCCAAGAAATGGATTTTCAATCCATGAACTTCTCTTAAACAAGTTATAAAGTTCAAAGTTGTGTTCACAGTAACATTACTATTGGATCAATCATCAATAGATGCTTGGACTTTAAACATAATTTTGATTGGTGAAATATGTTTAAAGGACTCTAGTAACATCTGAAGATTGACCAATAATAATGAGTTTTGTATCAAACTCAAGAATAGAAGTCGATATCACATAAATGAAAGTTCAACTTAAACTTTCATAGTGGCATGGGAAACCATCTCCAAAAGGTGATATTTTGTCTCTAGTTTGATACTCAGGAAATGAATACAATTGAATCAGTAAATTTTTTGGATATTATTTGAAAGAATTTCTTTCAAATGTTCTTTTAATATTGCAAAAGATTCCAAGATGAATCATTTGCTCAAGTTATTTGATTCCTTAGAAGGAATCTCAATTCTTTGCATCATTTGTTCACGATATTTGATTCCCTAAAAGGAATCTCAAGTCTTTGAAGAATGGCATTCTTTCAAGTATTGAGAATGAAATTCTTCATACTCTTTAGTTTGTAAGTAGTTCCTTAGCAATTCCCAAACCATCAGTATTGGTTAATTAAGTCCAAATAGTGATATAACCTAAAGGTATATCAAAGATTCTTAGCTTTGGAATCTAAGAGGCAGTAGTGTATGATTGGAAAAGATCTCTAAAAATCCTGCAGGTAAGCAAAGAAGCTTTAGATAGTTAGGAGATCTTAATTGTAAAGATTTATTCTTTATTTTCGTCGCAAGATCAACCAGACTTGATCAAGCTTGGCCATGATTATCCAAGAACATGCAATTGGAAGTACTTTGTAGATTGCCCAAGTATTGGCAATAAAATTCCTTTTGGGAATTATTCACTCAAGTTCCATTTATTGAATGGAAAATTGTGAAAAAAAAAAAAGTAAGTTGTTCCAAGTCTGAACAGAGTAAAGAAATTCCAAGAATGTAGTCTGCAACCGTGAAAATGGTAATTAAGTCTGTGGAAGGTAAAACATAAGTGTTTACCTATCCTTAAAGGGATTTCGGTACAAATCCAGAAAGCATGAGCGGATGCTTAGACTTAAGCAGTAGAGAGATTCTTGTAAAAAAGCCCCAGCCGGGATAGGTACCTAAAAGCATTAGTACAAGGAATCTAAAGACAAGAAGTCAAAAGCTCTTGTCGCTACAAAATTGGTCAAGAATAGCCAATTGAACTTGAATTTGAGAAATTCAAGAACTTGGAATTCTGATTGGTTTTCATTTGAAAACCTTAGCAAAAAAGGATTGGAGATATTCTATTAAGGTTTTCAAGTTCCCAAGGTTAAGCACAAGATCGTAAAACGATCATGTCAAGGGATTAAAACCTAGAATATCAAGATGGAGATAGTACCTGAAATTGCAAAATTCTTCTCAAGAATTAAAGCTAGAAGGTTCTCTATCTAGAGATGTTGTGGACTTTAGGATAAAATTCACTCACACGTCAATGTGAGTATAAAATAGGGTGGTATGGGACACCAGATTTTATACTCAGATTGATGTAGGAAAGATGGTATGGGACATCGGACCGTGAGATGATGATTATCTTTTAGTCTTCGTTTGGATCTTGAAGTTGGGTTTGATCTTCAAGGGAATTAAAACTTCAAAGAAGGAGTTTAAATTCAAGAAGAATCTCAAGATACTTCAAGGTAACTTCAAGATCAAGGAAAATGAAGATATGAAGTAAGTAACTTCCAAGATCTTCTTAGAACACTTCAGGTTTAAGTGTTATTGATCAGAAATATTTGATAAATTTATGAAAGAAGTTGGACTTTGACTTTGAGTTGATCTTTTCAACTAAAGATTCAATTGACTAAGTCAAGTATCAAGTTCCTAGTGTAACTTGATAAATTCACTCTTTTAGACTCAAAGAAATGCACAAGAATTGCATTCACGATTAGGAGTCGAAAAGACTGAATGTGACATGAACTTAGTCTCAAGTGAAGCATTATTTGAAAACTAAACTCATTGATAGAACCTCAGTGGGTCGACACACTGATGTTGGTTACCACACTAGTATCTTGTGGTTGGATGATGTTTTTGATTTTCTTTAAATCTTTGTGAGAATTTAGCTTATTTCTCTTAAAGATAAAGACAATGCTTCAATACCTTGTTGAAATTGATCGTTGAAAAGTTAAAGTCCTGAGTCAACTAGACTTTGACTCATAGCAAATTTACGTATGTTCGAAGTTTGAATTGGTTGTACATAGTTTTAGTTATTTCTTTCCGCTTTCCAAATCTTTTGGAATTGGCTCAGACATGGTATCTGATTCCTTTTGCAAAAGACCAGGGTTAGCCGGTTAGAATAAAATAACTAACTTGAACATCCTAGATAGATGTTATGTACAAGAATCTTTTCAATCTTCATTAGATGATAAGTCTAAGTGGACTTATTCATTTGAGTTTGCTTCAAGTTATAGCATAAATGATTTCCTAGAGTCTAGTATACTCTAGAATAAAGAAGTTAGGAATTGTTCAGTAGATTGACAATTCTCAAGAACTTTCAGTTAAAGTCTTTGAGAAAAGTGTCCTAAGTTGGGCAAATTTCATTATGGATTTGTATTGGGTAAGTTATAGTATGGTTGATTCCACTGAAATGGTAAACTTTCTCTTACAGTTTACATAGGATTTTTTCAACTCATAAGGACAAAGTAGTCCTCTAGTCGGGTAGAAAAATCAAGTAACTGTTGGATCAAAGTAAACCATTATATAAACATCCAAGTTAGATGTTTGAGACAACCAAACTTCAAGTTCTCCAAAAACAAATTCAAGTGAATCAAGAATTCTCAAAGTCTTGCGAGGGATAAGAATCCCACCGTCATTACTAAGTCCATGCACTAGTCATGCCCAGAAATGGACTAGTAATTTGAATCCACCCAGTTCACATGTTTGTGCCTAGATTGCACATCGAGAAACTGTGAATTAGCTAGGGATGTATTTAGATCCACCCTCATTAATCTTCACTAGTTTGTACTTTGTCCTGTTCATCAAAGTGCAAAACCAGATAGTGTTTTGAATCATTTGGGCAGGGATGCCACCACAGAGATGAGACATGTTCTTCCAGTTCTAGAACATGACCATGTTCTTCCAGTTTTAGAACATGAGGCTCGGGGGTTGCCTACAGTTATATATATAGCTTTATTTTCGAGGACGAAAATCTTTCCCAAGGGGGGAAGAATGTAATAAAGTAAGTCTATGATCTAGGGATCCGATGGCTTCAGACAGATCTGAAATCGGATACCGTTTGGTCACTCGTCTGTAGGACCAAAGATCTCAAGAATAGACTCAAGAATAAGTCATGTGCTCTCATATTCAAGTAATCTACTTAGCCTAGAGGTTAAGTCTCATGGTTGTGAAGGAAGAGGTCTTGGGTTCAACTCCCATGGGGAGCATGGGAAGAGAGTTTTGCCCAAAGAGCTCTAGAGCCTTCTAACTCAAGTTAACGTGAGTTAACTTGAGTCCAGTGGACTTAACTCAAGAGGTGAGTACAACAACCACTAGTGGACTCTAGTGGAAGGTACTAAAGTAGTGGTCGAGATCACTCCAGCCACTAATAGACTCTAGTGGTGGATATGAAAGGAGTGGAGGAGATTGCACATGCACTTGTGGACTCTAGTTACATTTGTGGTCCTCATTAGTTCAAGCAGCTATATATACAGGCATAAGGTTGGGAGGAGAGTCATCTCTCAAGCATGTGGTGGTCGTAATCTTCATTCTCTTGCAGTATGTCTAGTGTCGTATTGGCTAAGTAGAGTAAAGATTCAACAAGCTTCTTATAGTTATGCACATCCACAAGTGTTCTTGTGTCCTCTTGATTTAGCTTGATGTTGGGGTTCAGAAGTGTGGAAACCGAGTGTAGCTCAGTGATGAGACCATTGTCCTCAATGCTTCCCCGATCCCACATGTCTCTGCCAATAGATTCAATGATTCCACAAAATGTGAGTCGACATTCTCGGTTTGAAGCATCTGGTTCACTAGAGCTCTCTTCGCCTCTTCTGTCATCTTATGCCTTCTCTATACCTGCTTGATTGTCTTGTACAGCCGTCTGAGTTGTGCTGTGTAGGCAGGGGCCTCCTCTTCACTGTCTTCTGGTTCATTTCTTTGTGCACCTTCCTGAATTTGAGTGTTTGGGTCATGAGGATGTTGTGCCACTTCTTCCCCATGTACTCTGCTTGTCTCGCCCCGTGGCTGTTCTCTTTGGACGGATGCTCCAGGATCAACATTGTCAGGGGAATCTTCACTGTCTGATAGGGGGACCGTCTACAGGAATCTTTCAAAATCGAAGTTTGGATCCTCTGTGAAGGTGGCCATAGATGCAAACTCTGCATCGGTAGGTAGTGGAGGGGCGGATGGAGCGGGTTGTACCACCTCCCCAGCTTGAACTCCTTGAAGGTGGATCGTGAAAGGTGCGACCTGAGCTTCTGGTCTGGGAGAAGCTTCAGTCGTGGCCTCTTGAGGGATCATTGCCTGGGAGAGCGATCCACGCATTCGTTTTGCAGGCTGGCTCCCTGACTTCCGCCCTTTGAACAACTCCAGTTGTGCATACTTTAGGGCTCTGGCAACCGGCACATCATATGCAAGACATCTATAGATAATTCTTGTCAGCGCACAACAGCCATGCAGAGTAGGCTTTCTCACTCCCCGCTTGCCTGCCTCATACACTTGGTCTAAGATCCATACCGGCATCTTAATGGGCAAGCTTCCAGTCTCTGCTAGATATAGCCCATACCATATTTTCTTGTGAGGTTGAGTGAAACGGTCCTGAGCGGGGAATGCGAAGTGTTGGAGGCACATCCGCAAAGGTATGGCGATGTTGGGGGTGAGGGCGCACATTTCTTTTAGCTTCTTGATTCTATTGCTTTTCATCGACTCCGGTATCAAGGGGTCGTGGTCAGAAGGTACATGCGTGCCATACATCTGAAGTGCTTCCCTGATTAAAGTCACATTCAATTTGAACTTCCTCATTTCCTCCAGATTTGACAAGGAGGGCACCCAGAATGTGCCTGAATGATCCTTATCCCCTGTCGGCTTCAGCGTGGCAATTAGGTAGTAGCACCTGAGGAAATCTGGTTTAGGCAGAGCTGCACTGAAATAAGTTTGTAATCCTGCTTTTTGCCAGATATCTTGAAGTGGAGCTGCATTTTGCAATGCTTCGAATTCTCGTGAGAAGAACTGGAAGGTCCACCACACTCCTCCACATTCCATCTTGGACTCCCAGATATGATCCGCGTCCCCAAAATCTCCTGGCATCTCATTGAACCAGTGAGAATGCCCCTTTACTCTTTCAGTTAGGCCATTTGGTGGATCTGGAATAGGAATTCTCCGCACATTCGCGAACTCCTCAAGTCGAGCTGTTGGTGGGGCCCCCACCGGCATGGCATCCCAATTGATTGGAGCACCAGAGCCTGCTTGAGAACTTGTGCCTGCTGCTATTGCCATGAGAGTAGGTTGCTTATCTGCTGGAAGAAGAAAGGCACATTAGTGTTGCATAGGAAACAAGATGTAATGGTGTTCCCTTCACAATACTAACATGACAATCCCGGAGGTCAGTGGTTAGTGGTGAAGTGTTTGTGATAGGTGTGAGTGGTGATTAGAGGTCAGTGTCATCCTAGATGCATACTTTGGTTATGCAATGGCTTGTGTTAGTGTGGGCGGATTTACAGAATTGGGTCAGGGGGTTTAGTACACAGTTTAATTCTCCACGCCTTGATAGAGGAGTCGTAGCTCTTAGAGCTAAAGACAGGTGAAGGTTTCTGGATGAGAGTGTGATGTATTTGGGACCTTTTGGGTACCCATTTCCAGACATTCCTAGGGTTGATGGGAGTGGGGACAGTGAGAGGTGTAGGTATCTTGTCATTTTCTGAGTTGTTGGCCACGAGTGCTTGTGAAAGTTGCTTCATCCTAGTGCCTGAAGGTGAAGTAATTTGGGCTTGTAAGCAGGCCTTGGGTACCCATATCTGTCTAGCATTAGGGATGGCCTTCATTGACTGCTTAGGAACCCAAATAGAATTTGTATGCCTAGGGGTTATCCTAGGGGGCTTCTTCACTTTGTTCCTTGATGGTGAGGCTCGTTTCTTGTCTCCTTGAGAGTCTGCTATTAGAGTTGTGGGTTTCCTATCCTTGCGTATCCAGATCTGCTTCGCACCACGAGGTGCTCCGTGTTGCACAGGTTGGTGCTCCTGCCTCTTGATCAGCAGCCTCCCTCGTGTCGAGTGACGTTTGGTCTGCTCGTCTAGAATCTTCCTTGGATCAGTTAGGAAATCCTTATTGGCTCCTGTACCTTCAGTAAGATTGACAATCCTCTGCACCATAGAAGTTTGTACAAGGACAACATTGTTATCCTCATGTGGATTCCTGGAGGGACCAGGAGTTGGTGCCTGTTCTATTGGTTTGAGTGCTTGATTTTCTAATTCAATCGTGAGACGGCTTTGGCCTACCCAAGCCTGAAGAAGTCCACTTCTTAGGTTGAGGTTGACTGCGTGATCATAGATCCAGTCTTGGCCTAAGACAAGAGGTTCGGTCAAGTCCTCGTCTTCACACACTAGCACTTTTGTTGTCATGAGGACCTCTTGTATGTAGAGGGGAAGATCCACCTCTCCCATGCAAGGGGTTTCAACACCTCCTAATCCTATCAGATATGCTTCTAGGGGTTTTACCTCCAATTGCAACTGCTGGCAATAAGAAAGCCGAACTGCACTTGTGGCTGCTCCTGAATCAATTAATGCTCTCACGCTTGTGCTGCTGTCTCTTTGTCCTATTTCTAGGGTCATAAAAGGTCGTCGGTTCACTATCTTATGGGTACGTTCACCTGCAGTCTCACACATGGCCATGTGATAGCCTGGAGACTCTTGAGTGTCAGTCATAGGCTGATCCCTCCCTTGTCTCCTCAACTTCATTCGTCTGATACGCTCTAAGGCCTCTGCCTGTGCTTCTTCTCGAATTCGTTTTTCCTCCTCTTTACGTTGCTTAGGAGTATTGAGTCGACTTAGCATTTCCTCCGTGAGGGGTTCCTGATAGAGCTTGACTCTGCATCCGCTAATATAGTTTGGGAGGACATCCCCCTCTAAAGTGGCTAGTTGTACTGCTCCACTCGTGGAGATCCTATTGATGATCATAGGTCCGTAGCCTCTCTTTTCTAGCTTTCTTGCGTGTTGTTTCAATGTGTAGACTAAAACTAGATCTCCTGCTTTCAAGCCCTTATCCTTCACATGGGCATCAAAGTATGCCTTTTGCCGTTTCTTTGCAGCATAGATGCCTACTGCTGCTCGTAACCTCGTCTCACCTAAACCTTCTAGATCAAAGATCCTAGAGGACAACTCATGTCCATTCCACTCATGCTCTTGTGCTACTCTTAAAGCTGGAATTAGGAAATCTAATGGTAGCACCGCATTCTGTCCGAAGACCATCTGAAATGGGGTAGCATTGAGTACCGTTTTGTAAGCAACTCGGTATGCCCAAACAGCATGATGAAGTTGTTTGTCCCAATCCGAGCGTTTATTATTTACAAGTTTCGTCAATACGTTACATAGGATCTTATTCGTGCTCTCGGCTTGTCCATTAGCTTGTGGGTGATAGGGGGCAGACTTCTTATGTATCACCATGAATTCTTGAAGGAGATTTTCAATGACCTCATTCAAGAAGTGCGTACCTCTATCACTAACCAACTCTATTGGTAACCCATATCTAGTGAACACATTTTCGAATAAGAACTTAGCCGTCGTTTGAGCATCATTCTTTGTCGTGGCTTTTACTTCCACCCACTTTGTAAGGTAATCTGTGGCTACAATAATGTATTCTGCATGGGAGTTTCTAGCTGGGGGGTTGATGGGACCTACAAAGTCTATACCCCACTTTGAAAATGCACGTCCTCCCATCATTGGCCTTAAAGGCATTTCATCTTTTCTTATCGGATATTGGGCACGTTGGCATGTGTCACAACTCTTCACATAAGTATGTGCATCCATATGAAGAGTGGGCCACCAAAGTCCTGAAAATAGAATGGTCTTAATTACTGTGTCAGGCCCAAAGTGTCCACCTGCAGTACCGCTGTGTGCCGCTTCTAAGACTTTCAAATAGTCTGATTCATGAATGCACAGTCTTAGGTAACCATCCTTGCCTCTTCGATATAGGTTGTCTCCTACTAAGGCATAGTCTTGAGCCTCTTGCTCCATGCTCCGTTTTCTTGCAAGACTAGCCTGATTGGGTAATGTTCCCGATCTCATGAACTCGACCAACGGAGCACTCCAATATGGGATTAATGACACCTGATAAAGAGTGGCATGCTCCACTGGGGGTCTCTTCTGGCACACTGGACAATTGTGGATCCACTCTTGTATTTCTTTGTCCATGCTAGGCCAATACACTCCTAAGCGTCTTAGATTCTGCAATGTTCGTTGTTTAGAGTAGTGATTTCCTAGCAATCCTTCATGGGCTTGTTGCAACCAACTAGTATGCTCATCGTCCTCGACACAACAAGCTAATACACCCTCCCTATCTTGCTTGTACATACTTCCGGCCAATATTTGATACTTTAGTGATTTTACAATTTCCTCTTTGCTTGTTTTCACATTCTTATTTGCAGGCCCGAAGGTTAGGACTGGTACCAACTTATTTGCCCATTTAGGAACAACTTCTAAATTGAACAGATAAGCATCGGGCAATTCATCCGACACTCCTTGCGGTGGCTCTCCTGAAGTGATGCGAGAAAGATGGTCTGCCCTAAGATGGGTTCTACCTTTCCTGACAACAACTTCAAAGTCGTATTCCATTAGTAAGAGGAACCATCTTACTAAGCGGCCTATATTGCAAGGTTTATTGACCAAATATAGTAAATCTTGATGATCATTGAAAAACTTGAACTTATTGGCCAATAGATAGTGTCTAAACTTCTTCACAGCATATACCATGCCTAAGCCTTCTCTCTCCGTTGTGGTGTAATTTCGTTCAGCTGCATTTAATTGCCTACTAGCATATGCTATCGGCAAATCTAGGTTTCCTTCACCTGTGGGTTGTGCTAGCACACATCCTATTGCATGATTGGAGGCATCTACATGGACATGGAAGGGTTTGCTCCAATCCGGAGTAGTCAATATTGGTGCTGTGCACAAACGTCTTTTCAGCTCGTTGAAGGAATTCTCGCATTCCTCGTTCCACTCAAAATTTGTTAACAACCCATAAAGAGGTTTAGCTATGATGGCATACATGTGGATAAACCTACGGTAATATCCACAATGGCCCATAAAGGCTTGTACCTCTTTAACATTCCTTGGTCTTGGCAACTCTGCTATTGCTCTTACTTTGTCTTCATCTGTTGAAATTCCATTCTTAGAAACAATGTGACCTAAGATCTTACCTTGTCGTACCATGAACACACACTTCTCTGGGTTCAGACACACTCGATAATCTCTACACTTGTTGAAGATTTGTCTGAGCTCAGGGATGTGGTAACTTCTTTCTTGGGAATGAGCGCATAAATCATCCACATATACTTCTAAGCTCTTTCGCAAGAACTCTTTGAAGACATGACACATGAGTCTTTGGAATGTTGCAGGTGCATTGGTGAGCCCAAATGGCATCACACGAAATGCAAAGATTCCCCATTCTGTGGCAAAGGCCGTTTTGTGTTGATCTTCGGGGGCAATGGCTACTTGGTTGTAACCTGAAAATCCATCAAGGAAGCTATAAACTTCCTTGCCTGCAACACGCTCCAATAGATGTTCGGTGATTGGAAGTGGATAGCTATCTCTGATCGTAGCGGGATTAACTTTTTTAAGGTTAATGCACACTCGCAATTTCCCATTCTTCTTGGGCACCACTACAATGGGGGACACCCATTCAGTGTGCTCAATCTCATAGATGAATCCTGCTTCAATCAGCCTGTCAATTTCCTCCTTTATTTTGGCTGCATAATTGTCATTATATGTGTAGGGCTTTTGTTTGGTGGGCTTGGCATCAACGGTCATCGGAATCGTATGAGAGAAAATCTCCGGATCTACTCCTTTCAAGTCTTTATAGTGCCATGCGAACACATCCCTATATTCCCTTAATAGAGCTACAAGCTCTGCTTCTTCTTTTGCACTTAGGTCATCTCCTATGTACGTACATCGTTCTTCGTTCCCTTCAATGGTCACTACAATTTTTTTGGTCTTTTCTTTATTGTCATATGCTTCTCCTATAATGGCCTCTCTCTTAGGCATTCGTACCAAAATTTTTCGGTCTTCCACTTCATATTTCTTGAAATTTTCTGGTACTTCAAACAATGATTCTTCCTCTTCTTGTTTCACTGCTTTTCTTTTCTTTTTCTTTTGACCCCCTTCACTTCCTTCTTTTGAATTTATCGTTTTAATACTTGTGAGGGGTTCTTCTTCTTTTTGGGTTAACACTCCTATATCTTCTAAATAGTGTTCCTCTGAGTCAAAGTAAGTATCCATCACAATGGATTCTAGATCATCGTCATTCTCTTCTTCTCCTATGAACTCACTAGGATCACGCTCTTCCAACAGGGGCTGACACATGAACACTGAAATATCATAACCCTCCTCATCACAATGAGGCGTCCATTGTTCTTCATTGACTGCAATGTCCATGGTAGCTAAAATTTCTGCCCAACCATGAGGCTCAAATTCCTCATCTGGAAATATCATCGGTGTATAGGCTGGGTCTTTTATTGGTCTATCTCCTGGGGGAGTTCCTTCTTCACTCGCTTTTAGGCGCTTTTCCTCTTCCTCTGCGACCTTGCACATCCACAAGTGAGTATCTTCATGCAGCCATGATGGATCAGGTGAACTTCCAGAATGCACGGAGATAGAATCTTCTTTCGCTTTGTGGATAGTATTCCACTGTAGGGGTGGTACATCTCTGAAGGTGTAATCCTTCAGATTGACCTTGGTGGTGACCCCTAAGTGCTGTAAGTACAAGGAGTTGGTTCCCCAATCCTGTACTATTTGCAATTGTCGTAGGAAGGGTCTTCCTAGGATCATCTCGTAAACATTATTTTTCTCAAAGTCACATATAGCAAATGTATGTTCAAACTCTACACCACAAGTGGTTAGAGTTATCCCTTCAAGCAATCCGAGAGGTCTTTCAAAATGACCATCTGCCATTTGAAGTTTCATTCTCGTTGGTCTTAAGGTGGGTTTGCCCCATCGCTTCCACAAGGAGGTGGTCGCAATAGCAACACTAGCACCCGAATCCACAATTGCTTTGGTTGTGTAACCTTGATAGGTGATCGGAAGATAAGTGTTACCTTCTTCACCTTCGCTCATGTCCCCTATCTTGTCGAGAGGTATCTCTGGAACTTTTTGCTTAGAGCCTACTTTTGGTATATTGGATTCAAGTTCTGGAACCTGATCCTTCACATGATTCCAGAGCTCCGGTTTTGCCTTGAGCAGCTCCTCTACAGTGAGATGACATTGAACCTTAGTGTTCTTCACAACATCAGTGTTTCTTGGAATCACTGAGTCTTCATTTCTTACCAATATTGTGGGAGCTCTGATCTGGAGAGATTCAGATTCCCATGGGCCTGTGAAATGAGGCAACTCTTGTAAAGAATTAGATTCAAAATCTAATCTCTCATCCTCTTGTTGCTCTGTTTGATCTCCATAGATAGACGGAATGTCTTGGGGAAATTGATCATGAAGATCATCAATCTCAGGAATAGGAGGGGAATCACCCTTCTCCTTGGCCCATTTCTCTTCTTGTATTTCCCGCAAGAACTCTTGAGAGTACTGTTGCATTGAAGGAGGTATTCCAGCATCCGTGGAATTAGGAACATAAGCTCCCATTGGTGGTGAGCTTCCTCTTTCAACAACTGGTTGAGCCTGTGGAGGTAAAGAATCTTGTGATTTGTTTACCAACTGCTCTAATCTTTCTAGTAAGCCGTGGAAATGCAAATCCGGCTTGACAGAGTTTGTCTGATTGAACTTTTGACTAGTCTCAAGTATACCTTGAGCTTGTTCTACCATTTTCATGCACATTTTCATCCGTTCAAATCTCTAAATCTGCTCTAGGGTAACTCTTGTCTAGGTTTGCAGCTGTTGGCCCTTCTTGAAGTCGAGCCTGGTAGGCCTTGAACATCATGTCCAAGCCTTCAGGAGTGGGATCCGCTAATACTGATCCTACTCGGGGTGGTGGGTGGGTTACGTGGGGTGTATTAGAGGGTGGAGGAATGGAGGGTGATGGGGATGGTTGTGGTGAGAATGTGTGAGAGTGCGGTTGAGATGTGATCTCTATGATTTTTGCCTTGGTTTCTCTCAAGCTTTCTTCAAGTTCGTTTATCTTTTTTGCCCATTGCCTCTTCATTCTTTCACGACTATCCTTCCAGGCTCTAGTCCTCTTTTTGGTTATGCTCTCTGTTTCACTCACCTTGAGGCTCTTTTCCTGACCAACACCTTGGTGTTGTTGAAGTGCCTGGGCTCTTGTGATCACTTGCACAGGTGCAGTGGAAGTCACACTCCCTGTGGGGTCTACAACTAACCCAACAACATTGATAGGAGTGATTTTAGGCATGTTATTAGGGCTCTTTGGGCAATCTCGTAGGAGATGTTCTTTCCCGCAGTCTTGACAGAACCCCTGAATGGTTACTGGTTGAGGTTGTGTAGGGACAGGCAGTGGACAATCACGTATAAGGTGATCTCCCTGACATCTGAAGCATGGTCCTCTAGGAAATGGGGTTCGTACCTGCCTAGGTTGAGGTCTAGAGTTGGGGTTTGTGTACATGACATTAGCATACTCAGGTTCCCCACTATTTTCACTTGGGTCCTCATAATAGTATGACTCGTTATGCTCGGGTGACTGCATGTAGTAAGCCTGTGGGCTATCCATATGTGTGGAGTCAAAACTATGGTCACTTGGATCACTGTCTGATAACAATGGGGTGACTGGGACTATGGCCTTTCTTCAGTAGATGCATATTTCACTGGGATCACATTGGGGGGAGCAGGGGGTTGCTGTACTAGGACTGGTTGAGGTCTCTGCTGCCCTTGGTAAGGTGGCTGATAAGTTTGCTGTGGTCTGTTGTATTGTTGTGGTGGGTACTGATTCTGGTATCTACCATGTTGTGGATATGGCTGAGGATAATTTTGCCTAACAGTTTGTTTGTTATATGGGCAGTCTTGTGCAGTGTGGTTGGTGTACCTGCGCTCTATGGTGAAGTACTGGCTACTAGGATTCGCCTGGGGTTGGGCCATAATGGGACATACACTTGCCATATGTTCACCGCCACAATTGTAACACCGCTTAACTGGGGCAAATCTCGGAATTTGCTTGTTAGAGACACCTAGTTTTTGGGCTACCTTCTCTGCAAGTTCCTCGATGGATGTGGATTGACCAGATGTCAGGTTACTAGAGCTATCAGAATCCTTATAGATTTTTGATAGTTCTAATTCCTCACCTAGATTGTCGTCAATGTCTATGCACATGCGCACGCACTCTTCTATCGTTCTGGGGTCCTTCAGGTACACATATGACCTGAGCTTAGTGCTCAACAATCCATCTAGGAACAAGGCCACTTGTTTGGCTGGTGTGGGTAACTCTGGCATCGGGCATCTCTCCAGGTACTGTCTAAATCTTCTTCCAGCTAGTCTGACCGTCTCTTGAGGTGTTTGTTTGAAGCTATGAATTAGTGAGGAGGTGTTATGCCTGATTCCACTCTTAGAAAACTCAACAATAAATGCCTCTAAGAGCTGGTCTATGTTTCTGAAATGCCTCTCATTTAGTGGTTGAAACCACGTAAGGGCAGTGTTCCTAAGGGTTAGACCGAAAGCATTATATTGTGTGAATAGGTCCTCTACCTGTTCAGCTTTCAATACTTGCCGAAATTCTGCCACATGGTCATAAGGGTCTCCCGTGCCATCGAAGTAATTCTTCATGGACTTCACCAGTTGAGTTGGTCGTAGGGTCCTAGTGTGTTCTCTCGGCCTTGGCAAAGGAAAATCGTCAGTATTCCTTTGATTCCATGGGGTTCTATGCCTCTCAGGTTCCACTCTATTCCTTTCTGCTCCCGGTCTTTCTCTTCCCAGGGAGTTGGCAAAACTTACCTCAGGTTTGTCTCTACTTCTATCTCTTTGAGCTCCATGAGCTTGGGAGGTCCCAGCTCCTTGGTGACCAAAGAACACATTAGACCTTGGTTGGGGAAAAACAAATTCACCCTTCCATGTGTAGGCATGCCTGCCATGCTCAGTGACCATGAAGATTCTCTCTGATGCATTGTCTAGGTAGGTTACTTAGCCTGGGCTATCAGGGTCTTTAAACTCATAGATTGTGAGGGCACTCACTTCCTGAGGTTGAGAAGATTTATATCTCCAAAAAGCCTCATCGGTTTCTCGGTTTAAAAGCAGATCTATGCTTTTATTATCCTGTGGAATCCACTCTGGAGTCATGATTCTGGTCAAGACAGATTTACCACGGGGAGTTCTTGGCTCTCTCTCTAAGTTCCCTTGCTCTATATCACCCATGTCGATCTCCGCAATCACATTTCCAAACTCATCAGTTCTATCAGGAAGAGTGGTGACTACATATATAGTCCCCTCTTTATCTAGGTATGCTCCATTCTCAAACTTGACTACCGGGTGGTCTAATCCATGGGGTTGATCGGGGTTCTTAATCTGGACCACCGATCTTCTCAGTCCGTCTTCGTAGATGCGAGCACCTAGACAATTCGTCCTGATATATTCCAATTGAGTCTTGTAAGGTCCCTCTGGCTTTTCTAGATAAGCCAACCCTGAACTACCTACTGGTCTCTCCATGTGATAGGACATCTCAGAATCACTTGTTTCTGATCTGGGAGTGTATGGGTAATCACTCAACTGCTGGGCCCAAGACCTGGCAGTGTGATTGACACTAGCTTCAGAAGATCTGAGGCTTTGTCTGTCTCGGCCTAAGTGTCTGCCTGATCTAAGGTTCATATGCCTGATTTATTTACCCCCTTGGACCCAAGCACACTCTTTTTGCAAGTTAATTTGCACCAATCACTTTGTTCTTTTGAGTTGAATATTATGTTTATGGTCTTGTCTGAAATCGCATCGTCAAGAGTACTTAAGTGAATTTCCGCACTTGATAAGTGATCGATTCCCGTTTTCCTTTTGTCCCTTAGGGTTTTCGCACTTAAGACCTATTTACTTCTTGCACTTGGTTGATTAATACTCTTGGACTTGATTCGTGCCTAACGTTGCCCTAATTAATTACCACACCTAAGTCGTACTTAGCCTAGGCTAGGAATTGACAAAGGAGGGTTGAGAGATCTTCCAACCTCAATTAGCTGGTTGACCAGACTGCTACACAAGCCCAGGAAGCCTTCTCCCAAGCTTGGTACTCACCCTTGCTAGCTTGCTTTGGATTGCCTTGAGTACACACGAAGTTCGTGCAAAAGCTCACCAATTAGTATAGCTCTATTACCACAAGTAACTGGAAGACACACATCAATATTTTCAGTCCCCCTAGAGTAACTCACTGTACCCCCTGAATCTGAGGACCACTTAGTTCCACCTAAAGGTCAACTTAAAAATGCATGTTCTAAAACTCCGCGTATGATTCTTACAAAAAGTAGTCGAGGTTCACGTAGGATTCTCAACGAGCTTTCCAACGAGACCAAAATCTCATCAATCGGAGTTCGTATGGTCAAGTTATGACCATTCAGGCACTAAAGGGTCAAAACAAGCTCTCAGGGTTCAGGAGATCCCTCTCTGGCTTCTAGGCCTTTTGCCCACTTCCAAGGTTCTAAAGTTACACCAAGGTGCCTAAAATTAAGCTCAACTACCCTTCAATTCACTCAAAATTAACCCTAACTTTTCATGCATTAAAGGCCGTGTATCGCGATAGGTCGGGTCGAGGTGTCGCGATGGGTCGAGGTGTCGCGATAGGTGGGAAGTGTCACGATAGCTCGTGAGGTGTCGTGATAGGTCGAAGTGTCGCGATAGGTCGAAATGTCGCGATAGCTAGTGAGGTGTCGCGATGGTCGAAGTGTTGCGATAGCTCGTGAGGTGTCGCGATAGGTCGAAGTGTCGCGATAGGTCGAAGTGTCGCGGTAGCTAGTGAGGTGTCGCGATAGGTCGAAGTGTCGCGATAGCTCGTGAGGTGTCGCGATAGGTCGAAGTGTCGCGATAGCTCGTGAGCTGTCGTGATAGGTCGTGAGGTGTCGCGATAGGTCGTGAGGTGTCGCGATAGGTCGTGAGGTGTCGAGATAGGTCGTGAAGTGTCGCGATAGGTCGTGAGGTGTCGCGATAGGTCGTGAGGTGTCGCGATAGGTCGTGAGGTGTCGCGATAGGTCGTGAGGTGTCGCGATAGGTCGTGAGGTGTCGCGATAGGTCGTGAGGTGTCACGATAGGTCGTGAGGTGTCACGATAGGTCGTGAGGTGTCGCGATACCTCGAGGTGTCGCGATAGCTCAGGATATGGTGAATTTTTCTGTTCTATCTAGTGATCCTGGGAGCTCTAGGCCTGCGCAGTGTCGTGGTGCACTCAGAATCGTGATTGGGTGAAATTTTCGGAGTGTCGCGATAGCTCGAGCTCAACGCTTCGGGGACTGTGTAGACAAATTCTGTACCTGCTGAGCTTGCTGGAGATGATGATGGAGCTGCCACCTGCAAGAAACATGCAAAAAACACACAAAGACAAGCACACACACACTCTCTCTCTCAAACTCGCACACAACAAATGAGGGAATGATAAGGAAGAGGGAATATGTAGTGGAGAAGGAGGTGGAGGTGGAGATGGAGAAGGAGGTGAAGATGAAGATGGAGATGGAGAAAAATCAGAAATTTACCTACAACTTACCATTCCAACGCGTCCTCTCTACATCTTACCATCACACGCTCGTCCTCAAAGCTCGATCCCCGGCAACGGCGCCAAAATTTGGTGTAGCTCAGTGATGAGTAGCACCTCCTTTAATGTCAATCCGGGAAGACGTGAGGATGGTATGAAGACCACGAGCAAGTGGAAGCACAAGTGCGTGAGTGAGAAGCACACAAGCATGCACACACATACACGCACACACGCACACACGGCAAGAACAAAGAGAGTAAGACAATGGAATCACTTCTATTGCAACCAAGTTCTCATACAAGCTCAAACTACAAGAAGCTCCCCAAAAATGAGCTCTCTAGCTCTATTTATAGTTTTTGACTAGCTTTGGCTCTGTCCAGACCTAGTGTCCGGCCTAGTTAAAAATTAGGTTCCAGGGCTTATTTGAGGGCTCAGACGAGATCTAAAAATTATGAAAATTGGCAGGAAACTACTTCTAAGGCTCCCCAAGCTTGAGGACTCCTCGGCTTGTACAAAATGGAGCTACAAAAAGGTGAAATGATATTTACAAGGGTTTTTAGTGATGAGAATCACTTAAAAATGATGTAAGGGTTTTGAAAAAAATGAAAGGTTGCCTTAGTGCTAGATCTGCATGTGTGTCCGTACTTGCTTCTTCCCGTATACTGTCAACACCGAGCAACACTAGTCCTTGTTGTACCTAGAAAGGAGATCATAACAATACTTACTCTAAGAAATGAATATATATTCATGTAGCTTCCTAATCCCCATGCCTAATAACGAAGTAATCCAAAATCAGACATGGAGTACTTTGGGTCATGAGAAGTTGGATGTGATCAACAACGGAATGAGTTAGGATCCAATAATTGACATATAGTATGACAAAGGTTGGCACTAGCTAGACTTCAATGAAATATGTTGTCCTAAAAAAAGGAGTGTATCTTTTCATACTATGCTCTAGGTGTTTGCTTTAGATCATAAAGATTGCTTTATGAAGTTTATAGAATTGATCTTTGTTGTATTTAACTTTGATGCCTTCGAGTTATTCAACATATACTTTGTCTTGAAGATCACCATTGAGAACCGTACTCTTCACATCTAATTGGTAGAGAGGCCAAAGATAATGATCACTAAGTGCAAGCACCATGTGGATCATAGTAAACCGGGTAGTAGGAGCAAATGTGTTGGAGGTGGAAATTCACTAGTTGGTTTTTAATGGCCAAAGAGAGAAACGATGGTTAGTGTTATGATGCACTTAAGCAAGGAATCATGATGGACATAGCTAAGAAAAGTAAGATTCAAGTACGCTACCAAACTTTTGTAAAGGTACACTCAAAGTACCCATTTATACATGAAATTCCACCTCTAAATCATAAGACTTTTATGCATTGGAATCGGACACCAAATGATATTTTGGCACCTATTTTAATTAGGGTGGACTTAAGAGTGAACAAGTTCACTTTTTTAGAAAAGGTCCATAATAGTGAACGCACACTCAATTGTAAGTCTCTTCTTGTTCTTCTCATTCTTTTCAATCACGCTTGTGAGCTTCTTGGTGTCTCTTTTCTCGTGAGTGAAGCTTAATAGCATGTTTGTTGTGTGTGCACATGCATGTGCATGTGATTCCTCTTGTATATGTGTGACTATGTGCAAGGTGAAGGTCTCCATACTACTAGCATCATCTGTCCGTTTGACAATTCATGGGTGAGGATCCATTGCTTGATCCTGAAAAATTGTTTGTGTGCCGTGCTCATGGGTCTATATCAAGCAAAATGTTTTGATACCATGCTTATGTTTGTATCCTTTGGCAACTAAGCAAGCCTATATTTGTATAATATGCCATTTGATTTGTATTTGATCTTATAAATCTGTTTAATCCCAATGACTTGATGGTTAGGTGGTCTAGGTGTAAGTGTTCAAGTCTCATTGTGTTGAATAGCTTGGATCTTTGTTTGCATCACATCTTCCCATTTTGGGTATCCTTTTGCTTCTTTGACCGAT
This sequence comes from Ceratopteris richardii, assembly GCA_020310875.1. Taxonomy (NCBI): domain Eukaryota; kingdom Viridiplantae; phylum Streptophyta; class Polypodiopsida; order Polypodiales; family Pteridaceae; genus Ceratopteris; species Ceratopteris richardii. The sequence continues at coordinate 514,058 of MU260070.1, forward strand.
TGATTGTGCTCTTGGTCACGCCTTTTAACAATCCTTTGGGATTGCTTTAAAATCCATCTACTTAGGGGATAGAACGCTACAGACCTAAAGGGCCTTAAATGGTACAATGGTAATCACCTCTCCAAGCTACCATATGTCGAAGCTCACAATGACATTCATATCAGTCTCAACAAGAAATGATGTCTCAACTGGACGCGGCTACATTGGGATTGGAAATTCATGTCTATCTAGCACCCTCTCATTGAAAACAAAAAGTCGATCCTCTTATGGCAAATCTTACACCGTGGAATATGGACCAATGCAAAAGATAACAAGATCTGTGGTGTTTGGCCCTGGTGCAAGATGTTGTTGTAGCAAAGAGGATATTGGTCACCTATTCTTTGCTTGCCCTAAATCCCTTCGGTTATGGATGATCCTTGGTCGCTCTCTGGGACTCCAAGAACAAATCAATTGGAAGCAAGCACTTATAGGTGAAGTGATCCGTTGCTCTACGGCACTATGGAACGCGATCAGGGGAGAGATACTTTAAAAGATTTGGCGGGAAAGATGCGCTCACAACTTTGGTAATACCCCCAAAGAGTGGTCGATCAAGAAGTCCCTATTCCTTCTCGATAAAAGACTTGTGAACTGTAAGAAACCCCCCCCCCCCCCTTTCAGGCATCACAAAGAGCTACAGTATGTCAACAATAATCTTAAAACCAAGTGGGCTCTGCACGATGGGGTCCCAATAGAGGTCTTATAAGTGAACTTTATAATATGGCATCTTTTGATGCTTAGTATGAAGGGAATCCCAATGTGAGTGACGTCAAAATATTTGACAATGATATATAAGTGCATATAGCAAAGGAAGATATGCATAAGCTTGTTTCTTAGTAAAAAAAAAAAAACATATTTTCATTGGATATAGTGAGAATCCAAAGCCTACTAATTTTATGATTTTGAATATCATGCAATCATGATTTTAAAGGATATCATCTTTGCTAAACATTCTAATTATTCAAAGGATCAATCACTCAATCCTAGTCCACCTAAGTACACTTGAGAGGGTGATAGAGTTATCTCCAAAAGTAGTTTGGAGGCTAGCACTTCTTAGAAAAAAGAAGATCCCAAAGGATTCTTTTTTTTTTAATAAAGGAAGATTGACCTTAGCCTACTCCCCTGGATTTGAATTAATTAAAAGAAAAGTACAAGAAAAGGGGACTTGTGCCCACGGGATCCCCCGAATCCCATAGAGCAGGGGTAGCTTTTACATAGTTTATATGGCATTATACAGACGAGAGATCACAAAGCATTGTGTAGAGCTTCAACCCAAAACTTGGAATGTACATGCTTGTTATAGATCATGATCCTAGCCATTTCTAGAACAATTTGGATTTGTCTTTTGGGAAACCTATTTTGAGATGGAGTATGAGGTTGTTTGACTTGATGTTTGATTTCTTTTTTATTAATAACTTTATCAACATCATGATTCAAAAACTCTCCACCACAATCTAATTGTATTGTAGTCACTCAAGTGGTTGACTCATTCTCCACTTAATACGTCCATTATTTGGACTTGTGGAAGGTCTAATATTTAGAATCAAGGAAAGGCACCCAAAGATATGAGTTGTGGTCATCTAACAAGATATGAAAGTAGAGAGACCCAGTAAGAGAAAATGTATTCATAGGACCACAAAGATCCATGTGAACTAGAGCTAGAGAAGTCTTGGCTCTAGGTGAGGCCTCCTTGGAAATAAGTGTCCGAGGTTATTTGCCTTGTGTCCATGCTTGGAAAACATCCTTTACTTGAGTTATCTTTGGAAATCCTTTGACAAGGTGGGATTATGAAATCCTTGAAAGAGATGAGGTATGCCCATATCTTTAATGCCATTATATGGAGGTTGATCTTCTCATGATAAAATAAGAAAATATGTAGAGTCCTTTATCTTAAATGCCTTGAGTAATTATTTTTTTGTTGGACGCATTGATAACTTTGATTGATGTATCATCACAAAAGAGTTTTTTTTTTTTTTTTTTAATATAAAGGAAGTTCGGCAATAGCCTACTCTCCCGGACTTGAATTAAATTAAGAAACAAAGGTACAATAGAAGGGGACTAGTGCCCACGGGACCCCCCAAATCCCACAAAGCAGGGGAAGCTTGGTTGATTCCTAGGTTGTATTACAAAGAAGATTGATCACCCTCTCGTCGCCCTCATGCGGGACCCACTTGGGTTTGAGCTTGTTGTTGATCAAAAGGAGGACTTGATGGTGCCTGAAGGGGGGGGATTTCTTGCTGTTGGCAATCCTTTTGCCAAGGAGGAAAAGAGATTTTTCAATCGACCACTCCCTGGGGGAGTCGCCGAAGTTGAGAGCACACCGCTCCCGCCAAATTTTCCACAAGACTTCCCCTCTGATTGCGTTCCAGAGAGCCGCAGAGCATCCAATCGCTTCTCCCAAAAGGACCTGTTTCCAACTAAGCTGTTTCTGAATTCTGATTTTCAGTCCAACCGTCTGCTAGATTTTGTAGGAGTTGGGGCAAGTAAGGAAGATGTGTGGGACATCTTCGATAGCACGGTGGCAGCGTTTGCACCACGGAGGGATTCCACAAATTTTGCTTGCCTTATGGTTAGTCCAAATTCCTCGATGAAGAATTTGCCATAAGAGGACAGACTTCTTAATCTCTATAAGTGGGTGCCAAATACCCATGAATTTCATGTCCCACCGAAGCCGCGTCCAGGACAGGCACCACTTCTTGTTGAGGCTGATCTGGAGGTCAATCGTTTTTTTGACGTTCGGGATTTTGAGTAGGCTATTTCCATTGTGCCATTTGAGACCACGCGCGTTCGGAGCATCGTGTCCCATGAGAAGGCGAGTTTTGTGACGATCCCAAGCGAGGCATCTGCTTTGCAAGGTGTTCCATTCTTCGTAGGAGACGTTTATGCGAGGGTCGATATCCTCGTAGTTGATCCAACTGTTGGTGTCATGTTTCCAGAGGTGTTTCCATTTTTTGAATCCTCTGTTCCATAACTTCTTGGCATTTTGAATGTTCCACGACTCCACACTCCGGATGCCGTGTATCGGGAACCAGATAGAGTCGTTTTGTCTGATTCCGGCCGCCCACTTCCAGTCCTCACTAACTCTTGTGAGGCTTTTGACTTTGTTCCAGCCCTTCCAAAGAGAGCAAACGAGGTTGGAGCCTTTCGGGAAGACAGGAATCGGGGAGAATAGCAGGGTCATGATGTCAAGGTTCTTCCAGTTCGGGGACCCCGTGAGGGCCAGTTCATTTTTGTTTCTGAAGATCAACTTGGCCCACGAGGCCTCCCTATTGCACCAAGCTTTAATCATCCATTTGGCCGCCAGTTTGTTAGCCATACATCCAATGTCCAGGATGCCAAGCCCCCCGCTCTCTCTAGGGCTGGTGCAGATGGCCCATTTGATTTTAGGCACCCCCCTTCTGTTATGATCGCCCGTCCAAAGAAAGTTTCTGCAGATGCTATTCAGTTTGGACAGGCCTTGCTCATTCGGTCTCCAGCAAGAGAGGAAATATATGGTAGACGAGAGGAGGAACGTGTTGATAACCATCGCCCGTCCAGCAAGATTGATTTGCATGCCTCTCCAGTAATTGAGCTTGTTTTCAAGTTTGGCCAGCACCCAGTTCCATCGCTGCTCCATAGAGACGCCAAACCCCAGGGGGATTCCAAGCAGCCGAAAGATTTGGCCCTGCGGAATGATTTGACAGCCATGATCCATGAGAGGGCCAGGTTGATGTCCCACAATGGCCCTAAAGGCGGTCTTATTGTGGTTGATTTTGGATCCAGAGGCCACACAAAAGGTATCAAGGCACCTCCAGAAAGTCTCCAGGCTGGTATTATCATTGTGAACAAACGCGTTCATATCGTCGGCAAAAAGTCTCATGATGATTTGACTGTGGTCGTGGGGTAGCTGGAGGCCTTTGATATTGCCAGCCTCCACATGATGAGCCACAAGTCTGCTCAGCCCCTCAGTGGCAATGGCAAAGAGAAGGGGGGCAAGAGGGCACCCTTGTCTAATAGATCTTTTAAGATGGATCGCCTTCGAAAGTTTGCCGTTAACGTTAATTTGGGTCGTTGCGTTGCCGAGAAGGGTCGCGATCATCTTGGTGAATTTCTGACTACATCCGAGGTCTTGGAGCGACTGCAGAAGATAGTCCCATTCAAGCCTATCGTAGGCTTTGTCAAAGTCGATCTTGAGGAAGACCACATCTTGGTTAGACTCATTTGCAAATTGAATACCTTCCCAAATATCCACAATGGTTTCCAGGATGGACCTGCCTTTGATGAAACCTTTTTGGTCCTCACTAAGCCAAGATCTCAGGTGGCACGCAAGTCTGTTGGCAATGACTTTGGCGACGATCTTGTATCCTGTTTGGAGCATCGTAATTGGCCGCCAGTTCTCGATTCTATTTTTTTCCCCCTTCTTGTGAATCAGCTTGATAATTCCATTATTTATACAGGAAGGAAGAGCACCAAATTTTAGCGCTTCTTGCCAAACCAACCGAAGAGGGGTGGCAACCACCAGCTTGAAGGATTTAAAAAACTCGTTAGTGAGTCCGTCGGGTCCCGGGCTTTTACCAAGGGGGAGGGCATCAATGACCTCTATGATTTCTGATTCAGAGATCGGGGCATGAAGCAGGGAGTGGAGGTTGGGTGGAATTCTCCGGGGGGAAACCCTAGAAATGGCAGCCATGCAATCCCTTCTATGGTGGGAGAGGGGGTTCGAGGTTCCCAGGAGTCTCGTGAAGTGCCCTTCGATGATGCCAAAATTATCTTCTTCCGAGTCGCATACATTGCCATGTGGGTCAAGCAGTAGGGGAATTGTCTCTCTGTTGTGTTTCCTTTTAAGGATACTGCACATTTCTTTGGTGGGTTTGTCTGCTTTTCCAGCCCACCACTCCTTGAAGAAGATTTGCAAGTTCTTCCTTTGTATTTCTTCCTCGTATCTCAACGCTGCTCTGATTTTCCGGAGACCTTTTTGGGCTTGGTGTTTTCCTTTGTTCACTTCCTCCTCGAGTCGCTAGAGTCTGTGGTAAAGCGCTTCCCTACGAGCCCGCCGCACTGTCTCGATCATCTTCTTGGTTCTGATCATGATCTTGCGAGACTTGTCGACCGCATTTCTCCAGCACTTGGCTGGGGCCAAGCCAGAGGCGAAGGCCACCTTCCACACCTCGGCAATCTCTTGATGGACAGAGGGGAGAGAGAAGGTGGAAGCGTTGGCATGGAACCACGGAGCCTTGTGGGTCTTGTTGGGAGGTTGAAAAGTGATAACGATCGGGTAGTGATCGGAGATGGTGAGGTCTGTGCGTTGCGTGATGGAAGGGTGGCCCCACAGATGAGTAAAGCTCTGAGAGATGTAGCATCTATCAAGTCTAGCTTTCCTCAGATCCTCGCCCGCTTGGAGATTCGACCAGGAAAAGCCATTCGAGTCTTTGAATTCAATCAAATCCAAGTGGAGTTTGGTCAAGTCCCACGTTTCTTTCTCCCGACTGTCGATGACCTTGCCCTTGCCCATCCATCTGTCCATGGGGTCCTCCACCATGTTGAAGTCTCCACAAATAAGCACGTTGTGGAGGAAGCGAGTCAAGAGAAGTCCAAGTGTTCAGCCTCTCCAAATCCCCGTTAGGGGCGTACAAAGAAACCATAGTAACACAGAGGGGGGCACCAAAAGAAACCGCAATCCAGCGGTGATTTACATCTTCAATGGAGTTCTCAAGCTTTTCAACCCAGGGTTGTTTAACTCCGATAGCCGTTCCACCGGACCCCCGTTGGTGCTTTGTTGGGATCCACACATGGGCCGAGGAAACCTGTCTGAGCCGTTTCAGAAGGTCTTCTCCGTCAATTTTAATCTCTTGAATGCATATGATGTCTGGTTTTAAGCTAATGTCACGGAGCCATTGACCAATGATGGCCGCTCTTGAGGGGTCGGTTAGCCCCCTAGCGTTTAGCGAGATGACAATCATTTTTGTATTGATCCCTCTTTGCGGGAGGGAGCCTTGTCCTTTCTTCTCTTGGCTTCATCTTTCTTTTTCGCTGGGATCTGATCCCGACTTAGAAATCGATTCTTGTGGGGGCTTTTCCAGGGTAGCTCCATAGGCTGTTTTCCTTTGCGGGATATTCCTTGCTGGGGGGAGCTGGGCCCCGTGCTCGGCACCGTTTCCGGGATCGTCGATCCAATGATGGAACTTTCACTATCCATGTTGTCTTCATTAGTACTGGTGAATCCATCTTCTTTGCTTGTAGTATAGCCCTCCTGGGGGGTTTCTTTGTTGTCAGGGATCTCTAGGGCATTGTCGTAGGTGTCTACCTCGAATGGTTTCCCACCTGGATAGTCAAGCTCGTTGATCTCATTTCCAAGATTGCAGTACAAGTTGCTGATGGGGGTAAGTGGCAGGTTGTTTCTCTCACCGTTGGCCCTCGGGCTTCTCTTCCTTCTTCTTCTAACTTCAGTAAAGCCATCCGCATCAGCATTTGGATTGAGGCGGTCCTTGCCTTCCCCTTCCTTAGTCGAGTGGGTCAGTTCGCCATTGTTGTCTTGAGCAGTTTTGGGGGCTTCTTGCGAGCGCTTGTTTTTTTGCCTGAGAGGGCAGTCTTTAATCCTGTGACCTTGCTGACCACATCGAAAGCACGCGTTGGGAAGGTTTTTGTAGGTGATATCCTGCTCCCAAACCTCACCTTCGCCCATGTCCACTTTGATCGTTGATGGAAGAGGCGAGCTAAGGTCGGCCTCGACGCAGATTTGCGGATGCCACCTAGCATTGAACGAGTGTCTTGCACCTTCATAGATGAGACCACCAATGTCTTCGCGTGAAGCCAACGGCTTGCCGATAGGAGAGACAATTTCCCACATGAAGTTGTACAGAAAATATGGGAGGTTAGGGAGCTCAACCCAAAGGGGGTATCGAAGTGATTTCGATTTGTCGGGAGTAAAGTCCGGGGACCATCTGAATAGGCACAGGGTCGCCCGACCGAGTTGCCAGGTGCCTACGCTTAGGGCTTGGAACGCCATCTCTTCATTTTCGAAGATTAGCAGCAAGTGGTTTGCTGGTAAGAACTGACATTTGCTGACAATTAGTCCGCGAGGGAACCACTCTTTTCGGAGCCATTGTCGTACGATTTCGAGCGGGGGCCTAGGGCCAAACACTTGGCCGACGAGGCAAACTTTCTTGAGCTCCTCCTGAGCAGATAGAACTGCGGGTCTACTGAGGGACACGATGGGGGATTCAGCGCTTTCGGATACCCCAAGGACGGCACACGACCCCCCCTCCAGCAGCGCGGCCAGAGTACCGTTCTCCCCAGGGGGAGGGGCCCGGTTACTTTTCACGAGAGAGGGTGAAGCCACATCCATGGTCAAACTATCTGGTGCCACTTTAACTTTTCAAAACCCAGCGGCAAAACCCTCCAACATGGGAAGAGAAAAGAGCACTAAAGCGGAGGACTCTCCCCACTTTGCTTTACCGGTTTTTGTGATGATCTTTGATCTCTTTGATGGGCAAGAGGTTCAGGTACAAGTTTGGCACGAATAGCACATAGCGAAGTCCCTTAGATTTTTCCTTATGGTTGATGATACTAACCTTTTGTTTTTCCTCAATAAGCAAGCTTTTATCATTACTAGAAATACTTAGACCTTTATGTTCCTTTTTATGTCTTGAAACCCTCTCAAGAAGGACATCCGCATGAGAGGGAAACTATCAACGTGAAAGAGCACATACATAGATGAAAGAGAGCGGAACCACCCTACCTAGGTAACCTTTAAGATAGCTAGTCTTAGTATTTGGTTAGTGAAGAACCTCTCTCCACTCTTGCTTTCCCAACCCACTCTCCTATTGAAGGAATAGTGCATGATGATAGCCATCTTAGCCTCTCATCTCTATTCCTAAGGTTCTAGCCTTTAGGCTTTATGACATTTCCTTTCTCATAGCTCAATTTGTTCCCCAAAATGGTATTGGAAGCAAATGGAAAAGTTTCTCTAATGGTCGCCGCCACAAGCCCCTATGCACAATAAAATGTACATAGTCATCTATATGTGGTGTTGTGTCATGAGGATGATGACTTAATACTAGTGAGGAAGCTTCATACTTATGGATTATGTGATTCTCAAAAGGAATGCTTATACATTCATATAGAAAACTTGAGGGGAGGAAAAAAAGATTAGAGTTTTCACTAGAGTGCTCATAGAGTCTCTTCCCAAAAATCTTGGTCCAATTCATGGATGAAAACCTAAGGATTTATGAATGAATAATGGATGAATAATGAACTATTGGTTGTGGTTACTGTCATGGTTAGGAACACCTCAGGTGAGCTGAACGCTAATCTATTCTATTGGTTCAAGATGGATCAGCTATCGCCTAGATTATGTTGATCTTATGGGAATGTAGTTTGAGAGTTAAGTGTTTCTTATGGGAAATAGTAGATACGTCGAGATATGGTTTTCCACTTCTTTGTTTGGCTTCAAAATAGATTTAAGGAAACCTATGAAAGAGTTCAGAGGGAAATTACCAAAGGCACAACACACACATAGATGAGAGGGAAACTAGAGAGGGAAACTAGCTAGTCTTTAATATATATAGTCTTGGCCACCCTTAATATAGCTAGTCTTTGTTTGGCTTCACAATAGATTTAAGGAAACCTATGAAAGAGTTAGAGGGAAATTACCAAAGACACAGCACACACATAGATGAGAGGGAAACCCGCCTTGGCCACCCTTAATATAGCTAGTCTTTAAATGGTGGAAAACCTCTCTTTCCTAACCCACTTTCCTATCAATAGAACGGTATAAAATGATAGAAATCTTAGCCTCTCATCTCTATTCTTAAATTTCTAGACCTGAGAATTTAAAACATTCCTCAAGTTCTTGAGAAGAGTCATGATCCTTGTACGTATGGGATGTCGCATCATTGGCAAAGATCTAATTGTGTGATGAACCAACGGTTAGTAAAACATTTTCCTCAATGAAAATGAACATATATTCATTTGAACAGTCAGAGCTATGGGGAGAGGACTTGGTTTACTTTTTAAATCTAGATGCCTTAGAATTGATGATTTCCTTTTTTATATCAGAATTTCTCTAAGTACCTTTTTTTTAATAAAAGGAAGTTTGGCCTTAGCCTAATCTCCCGAACTTTAATTAAAATAAAGAAAGATGAACTGTTTGGCCTTGTTCCAATTCTTCAATAAGGAACACACGAGGCTAGAGCCTTTAGGGGACACGGGGTGGGGGGAGAATAAAAGTGTGAGAATCCCTATGTCCTTCCAACCAGGATGGCCAACTAAGGTAAGGTCTTCCGTGTTTTTGAAGATCAATTTAGCCCAAGAGGACTCCCTATTGCTCCAAGCCTTGATAAGCCACTTTGCCGCTAGCTTGTCAGCCAACCCAACAATATCCAAAATTCCCAAGCCCCCTGAGTCTTTAGGGCTAATGCAAGTTTCCCATTTGATTTTGGGAATCCCCCACCTGTTGGGGTCCCTAGTCCAAATGAAGTTTTTGCAGATTCTTTCCACTTTGGCCAAGTCTTTCTCCTTAGGTCTCCAACATGAGATAAAGTAAATAATTGTAGACAGCATAAATGTGTTAACAACCATAGCATGCCCTGCCAAGTTGACTTGCATACCTTTCCAATGATTCAGCTTGCTATCCAGCTTGGATAGCACCCAGTTCTAGCGTTGGTCCATTGAGATGTCGAATCCCATCGGAATGCCAAGGAGACGGAAGACTTGACCGCTAGGGATAACTTGACACCCGTGATCCACCAACAATTGGGGAGTAGGTCCACTGATTGCTCTAAAAGCAGTTTTAGCATGGTTGATTTTTTAGCCTGACGCCACACAAAAGGTGTCGAGGCACCACCAAAACACCTCAATGTTGTTTATATCATTAGTCACAAAGGCATTCATGTCGTCAGCAAAAAGTCTCGCAATCATTTGGCCATGATTTAAAGGTAAGGAAAAACCCTTGAGATTGCCAGCGTCCATGTGATGCTTTAATAGGCAACTGAGTCCATTCGAGGCGATAGCGAATAGTAATGGAGCCAGAGGGTAGCCTTGCTTAATTGATCTTTTTAAACGAATGGGCTCAGAGAGCTTACCGTTGATATTTATTCTAGTTGAAGCATTTCCAAGAAGAGTGGAAACCATCTTCGTGAACTTTTGGCTGCATCCAAGGTCTTTCAATGATTGAAGAATAAAGTCCCATTCCAATCTATCATACACTTTGTCGAAGTCGATCTTAATGAATACCAGATCTTGAGCAGACTCCCAAATATGGACAATTGCTTCAAGTATAGATCTACCTTTGATAAAACCTTTCTGGTCCTCACATAGTCATGACTTTAAATGACAAGAGATTCTCTTGGCGATCACTTTTGCAATTATCTTGTATCCTTTTTGGAGCATGGTAATCGGACGCCAGTTTTCAATTTTGTTCTTATCTCCCCTTTTGTGGATTAACTTGATGATGCCATTATTAAGACACTCATGGAGGGCACCGAATGAGAGAGCCTCTTGCCACACGAGACGTAGTGGGATAGCCACCTCATGTTTGAAGGACTTGAAAAACTCATTGGTGAGGCCATCTAGGCCCGGACTTTTCCCATTGGGAAGGGCATCAATAACCTCGATAATTTCATTCTCGGAGATGTTAGCATCCAGTAGATCAATCAAGTTCTGTGGGATTCTAGTTTGAGAAACCCTTGAGATGGTTGCCATGGAGTCGCGCTTGTGGGGGGAAGGAGGAGTTGAGACCCCCAAAAGATTGGTAAAGTGCTCGATGATGATAGATCTATTCTCCACTTCCGTGCAACATTCGGTTCCATTGTTATCGACCAATAGGGGGATGGATTCCCTAGCTTGTTTCCTTTTGAGGATGTTACACATCTCTTTCGATGGTTTGTCGGCCTTCCCCGCCCACCAATCTTTGTAGAAAATTTGAAGATTTTTCCTTTGAACCTCCTCCTCTAATCTTAGTCTTCCCCTGATTTTCAAAAGACCTTGTTGGCACTGTAACTTACCTTTGTTCACCTCTTCTTCAAGCCATGAGAGCCTCCGTTACACCGTTTCTCTTCTTTTTTTTTCAGATATCTCTTATAGCCTTTTGAGTCCTGATTAGAATTTTCCGAGTCCTTTCCACCGCACTTCTTCAACACTTAGCCGGTTCATTACAGTAAGCAAAGGCTTCTGCCCACACCTCAGAAATTTCTTGGTGGACAGAGGGGAGGGAAAACGATGTCTGACAAGCATGAAACCAAGGGGCTTTCTGGAACATGGGAATCGGTTTGAAAGACAGAGTAATCGGGTAGTGGTTTGAGATAGTCAGGTCCATGTGTTGTGAAATCGAAGGAATACCCCACTGAAGGATGTTGTTCTGATCGATGTAACATCTATCAAGTCTTGCTTTCCTCAAAGAGTCCCCCGATTGGAGATTTGACCTAGAGAACCCCTTCATGTCTTTCACCTCGACCAGGTCCAGATGGAGCTTGATTTTATCCCATATCTCTTTCTCCTGACCGTCAATAATTTTTCCTTTGTTATTCCATCGGTCCTCACAAAACTCAACCATGTTGAAGTCCCCACAAATCAGAACATTATGTGAAAGGGAGTCGAGGGAAGCCCAAGTATCCATTCTATCGGCTTCTCCATTAGGAGCATAAATTGAGACCATAGTGAACTGGAAAGGGAACCCAATAGAGGCAGCAATCCAACGATGATTCTAACCTTCAAAAGTCGAGGTCACATTGCCAGACAAGGAGTGACTAATACCGATAGAAGCACCCCCCGTCCCCCTAGGGTGAGAAGTGGAGAACCAAAGGTGGTTCAGAGAAATGCATTTAAGCCGTTTCTGGAGATCCTCTCCGTCGATTTTAATCTCTTGTAAGCAAAAAAAGTCAAGGCTGAAGCACTTGTCTTTGAACCACTGGCCAAGAATCGCAGCTCTTGACGGGTCAGACAGACCCCTGACGTTTAGTGATGTGAATTTCATTAATGATGGTTGCCCTCTTTGAGGGGAGGGACCCGATCTTTTTTCTTCTTGTGGTCTTCTATTTTCCTCCCAACTTCTTGACTTAGGATCCTACTCTTGAGGGGGCTCTTCCAAGGCATGTCGAAAGGTTGTTTTCCTTTAAGCTTTGACTTTTGTTGCGGTAATCTTGGAAAGCATATTGGAAGGGTAGTACCAAGAGAGGAGCTTTCACTGTCTGGGTTGTCTTCATTGCTAGTAGTGAAGCCTTCCTCTTTACTCGTGGTGTAACCTTCTTGGTTGACTTCTTTGCTGATAGAGCACCCAAGGGTATTATCAGTGGGTTCTTCTTCAAAGTGGTTGTCCCCGGGGAAGTCGACCTCATTAATCTCTTTTTCTAGGTTACAGTATATGTTATTCGAGGGGGTAATTGTCATAGCGTTCCTTGTTGTTGATCTTCGAGGGCTAACTTTCCTCCTGCGTCTTACTTCAATGAATCCTTCTAAATCCGTCTAAGCAACGCGAGTTCCCCCTTCTTCCTCCATCGGAGGGGGATGACCCCGAGTGTCATCTTGGGGGAAAGGATCCAGGGTCCCATCTCGTTTAAGCTTGTTTTCAACCATATCCAAGAAAATGCATTTCTTTGACTTATGGTCCAACTTTTGTCTCAGATTCTTGGGTATATGAACATATGCTTCACACCCAAAAACTCGAAGATGATCATAATATGGTGGCTTCCCTATCCACAACTCTTGAGCCACTTTCAGACCTTTGGCAGTACTAGGTGAAAGGTTAATCACATGAACTGCAGTCAATACTGCTTCTGCCCAAAAGCCTTGTGAGAGGTTTGCATGATGCAACATAGAGACTACTCTATCTTGAATAGTTCTATTCATCCTCTCAGCTACACCATTCTGTACTAGGGTATAAGGTGTTGTAAACTCTCTACGAATCCCTCTAGACTGTCAGAAAAGGTTGAATTCATATGAGGTATAATCACCCCCATTATCTGAACGTAAAGCCATAAGCTTAGTTCCTTTTTCAGTCTCAACTGAAGCAATCAATTTTCTGAAAGTAGGGAATACCTCATCCTTCGATTTGATAGGATATACCCAAAATTTTCTAGTAGCATCATCTATGAAAGTGACAAAGTAGAGAGAACTACCTAAGGAGCTAGTGGGCATAGGACCACACACATCTGTATGAACGAGATCTAAAGGCTGAATTGAAGAGTCAATGTGCATTCTATGCACATTTTTGGTTTGCTTTCCATATTGACAATGCTCACAAAATTAAAAATCGGAGAAAGATAACACAGGTAAGTAGCCAGAACGAGAAAGATTTTCCATTCCACTACGAGATATATGGCCCAATTGACCATGTCAAATACAAGCCATAGGCTATTGAGTAACAGCTAACAAGTGTTCTTTCTATGATACCAATAAAGGATAAACTGAACCAACTTTGCTTCCTTTTGCAATAACCATATTTCCCTTTGATATGCAAAAGGACTGAGCATAGAAGAACACCTTGTAACCAAGGTCATCAAGTTGACCAACTGACATCAAACTGCATGATAACTGAGGTACATGGTGTACGTTATGCATAGTAAATTTTGAACCATCAATGAACTGCACAACCACATCTCCAATCCCCACAACATCACACTTGTAAGAGTCACCAAGTATCACGGTACCAAGAGACTTTGCTGCATAATTAGAGAACCATTTTCTGTGTGGTGTCAAATGGAAAGAAGCACCAGAATCTAGGAGCCATATGTGGGAAAGAGAATCAGCCATAAGGGTCTCAGATGGCATAGTACTATCAAGTGTCAACACATCAGCATCATCAAAAATAGCATTAATTTCTTCAATCTTCACAGTTGAAGTAGATGGTGCGGGTAACTGCTTAATATGCCCATCAACGTTCTGTCCTTTACCTTTAGCATTCTTTAATGCATAACAACCTTTCTTCATATTTCCTTTCTTATGACAATAATGGCATTCGATATCCCTCTTCCTTGATTTGCTTCTACTCTTATTCCATTGACCATTCTTTTCCTTGTTCTTGCTCCTGCCATGTTGTTGATTCTTTCCTTGGTAAGAATCACGAACATTATATGCATCTCCACTCTGAGTGCCAACCATAGATTTTTTACGAATCTCCTCACTCAAGAGTGCTCCACATATGTCATCATAGATGAGTTTACCACTAGGTGCACTATTGCTAATAGCTGTGAAAAATGTATCCCATGATGAAGGCAGGGTGCATAACAGCAATACTACTTTCATTTCGTTATCCATATCCAGTTTCTGAGCCTATAACTAGGAAAATATAGCATCAACCTTGTTTAGATGAGCAGCAACACTATGTGTGTCCTTCATGTGAAGGTCATATAATTTTCTCATCAGATACACTTTATTTGATGCTGTCTCTTTTTCATATGTACTGCATAACTTCTTCCCAAGCTCCTCTGCACTTTCACAGTCTAATATTGTAAAGTAAACGTTATGTGCCAGGTGCAAGCGAATGGTAGACCTGGCCATTTCATCTAACTCATCCCAATCATCTTCATCCATGTCAGCAGGCTTCTTTGAAATCCCATTTACTAGCTTCCATTGCCTTCTTTGAGTCAACACATCTTTAATCTGATTCTTCCATAGAGCAAAGTTTGTGCCATCAAAGTTTCGGATCTCAAAATGGTCTTTGCCCTACAAGTTATAGCTCCTCCTCGGAACACAAGCACTAGACCCTGCTCCACCAGATGTGCATGAGACCTCTGATGCCATGATGGTAGAGAACTGAATAGAATGATAATGGAGCTAGAAGATTCCAAACACCAATGAATAAGTGTATCAAAGAGTAAATCCACCATTGTATAGTTGACTAAACCAAAAATCTAAAAAAATTTGCGAGTACCCTCTGCAAAATGAGCATATGACCAGTGTCAAAATATCATAAAACTGCAAGTACTTACATGTTTACTTGCATAGTGAATCACTGACTCCACTGCATATAATCAATTACCCAATAGGAGCCAACTAGGCTTATCCAACACCTATGAACAACTATCATATGTCTCCTATGGCGAGGCAGGGTAAGTCTTCCACCTCATCACCGAAGAGACCCCGACATCTGGGTGTCTCCCTGTTAAGAAAACCTCACCACGGCCCTCTTTTTCAAACATAAAAGGCTTTATGCAAGAACGTAACTGCTATATCAATGACCACATGGACGTACATAAGTGGTATCCACAAAAGCGTACATGGGGTGTATGTGCTCAATATATGTAGTAAAATGATGCTAAAAGGCTGAATGCACAGCCCAAAAACTAGCCAACAACACTTGCAAGTGTCTATCAACTCTGATATTTCAGGCTCAAAAGACCTGCATAAATTTGCAGCACTTGCTCATACCAAAACTGAAAACCTTTCTAAAAACTTGTAGTTCTATGAGTGTGGCTGAAAACATAGCCCCAAAGGTTGATATTTATTGTCAGAGAAGTAGAAAGAACACTCTTCTTGATCTTCGTGGGCCTCTCTGAAGAGAACTATGTGCAAAAGTACTCCAAAATGGCTCCTAAAGACACCCAAAAATGCTTCA
The DNA here is from genome assembly GCA_020310875.1 of Ceratopteris richardii. Taxonomy (NCBI): domain Eukaryota; kingdom Viridiplantae; phylum Streptophyta; class Polypodiopsida; order Polypodiales; family Pteridaceae; genus Ceratopteris; species Ceratopteris richardii. The sequence goes on from MU260070.1 coordinate 529,623, forward strand.
AAAAATAGGCTCTGAAAGTAAAGAATGAAGCTTTGAGGGACCAAAACATGTTCAAGGTAATTTCAACCTTAGTCTTTCCCCTTCTTTAGACACCACAAGAGTGTAGCTTAGTGGCAAGAGATTGCCATGGTTAAGCGAGCTCTGGGCAGTATTGGGATGGCTGACCTCCCGAGAAGTACCGAGAACCTCTATCTTCCTTGATCGTTGAGGTCCTCCCTCGCGTGCAGCCAACGGCACCAACGGTGACTTCGGTGACTCGGATGACAAGGTATGCCAAGGTCTATGCCTTGGTCGCTGCCTTAGGCGTAAGCCTTAGGGGGGTGCTCGCTTTGCTCGCACAATAGGAACAAAGCGTTTTGTGTCAAACTGCTCTGATATCAGTGAAGTAATTCGATGCCGATGCACCATAGTGCGCTCTCCTTCTTGAGAGCTCCACGAGGATATGCTCGGAGTAGGAGACCGTGCTCCTGAGGTCGCACACAGTACTTCACGGAGATGTTGCAGAATACACAAAAAACACAGTACACAGGGAGCACGAAGACAGACTTCTTAGGTCTTACAAAATGCAGTCGAACTTAGAGTCTGTGACTGACCAAGAAACTATATGTTTTATTAAAGAACATATACAAGTTATACCAATTAATAGTTTATATTATAGTAACTTATAATTCTCATATGTTTTATATTTAATCTATGTTTTTTTGTTTCATTAAATAAATGTAGGTGGCAGCAAAGAAGATAGTTGAGTCTGGCCATACATCACATTTGGGCCAAATGGGCCATCATGGTTTTGTAGCTACATTTGTAAGTATATGTATTATTGAAACTATATTTTTTATTTTAGTTAAAATAATAATCATTACTCTTTTTTATTTGTTTCAATGCAGCAAAAGGATTATGGTCAATATCCTATGAAAGAGTAAATCGATTTTGCTACATAATTTGGATAACGATGTCTTAGTGAGTACATGCAAGTTCATCCAAATGCTTTTGTGGGTATTAGTAAATTTCATGTAATTATTCTATTTTTATTGATGTTAGATATATTTTATATATGTAATATGTAAGGAATTGAACTCACAACCTCTTGGTTAGGAATATGATGGGCTAACCACTTGCCCCAAAAGCCATGGTTGAGGATTACTTCCTAATTCTCTCTCTTAGGGTGTAGTTTAACCATCTCCTATCTGTCAAGGGTGTGGTTCAATCATCTCCTTCCTATCACTTTATTACATAATACAAGAGTATTATGGAGAGGTAGATATGGATGATTTGGAGAGATAGACACAAGCAGGATGATCTCGATTGTCACAAACTGCTCACATCTCTACCCATGATGCCACTACAAATACATCAGATCATGCAGATGATCATGATGATGAGGATGATCATGACAATGATGATGATGAGGATGATCATGATGATGATGATGATGAGGATGATCACGATAATGATGATTGATATATTACATTGGATATATATTTTACATTGATATACTTACTTTTTTATATCTATATATTTTCTCATTTTAGTTATGTTTTGAATTGTGTTTATGGTACTAAAAAGTCTTGTTTTAATGATTTTTTTTGCTGTTTATATTTAACGTGTAGTTTTGTGTGTATAAAATGTATGTACACACATTTAGGTATATATCTATATTTATGTAAGTGTGTTTATATGTTGTGTGTATAAAATGTATGTACACACATTTAGGTATATATCTATATTTATGTAAGTGTGTTTATATGCATATGTATATGTCTGTATCTGTGTGTGTATATATGTGCCTATAGATATTTTTTATGCATATACATTTGTGTATGTGTATGTGTATGTGAATGTGTATGTGAATGTGTATGTATGTATATGTGTATGTGTGTGTGTCTGCATATGTATCTGTATGTGTGTGTATATGTATGTATGTGCATATGTATGTGTAAGTGTATGTGCATATGTGTGTGTATGTGCATGTATATGAGTGTGTATATGTATATATGTGCATATGTATGTGTACGTTTATGTGCATATGTGTATGTATGTATGTATGTGCATATGTATGTATAAGTGTATGTGCATATGTGTATGTATGTTCATATGTGTATGTATGTGCATATGTACATGTATGTATGTGCATGTGTATGTATAAGTGTATGTGTGTATGTGTGTGTATGTGCATGTGTATGTGTATGTATGTGTATATGATGTATGTGCATATGTATGTGTAAGTGTATGTGCATATGTGTATGTATGTGCATATGTATATGTATGTGCATGTATATGAGTGTGTATATGTATATATGTGCATATGCATGTGTAAGTGTATGTGCATGTATATGAGTGTGTATATGTATGTATGCACATGTCTATGTCTAAGTGTGTGTATATGTATATATGTGCATATGTATGTGTAAGTGTATGTGCATGTATATGAGTGTGTATATGTATTTTTGTGCATGTGTATGTGTAAGTGTGTGTATATGTATATATCTGCATGTGTATGTGTAAGTGTATGTGTGTATGTGTATGGATGTGCATGTATATAAGTGTGTATATGTATGTATGTGCATGTGTATATGTATGTATGTGCATGTGTATATGTAAGTCTATGTGTGTGTGTATATGTATGTATGTGCATATGTATGTGTATGTGCTTATGTGTATGTATGTGCATGTATATGAGTGTGCATATGTATGTATGTATGTATGTGCATGTGTATGTGTAAGTGTGTGTATATTTATGTATGTGGATGTGTATGTGTAAGTGTATGTGCGTATGTGTGTGTATGTGCATGTATATGAGTGTGTATATGTATGTATGTGCATGTGTATGTGTAAGTGTGTGTATATGTATGTATGTGCATTTGTATGTGTAAGTGTATGTGCATATGTGTATGTATGTGCATGTATATGAGTGTGTATATGTATGTATGAGCATGTATATGTGTAAATGTATGTGCATATTGTTGGAACATCAAGCTTACACTATGCTTGAGGTGGATTTAATCTACATCAAAAAGTTATCGCTTGGATTACGTCGAAAGCATATCCGTTGGAGAGTTGTTTTACCTATGCTCATTTATTGTAGCATCTAGCAGCAAACCCTATTTTCACGTGAGAACCAAACACATAGAATTTCATTACCACTTCATCACGGAGTAGCTCATGGCAAAGGAGATTGACATTTCTTTTGTTCGAATTGAAAAGCAAGTAGTAGATATGATGACGAAGGCACTTGATGGAATAAAGGTTTGTAGATTCAAATCTATGGCAGGGCTTCAACCTATTAGAGAATGAAGACTCAAGCATACTTTAGCTTGAGGGGGATCTATTGGAACATTAAGATTACATTATGCTTGAGGTGGATTTAATCTACATCAAAAAGCCATCGCTTGGATTATGTCAAAAGAATATCCGTTGGAGAGTTCTTTTACCTATGCTCATTTATTGTATTTTTATAAAAGCATTTCATACCATTGTAAAATACTAGAGCTTTATACATGTAAAAAGATAAAGAGAGATCCCAAAATCCATGAATTTGTGGTGGTTGAGTTGTAATCAATCAATCAATCAATCACCTACAAGTAGATCAAACTAGATCTTCACTTTTCCTAGATTGTAGGAAAGTGAATTGATTCCCTCCAACAACCTTTACTGCATTCATTTGAATTCAACATCCACTTGTAGACATTGTCGAGCACTTCACAAGGCTATACAAAGATTTAAAATCACTTGTCCATTATATGGAAGCAATATACATACACTTGTAGCCATCATTGTCTCGCTTCATTTTTTTTGCATCATCTTCTTCAACAATAGTAAGCTTGCAGAAAATGTTGCTCTCTGTACAGAGCTAGAAATTGGATGATAGATAACTCAATATAAAGGCATTAGTATCTAGCTTATGCGTGCAAATTTTCAAAGCATTTGGTTTATTAGATTGGGAGAAATCACAATTTTTCTATCTCGCGGTCAATCTCTATGTATTCTTGAAAAATAGGAGGTACCAATGTTGAGTGTCTAATTTATTACAAAAGCATATTTTGGTTGTTCATTGTACTCTTATGCATTATATACACTCAAACCTATGTGTGTCACTCCTACAAAATGACTTTTTCTAATTGTAATCACGCTGGTCGCTATGAGCATTTGAAGTTCATTGTCTCATCCAAAGATAAAAAGTTTTTTGAGCTAGTATCTGCAAACCTATCTCTTTTGTATCATCTCTTTCTCCTTGATGCTCCAAAGCACAAAGTGCACTTTATTGCACTTATCGCATGCATATAAGGTCTATTTTAGTCTCCATAATCTCAAGGGCTGGTCTTGTGTCGATTGGCTAGACCAAACTTCATAGCTTTGCAACTCACTTTTCTACCTCCTACAAGCTTCTTTAAGTTCTTTCACGTATGTGTGTATGCGCATGTGCATGTGTGTGTATATGCATGTATGTGCATGTGTATGTACATGTAAGTGTACGTGCATATGTGTATGTGTGTGTATATGTATGTATGTGCATGTGTATGTGCATATGTGTGTGTATATGTATGTATGTGCATGTGTATGTGTAAGTGTATGTGTGTATGTGTGTGTGTACATATGTGCATGTATATGTCTATGTGTGTGTATATGTATATATGTGCGTATGTATGTGTATGTGTATAAGTATGTATGTGCATATGTGTCTATGTGTGCATGTGTATGTATATGCATGTGTATATGTATGAGCATGCATGTACACATGCATGCATCTCCATTGTGAAGAGATGGATAGGTATGTGTTGAAGATGAAGAGGTGTTGCAAAATCTTTGCTCTACACCAGCCAAATGAACTCCAGGAGTAGATGGTGGGCCCTTTTAGCTTGCCAATGGATGTATTAGACACCCTATGTACCTTGGAAGATCACTCTCAAAAAGATAGATCAAAACAGATAAGTTGGAGATAGCTCAGAGGTGAAAACTTGTTATTCTTGGTTGATACACCTGTCGAGTGTTTTACATAATTCTCTGAGCACAGCAGCAATTAGATTAATTCCTCTTGGGGAAGTCTAGGTAGCTTAAAGAGCTAAATTTAGAGAGTAATCTCATCAAAAATAACAAACCACACACTGAGAATGACTTTTAACAAGTGATGACATCATCCCGATTTTCACGGGCTGCTACAGAAATAGACCAGTGAGTAGCAAAATTAACATAACTCAAGATGTAAGAATCCAATGATCATGAAAATTTGTATGCTTATACTAGACAGTAAGCTGCATCCAACAAGCTTAAAATCACTGAATTTGGATGAGTAAACACTGAGAAATGACTCTGACAAGATGACTGAAAAAGTCGGGTACCTGACAGAGAAGTGAAGATGAACATACTCTGTTGACTTCAAATGAACATAACTGAAGATTCCAACATCCAAATGACATGAAAATTTGTGAGCATATAGTAGACTTATAGAGCTAACTTTACCAAGTTAAATCATTGAAAATAATGAACCAAGTGCAGAGAAACAATCTCTGCAAGCTGACTGAGAAAAACTGAAGTAATGGCAGTGAGTAGTACACATCACAAGAACATGGAAAGATGAACTCAAATAATCATGAAAATGAAAGTATATTGCTTGTACAATACAATGACTTACTGATACATATGTGTGCCTTGTAATCACACCTTGATATGGCATAAAGCTCAGCTCTTGGAGGTCTTCACATAGGTCTCTCTAACCACGACTAAAACTGCCATCTATTTATAGTTGAGTTTGGGAGGCTAACTTCCCTCAATCACTCTCCAATCAATCAATGATTGATTTGATTCTCTACCTACCAAAAATCACGAATTCGTGGCTCCTCTTTCCATTCTTGATCATGTGGGCTCAACCACTTAAGATTCTCTTACTTTTACATTAAGTAAACTCTTCAAAAGTTACAAGAGGTAGTTCACAAGTGAACTTTACATAGTCTTGTTTTTAAAGCTTCTTCTAAGACTTTGTGAGACTCAAGCCAATACTTAGGCTTGTCATAGACTTGCTCCAACATCCATTTGCATCCATGTGTATGCGCATGCATGTGAATGTGCATATTCATATCTATAATTAGTATGTGTGTATGTGTGTATATGTATATGCAATAATGCATGCATATCTTTGAAAGAAGTTGGAGAAGCTTGTAGAAGGTAGAAAAGTGCGTTTCGAAGTGAGGAAGTTTGGTCACGCCAACCGGCACAACACCAGCCCTTGAGCTTATGGAGACTCAAATAGACCTTATAAGCATGTGATATGTGCAAAGAAATACACTATGTACTATGGAGCATCAAGGAGAATGTGTCGATACAAAACAGATAGTTTTGCGGGTCGACTAGCTCAAAAAACTTACTAGCTATGGAAGAGACAATGAAATTCAAATGCCCATAGCGACCAGTGTGATTACAATTAGAAAAAATCATTTTATGGGAGTGATAAAAATAGGGTTGAGTGTATGGAATGCAGAAAAGTATAAGGAACAAGCAAAATATGCTATAGGAATGAATGCGACATTCACCGGTGGTACTTCCTATTTTTCAGGAATACACAGAGATTGACCCCAAGATAGAAAAACTCATATTTCTCCCAATCTACTGCACCAAATGCTATGAAACCTTATAGGAATAAACTAGACACTAATAGCTTTACAATGAGCCATATTGCACTCAGTTTCCAGCTCTAGGGAGAGAGCAACAACCTCTGCAAGATTACTGTTGGCGAAGAAGATGATGCAGAGAATTGAAGGAGCAAGACAATGATGGTCACGTGTATGTATATTGATTCCATGTATTGTACAAGTGATTTCAAGTCTTTATATAGACTCTAGGAGTGTTCCACGACTTCTACAAGTGAAGTTTGAATTCAAATGAAGGTGGGAATGGTTGTTGGAGGGAATCAATTCACTTTCCCACAATCTAGGAAAAGTGAAGATCTAGTTTGATTTACTTTTAGGTGATTTGATTGCTTGATTGAATGCAACTTCAACCACCACAAATTCGTGGGATTTGGGCTCTATCTTTCTACCTTTACATGCGTAAAGCTCAAGGCTTTTACAATGGTAAATGAACCATCAAAAATCTCTCAAAAAATACAATAACTGAGCATAAGAAAAAGAACTCTCCAACGGATATTCTTTCAATGTGATAGCCTTTGATGTAGATCAAATGCACCTCAAGCATAGTGTAAGCTTGATGTTCCAACAGCTCCCCCTCAAGCTAAAGTATGCTTGAGTTTTCATTCTCTGATAGGTTGAATACCTTTTGTAGCTTTGAATCTACAAAGCTTTACTCCATCAAGTGCCTTCGTCATCATATCTGCTACTTGCTTTTCAGTTGGAACAAAAGAAATGTCGATCTCCTTTGCCATGAGCTTCTCCGTGATGAAGTGGTAATGGACTTCTATGTGCCTGGTTCTCGCATGGAAAATAGGATTTGACGCTAGATGCATGGAACTTACATTATCTCCAAATATGTGAGGTTTGGAACTCACAAGTCCCAAATCTGTATACAATGCTTTTAACCATATTGCCTCTTGAGTTGCTATGGTTAAGCCTCTGTACTCTACTTCAGTTGAGGATAAAGCAATTGTTGGTTGCTTCTTGGAACTCCATGACACTAGCTTTGAACCTGCAAATGCTAAGTAACCAAATGTACTTTTTCTATCATCCTTAGCTCCTGCCCAATCTGCATCTGAGTAGATTTTGATATCTAAATCTGAAGAGTAAGGATAGAATATACCTTCGTTGATTGTACCTTTCAGATACTTAAGTACTCTCTTAGCTGCACCCATGTGTGGTCTTCTCGGTGAGTGCATGAACTGACTAAGCACTCATATGAGATGTCTGCCCTTGTATGAGTAGCATATATCAAGCTACCTACCAAGCTTTGATACTCTTTAATGTCTTCAATTTTCTCACCTTACTAAACACTAAGTTTATGATTCATCACCAAAGTTGTACCTACAAGTTTAGTGTTCTCCATTTTGAACTTGAGAAGAAGATCCTGAATGTATCTTCTTTGAGTCAAATACATTCCTTCATCTGTATATATCACCTGTATACCTAGGAAATATGTGAGCTCACCTAGGTCACTGATTTTGAACTCCTCTTGCATGTGTCTCTTGATCCTTTGAATGCCATTTAGATCATCACCTTTCACAATAATATCATCTGCATATACACATAGATAGATAACCTCATTGTGATCCCTTTGATGAATAGAGAAGGATCCGAGCTGCTAGCTTTGAACCCTTGATCTTGAAGATATGAAACCAACTTGTAATTCCAAGCTCTAGGAGCTTGTTTCAATCCATACAATGCTTTCTTAAGTCTGCAAACATAAGATGGATGATTAGGGTTTTCAAAACCTGTTGGTTGTGACATGTATACCTCTTCACTTATCCAACCATTTAAGAATGCATTTTTCACATCAAGTTGGAGGAGTCTTCAATTCCTTGCACCAGCTACACTTATCAATGTCTTGATTGTAGTCATCTTTGCAACTGGTGAGAATGTTTCCTCATAGGCTATACCATGAGTTTGTGAGCATCCTTTGGCAACTAATCTTGCCTTGTACTTGCAAACTGATCCATCTAAATTTCTTTTAACTTTATATACCCATCTGCAACCAATTACCTTTTGATTTGGTGACATTGGAACCAAATCCCAAGTGTCCATCTCCTTCAATGCATCTATCTCTTCATTCATGGCATTTTCCCAATTAGGGTTTCCCTTTGCCTCTTCATAGGTTGAGGGTTCCTCTAAAATAGAGTCTTTTGCCAAGTATATTGAATGCTTCGTAACAAATGTGGAATCATATCCATACCTTTCTGGTTGTTTCTTCTCTCTTGCTGATCTTCTAGGTGCTTGTTCGGAGCCTTCTCCAACCTCTTGCATCTTTGCTTTACCTCTTGACTTCCATAGCTTGTAATCCTTTTCTCTTTCATCTTGGTCATTATCTGTATCACTTCTTGGATCCTGGACCTGTGTATCATGCTTGCTTCCTAATTGATGAGAGTCAGAATCAAGATCATATGGTAGTGTTACCTTTTGTTTGTCTTCATCATACCAAGACCTGTGTTCTTCAAACACAACATCTGTACTTGTAGTGAATTGCGTGGTTGAAGGATTGAAGAACCTGTAAACCATCTGAGTTGAATCATATCCAATAAACACTACCTTTGTTGCCCTTTCATCTAGCTTACCTCTTATTTGTGATGGTACATGAACATGAGCTAAACAAACAAAAACCTTGCAATGTCCAAGACTAGGTTTTCTTCCATGCCATGCTTCATAAGGAGTCATACCTTGAAGTGATTTGCATGGTTGTCTATTGACAAGGTACACAACAATTGAAATAGCTTCTGCCCAAATATAATGTGGCAACTTCTTCTCTTCAAGCATTGTTCGAGCTGATCCAACCAATGTCTTGTTTCTCCTCTTTGCAATTCCATTTAGTTGAGGAGAGTACCTAGTAGTCACTTCCCTTTTGATACCTTTTTCCTGCAAGAACTCATCAAACTCTTTGGAGAAGTATTCTCCCCCTCCATCAGATCTGAGCTTCTTTAGTGATCTACCTGTATGATTCTCCACATGTGCAAGATACTTCTTGAAGCAATCAAACACTTCATTCTTACTCTTGATAAAGTATAGAATAGTCCATCTACTATGGTCGTCAATAAATGAGACATAATACCTTGATCCTGCCAATGAAGGTTCTTGACTTGATCCCCATACATCTGTATGTACTAAGTCCAATAAGTTGTTGTGGATGTAGCCTTTGTGGTTGAATGGTTGTCTTTGTGCCTTCCCAATCTAACATGCATCACACGTGTTGATCATGTGTTACTTTGATATGTTCGGTAGTCCTAGAACACTTTGATCCTTGTATATATCCTTCAAGGTTCTTTCATTCACATGAGCAAGTCTCTTATGCCACACTTCAAGCTCACTTAGGGTTTGAGACCCAAAGTTAAATAGAGCTATGTTCTTGGTTTCTCCTACTTCAAAAGTAAAGAGCCTACCATGCTTCTCACCTCGGGTTATCTTTTTGAAGCCTTGACATGGATCTTCTAAAAAAGCTCCATGTTGGGTGAACCTAACTTGCAAGCCTTTTTCAACTATTTGGTCTACACTTATTAGGTTTTTAGTGATAGTGGGTACATAGAGAACCTTACTCAGAATGTTTGTCCTACCATTGGAAGCTTTGACATTACCAATCTTCTCCACATTGTGCTTTGTGTCATCCCTTGTTTGCACTTCATGTCTATGCTTTGGACTTTCCAAATCAGATAGAAGAGCAATGTTGCCTGCAACATGATTCCAACATCCTGAATCTATGTAGAACAAATGATTATCTTCTTTACCTTCTTTGTGGCTTAGATTCATAAGAAGCAATGAGTCTTCATGTGGTTGATCTTCTGAATAATTGTTGCAGTCCCTTCTATTATAGCTTCTATTGTTATTGTTGAAGTTGTGTCTACCTCTGCCTCTATTGCTGCCATATCCACCTGTTCCACTTCCTTTCTGGGTCTTCCCATTGAACCAATAATTCTGAGTGGTGTGGTTGGTCTTATCGCATATGGCACAAGGTTGAACATTCTGACCTTTGGTTTTGTCTTGCTTTGGTCCTTTCTTCTTCCCTTTCCACTTGCTCTTGCTTGCAAAGTTGGCTTGAGAAGTCTCTTCTTCATCTTCTTCCTTCTTCTTTCCTTTCTGCTTCTTATCCTTCTTATCTGTATATAGAGCACTAGTTGAATTACCATGATAAGAGTTACCTTCCTTTATGCTATTGTTGGCTTCTTGATTGAAGAGTTGTCCAAGAAAGATGTTGAAGTCTGGAGTTTGCACATCCATGATGAGGTCATAAGCCATCGTGAAGGATTGCCATTGCTTATCACTTCGAATGCCATTGAGAATTTGCCTCATGATGACCTCTTCTTGAATCAGCTCTCCAATGGATGCTAACTGATCCGCAACCTCCTTGACCTCGGTAACAAACTCTGTGATGGTTTGTTTAGGTGTCTTCTTCATTTGTTTGAAGTCGTTCCAAAGATGATTCTTTCTTGCTTTGGTACTAGCAGAAAAGAAAGTCTCGAGGGCATCCCAAGTCTCTTGAGATGTCTTGCATCCTCTAGTATGTGGTAATAAAAAGTCAGAGATAGAGTTTAGTATGTACGACCTTGCTTGAGCATCCCTTGGGCACCAAAGTGTGAGCTTATCTGTCTCCTCTTGTGTAGGTCCTCCTTTGGATCTTTGAATAGGCATAGCTTCATCACCTGCTACAATTCCATAAAGATTTCTACCTTGCAAATAGGCCTCCATTCTGATTTGCCAAGCCGCGTAGTTGTGTCGATCAAGCTTCTCGATCATTGAGGGAAAGTCGTCACCCATCTTGATCTAGCTCTGATACCACTGAAAGAAGTTGGAGAAGCTTGTAGAAGGTAGAAAAGTGCGTTTCGAAGCGACGAAGTTTGGTCATGCCAACCGGCACAAGACCAGCCCTTGAGCTTATGGAGACTCAAATAGATCTTAAAAGAATGTGATAAGTGCAAAGAAACACACTATGTACTTTGGAGCATCAAGGAGAATGCGTCGATACAAAATAGATAGGTTTGGGGGTCGATTAGCTCAAAAAACTTATTATCTATGGAAGAGACAATGAACTTCAAATGCCCATAGCGACCAGCGTGATTACAATTAGAAAAACTCCTTTTATGGGAGTGATACACATAGGTTTGAGTGTATGGAATGTACAAAAGTATAAGGAATAAGCAAAATATGCTATAGGAATGAATGCGACATTCACTGGTGGTACTTCCTATTTTTCAGGAATACGCAGAGATTGACCCGGAGACAGAAAAACGCAGATTTCTCCCAATTTTATGAACCAAATGCTATGAACATTTATAGGCATAAATTAGAAACTACTATCTTTCCAATGAGCTATTTTGGCGAAAAAGATGATGCAGAGAATCGAAGGAGCAAGACAATGATGGTCACAAGTGTATGTATATTGCTTCCATGTATTGTACAAGTGATTTCAGGTCTTTATATAGACTCTAGGAGTGTTCCACGACTTCTACAAGTGAAGTTTGAATTCAAATGAAGGTGGTAATGGTTGTTGGAGGGAATCAATTCACTTTCCTACAATCTAGGAAAAGTGAAGATCTAGTTTGATCTACTTTTAGGTGATTTGGTTGCTTGATTGAATGCAACTTCAACCACCACAAATTCGTGGGATTTGGGCTCTATCTTTCTACCTTTATATGCATAAAGCTCAAGGCTTTTACAATGGTAAATGAACCATCAAAAATCTCTCAAAAAATACAATAAATGAGCAAAAGAAAAAGAACTCTCCAATGGATATTCTCTCGACGTGATAGCCTTTGATGTAGATCAAATCCACCTCAAGCATAGTGTAAGCTTGATGTTCCAACAATATTTTCATGTGTTTGTAGATATGTCTGTGCATATGCATTTGCATGTGTATGTGTGTGTATGTGCATATGTATGTGTGTGTAAAAGTCTAAGCATGCATGGTCATGTATATGTGTTTTTGTACATATGAATGAGTAAGTGAGCATGTTAATTAATGAAAATAAAATAATGTAAATGATATACGAACAATGAAAATTGTACTTACAACAATTAGCCATATTTTATGCTTGGTGGACTTCTTGAACAACCTACAATAAAGAGAGTGAAAGAGAGAAAGAGAGAGAGAGAGAGAGAGAGAGAGAGAGAGAAAGAGAGAGAGAGAGATCAAAGGAGATAAGAAAAGATAGAGAGAGAGAGAGAGACAATATGAGAGAGAGAGAGATTAGAAAAGAGAGAGATTCAGGAAGAGATTGTTGGAGCTCATACGCATACTGCATATCTGAATGTTGGAGAGCTCTTCGATCAGTTGCACGTAAAATCACGATCAAAGAGCGATCTGACATTTTTTTTACTTTTATGAAGTTTGAGCGCATAAGTGATGTAGAAGCATTGTGTATACGATCATACAATTTGTGGATAATCGATGCCCATCAATATCACATAAGCAACATAGATGAGCATCACATATGCGAAGCTCACCTTTTCATCACATAAGCGACGCTAATCTAGCAATGCCCTCAGGAACATCACTAGAAGCATCGGCAATGATGTCAAAAATAACATCGAGAATAGCGTTGTGTATATGATGGTGCACGTTCGATGCCCAGCCCGACAAAATTCATGATCATGTGGTGACGAAAATGTGTCATGTTAATCGTCGTTATGCCCTTGTATTCCTTGTAGTGTAATTTCCACACTTGCGATACTAGAAATAAAACCAATAGATTCATGCTCCTTGATGCCAGTAGCACATTTTCGATCATTAATAATGGTGGATAAGGGTTTCATCTTATTCCAAATTTTCCATAGGTAGCACACAACATCCAAACCCTTAGGAACAATTGGGAATGGAGAGAACAAGAGTGATTAAATCTAGATCGTTCCACCTAGGGATCCAAAAAAAACAAATGATGTCACTTATGAAGATAAGTTTGTCCCAAGAATCTCCAGCATTACTCCAAACTTCAATCATCCACTTGGCCACCATCTTGCTGGCACTTCTAGAGCACCCAATCCATGAGCCTCCTTTGTGCTAGAGTAGATTTCTCATTTGATCTTTGTCACACCTCTTCTATTGGGTTCCCACATCCAAAGGCTACTTCTACAAATCCTTTCCAACTTCAGCATCTCTTTTTTGCACGACCTCTAACAAACCAGGAAGTAGATGATAGAGAACATAAGGAATGTGTTGACCACAATCGCATGCTCAACCACATTAAGTTGTAAGCCCTTCAAGGAGAGCTAAATCCTAGCAAGTTATGCTCATACATTTTACACTACACAAACTTCAAAAGTGATCAAGAAAAAGAACTGAGTATAAAAATACATCAGATCTTTTCACGAACTGCACTAATTACTACTACACGTTCTTTCATAAGTTTGTCACAAACGTTTCTCTATATATATACAGACCTGTCAGCAAAAACATAATTTTGCAATGTAAAGTACCAACATATCTGTACGTTCTTATTAGTCATAAAAAAAAGGTGTGGGATATCTATAATAAACAATAATTAAAAAACCTACCAATAATATATTTTAACAGCCACAAATTAACCCATTCTCCTACCAAAAACACACACATATATATATATATATATATATATATATATATATATATATATATAAATAAACGTGAAGGTTTATGCACAAAGAGTAAGTGTGTATATTTTTAAGTGATGATTCATATAAGTGGGTAAGTATATGTGTGCATCCGAAAGTGTTCGTAGCATATATATATATATATATATATATATATATATATATATATATATATATATATATATATATATATATATATATATATATATATATATATATATATGTGTGTGTGTGTGTGTGTGTGTGTGTGTGTGTATCTTTGAGTATCTCAAAAAATATGTAGCTTTCATGTTTTGAAGATTGTGTATGCATGTTCAAAAAATGGTGATGAGCTACTATTGTCCTATTAACATCTTAAGCTAGAGAAATGTATGTTGCAAATTTCATAATTTTCTAAGCTTGTTTGAGCTTTTAAATGAGCTTAGGAACCTAATTTTTTACTAAGCTAGACACTAGGTTTGAACTAGTCCAAAGCTAGTCTAGAAACCATAAAATGAGCTAGAGAAATCATTGTGGAGGTTAGAATTTTAGGAGTTTGAGTTTGTGAGAGCACATTTTGTACCTTGAGATAGTGCAATATAAGAATCCATTGTTCTCTCTCTCTCTCTCATTGTCTTGTGTTGTGTGCATATGTGTGTATGTATGTGCATGCTAGTGTGCTTCTCACCCACACACATGCATTTCACTTGCTCATGGTTTTCACACCACCTCATGTCTCTATGGATTGAAAATTATGAGGTAGATCTCCTCACGTTGGTTCTCACCATTGTGCTAGAGTGAGACCAAATTTGTGACCACTACCGGGGAGCAAGATTTGAGAAAGAGTATGTGATGGTAAGATGTAGAGATTTGAAATTGGAATTGTAGGTAATTCTCTTTTTTTTCATGTTTTACCTTCTTTATTATCATCCCTAACATCCCTACTCACCCCTACCTCCATCTTCATCATCACAAAATTCCACCTATATGGTCATATCCCCCACCTCCACTTCATTTTCCTGATTTTACTTGTGAGAGAGAGTGAGAGAGCAATCTAGTGCATTGTGTGTTTTGTGTTTTCTTGAGTTTTCTTGCAAGTACCAACATCAGCAACAACATGAGCAGCATGAGCACATATGACAGCTCTCTGCATGCATCCTAGGGCAAAGACCTCTCTCTCTCATGATTGACAAAAAAATTGGGTTATTTTGCAAATGCGAGTAGAGAACTATAGACTACACCATGTGCACATCATAAATCACAAACGTTTTTTGCAAAAAATAGGCATTATTTCTATACATCATGATAGACATTGTCCATCAAGACAAACAAACTTTACCACAGATTGTGTCCATTGTTTGTTAGTGACAGACGATAGACAAAATCCCATGATCGATAGTGTCCATTTGGATAGACTGATAGTCAATTGTGACAGAGAGCCCACAAAATTCTTTGTACATCACAAAAGATACACCTCATGAAAATTCTATCCATCATGTCAGACAGCAAGCCATGATAGACTTTGTCCATGGTGACAGACCAATCCATCATGAAAGAAACATCTGTTGCGACAAATAGACCCCCAAGATAGACTCTATCCATCATAATAGATAGAGCTTGTCCATTGTGATATTTAGAAAAAAATGAGATTTCTTATGGTTTGTAAATTTTGTCAAATTTTGGCCTACTTTTTTGGAATTTTGTAGAGACTTGGCACTCCTTGGAAGGGTTAAACAAGCTCCTAGTACTTGGCAATCTTGGGAGTGCAAATGCTAGGCAATTGAGCATCAACAAGGGCATCAAGCATGAGGTTGGAATAACTCTTAACCCCCTCAATCGATTTCCTAGCTTAGGCTTGGTGCAATTAGTGAATTTGAATAATTTAGGGCTATGATAGGAATGGATAAGTTCGAGAGCCTTTAATTTCTCAAGTCAAAGGAAACTAAGATTGGAAAGAATATATTCGAATCAACAAAATATTAAGTACAAAAAAACTTAAGTATTCTTGACGATACATATATTAAGGCAAGAAAAATACATCCAAAGAACTTAAAAAGAATAAGTGATTGTTACAAAAGAGCATTGCAACACAATTGTACTTGGGTGACTGGGCAAACCTTCAAAGCATATGAACCTTAGGTCAAGTAGATACCTAGGAAGGGATAGACAAAGCATCAGGGCATCTTAAACTAGTGTCAATCACACTGCTAGGTTGTGGGCTCAACACCTAAGAGACTATCCTTACATGGTGAGATCAGAAAAATAGTGACTCAAAAATGTCATTTAGCATGGAAAGACCCACAAGTAGTTCAGGGCTAGCTTATTAACACACCCTAGAATTTCCCTATAAGACTGACTTAGAGTACATATTGACCAACCGCTTAGGTGTATGCATCTATGAGAATGTTTTGAGATACTCAGTGGTCCAAATTAGAAACCCTAATTAACCCTTTGAAGTTGACCACCCATTGGTCAAGTTCGAAGAGGGTTCTTGCATTGATAAGCAAGGAAATATGTACATGGGTATGAGCTTACTTGATAGGACATATGAGTTTGGAATAATCATCCCTAAGTCTAAAATGGGAGACTTAGATAAAGAAAACCTGGGAACAGAGCCTAGAACACTTGGTGTTAAGTCAATCCTATCTAGGATAATCACGTCAGAATGAATTCCCCAAGATAATAAAAGCATAGAGGTTTTCTTGAATAGAGAAACTGATGAATTATTCTAGACATTCAAACCCGATAAACTGAGTGAGGTCGAAGGATAACTCTTTGGAAAAGATGTTCATGTAGACATGCGTGTGAAGAGAGATGGTGGATGCAATCCAAAGAT
Organism: Ceratopteris richardii; assembly: GCA_020310875.1. Lineage (NCBI taxonomy): Eukaryota > Viridiplantae > Streptophyta > Polypodiopsida > Polypodiales > Pteridaceae > Ceratopteris > Ceratopteris richardii. The sequence continues at coordinate 546,642 of MU260070.1, forward strand.
GAGTAGGTGCTGCTACAACCAGCTTCCCACCAGCCAACTGAGACTTCAGAGTTGATTAGTAGACCCTTTGAGCTTCCTAAATCCACCAAAATATCAGCCAAGTACTTTGGAACATGTATCCCAAAAGTTTAAGTCAAGACAGACTAGTTGCGAAATGACTAGCTCCCAAAACTTGCTATTTTTGGACATACACCTGCTGGAAAAAATGAACAGTGCTCTCAACCTGGTAGGAATTAGATAAATTCCTTTTGGTCATAGAAAATAGACTTAGCAAGCTTCCCAATCCAAGCTAAAACACTTCAAATGATGGACTGAGCACTGAGAAGAAGATTCATCAATTTCTGGAACACGCCCACCATTCTCGGGGCTCTGTAGAGATAGACTAGTGAGCAGTAAAATGCAGATATCTCACAAATTGTAACTCCAATGACCTTGAAAAAATAAATGCAGAAAGTAGACAGTAAGAGCTATCCAACGCATGTTAAAAGACTAAAAAAGGTTGCGTAGAACTCGAGATATGACCTTCTGAAGGTACTGCTCTAAGTGAGTATAATAGAGAACAAAACAGAGAAGTAGATAATGATAAATGTATATATTCACATATGATTACAACCACATTGGCAATGAATATTTGCACAATGGGAGTAGAATGATAGAGCTATGGAGTAAGCTCTTCAATCTCTACAAAATGACATGAACTGGTCACGTACAAGGCTTGCTAATCACCTCTTCCTTCTTGCTCTTTTTATAGCTATTCTTGGAGGGAGTTTTGAATTCGAGTTCGAATGGCTCCACCTAAAAGTGATCCCCAAAGTTAGGAGATATTCCCTCACCTCGAAAATTCGTGGTCTTAGGTAGTTAGAGCCACGAGTTTGCTTTTACATCATGGATGAGATAAGCCATCTTTTTCCTTTTTCCTTTTCTCAATTACAAGAGATAAAATGTACTCTTTTACAAGAGGTATTCACATGACTACACATGTGACTTACAAATGATCATAATATCAAGCATATCAAGCATGTAGGCTTGGGTAAAATGCACCAAAAATGCCTACACTTGGAAGGGTGAACTTGTCTTTCCCTGAATCTCATGGTCAAAACAGAGTTGAATCCTCTCATATCTTAGGTATTGACAAAGAGAAAACTAGAGAGGGACTAGCAATGAGTTTTGTGAATCTTTCAAGAAGAGAAAGGTCAAGGTTAGAGACTAAGAGAATTGATGAGGAGAGATCGAGAGGACCTTGGCATCAGAGAGGCATGGATGAATTTCCCCTACCAAGAACTAGAGAATACCCTTGGATATTGAGACCTACCCAACTAATAGACTCAATGAAGAACTATGTTGATGGCACTAGAGACCCCTATGACCATGTAGCATAGTTTAGACAAGTGTTGAGAGCCAAATAGGTCGACAATTTTTTCACTCAATACAATGCTTTAGGTCTAACTCTAAAGAACAAAACCTTGATGTGGTTTCAACGATCGCATCAAGGTAAATTCAGGGATATCAACCAATTATTAGAAGCCTTCATTGAAAAGTTTTCTAAGAGTGGCATTAGGCATAATATGTCATCCTTGATCGGTAGCTTTAAGGATACACCTCAAGAGACAGCCAGACTAGTAGGATGAAGGTCTAGGAAATACATTTAGAGATGCCCTATTCTAGAGCTACCCATGTCGTCCACACAAGTGGAATTGTTCTTAGATGGATCTTTAAGTGTAAAAGTGCAAACATATGTATACTTAAAGGAACCCAAAACCAAAGAGAAAAGTTTGGGAATGTGCACCAATATTGAGGAAAACTTGGGAGATCAGTTAGAACTTTTAAAGATTTACAAGGATTTAGATAGTTCTACCAGTTTCACATCAAAATGTGCAACATAAATTGATGAATCAATTGAAAAATTAGCACAAAAGTTAGGAGTTTCGGGTAAAAGAACCTCAAGAATGTTCTTAATGAAACAATGCTATAACTTTGGAGGAGACCACATTGCTAATGTTTTCCCCATAATGCTTAGAGGGAACCCTAATAGCCAGTATTGCATCATAGCAAGAAAATACACTAACCACACTATGTAAGACTTCCCTTACAATAGACAAGTGATCAGGAAAAACTACCAACAACCATATTAGTATCTAATGAGATATCCAAACCAATACCAATAGCAACCATACATTGGGACCCAACAATCTTATCAACATGACTACCAAGCACAACAAAGACCACAACATGTGTTAGGCCCACAACCCCCACCCCCTGCCAATGTTATTTCTCTAAAATACGTTGCAACAAAAGATAACTTGAATAGAGCCTTACTGACGACATCCCCAATGCTTTCAAAAACTGATCAAAATTCTCAAAGCTTTAATGCAATCCATGTGGAAAGCCCACCAGCCTACTACATCAATTCACTTGAGCACAACGAGGTCTACCCATATGAAACACTCATAGAACCAAAGTGGGAGCCCATATACGTGAATGTGATGTATATGAATCCTATTCGTGTGCCCCAAGTAAGGCAGATGAGACCCCAAGCACCTAGAGTACCATGCTATGATGTCAAGGAGATCACTTCATATGTGATTGTCCACTTCCTCAACAAGGATAACCCCAACCTATGATCATGCAAGGCTTTTGTCCCGATTGTGGAAGGGAAAAAATCTTGAGAGATTTCCATAAGAATCTAACCAATACACAAAAGATTACACAAAATTATTTTATTGGCTTGGTTGTAGAATCCAATTGAAGTGTGATAACTATAGCCCCTATGCAAGTGGTGACTAGAGCACATGTGGTACAACAAAATCTAGGCATAGATCAAGAGAAGAAATCAAAGGCAAGTGAGTGAGAGAGTGTAGCTAGGAAAAGAATGAGAGTGTGGAAGGATAGCCAAGAAACAATGAAGAGATACTGGGCTAGAAATATGAGCAAACTAGAAGAAAGCCTAAAGGAAATGAAAACAAAACCAATAGAGATCACATCCCAAATACACTTTCATGCACCACTACCTCCCTTATCATATCATCGAAACTCACTATCCACCTCACCACAACCCGGAGCACGATTAGTTTTAACATATAATACTCTTGAAGAAATGGACATGGTGTTCAAGGCTTATGAGGCTCAAATCTAGGAAGGGCTTAATGTGGTAGAGTTAGATAAATGATATCCTTGAGCGTACGTAGAGATTGAGAGGACCAAGCTCTGTGTAAAAATGGTGGAGCTAGCTCAAGCTATGTTTGATGCAACCTTCTTTTCAATAAGACAAACTCAATGAAGCCACACCTACATTTCAAAGGACTGTTGGAAAGAAGAAGAATCCTTGCTCGAAGTGCTAGAGAATTTCAAGAAGTATGAGATAGAGGATAGAAAGATCATGATAAAAGTGCATAAAAGAAAGGAGCTCATAGGAAAAGCCTATGAAAACAAAGAAAAGACCAAAACGATTGTAGTGACCATAGAAGATGGCGACGAAAGATGTATGTACATAGGACAGTACTTGAGGGAAGAGAAGGAATGAGAATTGATAAAACTATCAAGAGAATATAGATATGTGTTTGCTTGGAGCTATAAGGACCTAAAAGGAGTGGATGAAGCTATTTGTTCTAGCCAAAATAAAAAAGGAAATTGATCGCATGATAGAAGTAGCATTTATCTATGAAATCGAGCAAATTGAATGGGTATTATCCATTGTGGTATTGCCCAAAAAGAATCGAAAGTTATGTGTATGAATTACCTTGAAAAAAAATTAATTCAAGCACCTTACAAGCTATTTGCTTCCTATCATTGAACACCTATTAGAAGGTGTAGCAGGTAGGGAAGTCTATAGATTCCTTGATGGATTCTCAGGTTACAATCTAGTAGCCATCACCCCTGAAGACCAACATAAGGTGGCTTTTTCCATAGAGTGGGGGTATCTTTGCATTTTGTGTCATGTTATTTGGGCTCACCAATGCACCTACTACATTCCAAAGGTTGATGTGTCATGTGTTCAATATATTCTTATGAAAGAACCTAGAAGTCTATGTGGATGACATGTGCACTCATTTGAACATTAGACAAACTCACATCCCTGAACTTAAACATATCTTTGACAAATCTAGAGAATATTAGGTCTACTTGAACCCAAAAAAATGTGTTTTCATGGTCACATAATGCAAAACTCTAGGACATAGAGTGTTGGGGGATTCTTGTGCAGTAACAAACGAGTGTTTGCAGGAGAATGGAGAGTGACAACAAGAGAATTAATTGTTGAAAATTATGGATCATGTGCAAGCTCCAATTGTGAGGCTTGAAACATACTCACCTCTCATTTATTAAATCCTCATCATTTATGTATTTGTTGTAAGCCCAAAAGGAATCTAGACCCTAAAAATATAAATAGTACACTCACAACCTTAGAATAGAGTGTTGAATTTAAAAGGGAAAATGTATTTATGGCTTAGATAAAAGCCAAAATATGTTTAGAGAGATGCAATACTAAAAAATGTTGTGACCTTATCCATATGGAGTGATATGGAGCACCAAAAGTCATTCAAGGCAATGGAAAGGCAAAGGACATGAAGTGAAAGGTCAAGAGGTGAGAGAAGGTGCAAGGGTAGGTGAAAAGTCCCAAGCTCAAACCTCTATATAAAGAGCTCACTTGAACATGGAAATGTGTGGAGATGACAAAGAGATGGTGTAAAAGCATATTCCGGTCATTCTCTCACCAATAGATATCAGAAGGTACCTCATTTGGATGCTACAAGACACAAAGGTATTCTAGCCGCATACCTTTTCTGTACATAGCCACCTTGTGAAGGTATATCTCTCTATGTACTTATCCAATTAATGCATATGATGTATCTCAAATATCTCTATCAGATTATTCTCTGTAGTGACTGGGAACATTTCTTGTGAACCTCAGTTTGCTACATAACTTGAGATAACAGGTAGTCTATCTTTGAATAGTTAGTTGCCTGGTCAAATGAACTCCAAATGGAGTGTTCTTTAGCTTGCTAGAAATCTAAGAAAGTCTACTATGTGTGGACCAATGTTCAGAGGCATTGAATCTCTAAGTTGTGACTGAATTAGGTTTTAGTAAACATGTGTCTTATAGGGCAGATTCTAGAAGAGGTTCTCTAACTTCTGCTACATGTATTGGAGTCACATTTCTCCACATTTTGGTATCAGTGCTTTGGTTGTAGAGCATTGGGACTGGAGCCCATGGATGCACAAAGAGATCTTGAAGAGGATGCAGAGATGGCAAAGAAAATCTTGGATCTATGAGCTCATGGAATGCAACACTCATGTGCTATGGAGATGAAGCTTTTGTATGTAAGACAATTTTGTTTCTTTGTATTATTTGAAGTGATACACTCTCTTGTACTACTCTCTACTATGGATGTTTGATCATTGGGGCATGCTATAAGTGATACTAATCACTTTGTTGAGAATGTATGAGCAGCCTATAGAAGGAGATGAAGATTCAAGCAAAGAATCTTGGATGAGCAACTACATATAGTTGCATATGAGCATTGTATGCATGCTCTTGATAGTGCACTCAATTGAATGAAGTGAAAGTTTGATTATGTACATGGCTGAAGGTGTAATATTAAATGTAAGCTTGAGGATATCATTATATGCTTTTTACTTGGTGCAAGAAATGCTTATGCATTGATATGCTTATGTATGCATGCTTGTCGAAGTTATGATCAAATTGTATGACAATTTTGGATAGCCATGCTTAGGCTGAATATAAGCTGAATGTTGATTTGATGATTGATGTTTATCATGCACGAATGTATGCAAATGTGGTAAAGGAGTTTATATACACATGTTTGATAATGTGTGGATGAGTATGAGGCTATTTTATAAAGCCTATACAAGCTGAAATTTTGTAGGTTTATGTAGCCATGTGAATTGGCACAAAGTGAGATGAATATATGCTCAAATTTTTGTTGATTTGTATACATGCTTATTTGATATTTAAGCACTAAAGGTTGGTCATGTTCAGCCATAGATGAGCTGAAGCTACATGTGTTTGGATGCCATAGAGATTGGCAAGATGCAAGGCTGCCATGTATGAACTTTGTGGATGTATCTTGTTGTGGATGAAACCCGTTGAGCTTAAGTTTGAAAAGAAACTATGTGTGCTACTCACACTTACACATATACACATACACATAAACATACAAATACATGCATACACATACACATACACATACACACACATACATAGTAAATACATACCTACACACATATAGATACATGCATACATATACCTGCACATATAGATACACACATGCATAATAAATACATGCACACATACACACACACATGCATCCACGTATGCATACATACATACACACATCATACATGTATAGTTTTATATGTGTATTTATATGTCACAATGTGTATTTGTGTATATGTGAATATGTGTGTATGTGTAAATGTGTATATGTGAATGTGTATGTATGTAAATAATCAGATTATTAATATCTACTACCTTCATTTGCTACATAATGAGATTCTGATCAATCAAAGGGAACTCCACCACCGTCTCCTAATCATGCAAGGACTAATTGTAAGTATATCAAACTTTTCATTCTAATATTTGATAGATACTTACATGACTGATATATGTTTTCTTATTGTTATATTATAATCAAATTCTGATCAATCAGAGGGTACTCCACCACCTTCTATCCATGCAACCATGTCTTCACATGTGTCCTCCGATAGGAATAATGATTTCTTTTACTATCAAGAGCATATTATATGTTGGTGTAATTTTTGCTATGGTACATATCGAAGACCACGATTGGAATGTGTTGTGAAAAACTCCTTCCTAGAGTATAGCATTTACCAGAGAGTGAGTGAGTACGTATCCACCCATCCAACTCCACCCATATATATACCAAAGGTCCAAGAGTTGCATGCCTTAATTTTTAGCCATGTGTCCTTCCAAGTGTCCTTCATGTGGATACTTTCCAAAGAGAATCACATGGCTTCTATTTTTCAATTGAAGTCATGTACGAGTCAAGGTGTCACTTGGGAGAAGCTTCTCCCAAGACTAAGGTTTTATTCCCTTAGGTTAATTTCCTAAGGTAACAAACCCTTCAATTTGAGACTTCTATGAAATAAAACCTCAAGGGTTAAATCCAAGAAACATAGGTTCCTTTTGGAGGGTCTAACCCATGATTTATGCAACATTCTTCCCCCCTTTAACATTTTCATCCTCGAAACTGTGTTTTGGTATATTATGTGGAGTATTCCCCCGTGCACCATGATTCACTTCTTTTGATCATGGACTCACTCTCAAAAGATTCTTTCCTCGTTTTTAACCAATAGTTAAAAAAGAGGGAAATCTTTTATTTATGGAACTTACTCATTCCCAAGTAGCACTTTCTTCGGTTCCATCCCTCCATTTAACTAGGCACTCTTTATATAAATGATATCTTGTTTTCTTATCTCGAGTGCGTAGTATTTTCTCAGGTTCATGAGGGATGTTAATAAGGGAGATTGGTTGAATGATTGTATCCGAAGATACAAGATTGTCTTGTTCAACTAGTTTTCCTTTTAGTCGACTTACATGGAATACTGGATGAAGCAAACAATCTTCTAGGAGTTCTAACTCGTAAGCCAAAGTCCTTATTCTTTTAAGAACCTTAAAAGGGCCACAAAATCTCGGAGAGAGTTTAGGACAAGGTCCTATTTTCAGATATACTAATTCACGAACCTGAAAGGAAATATCTCGCCTTTTAGGGTCGCTAAAAGATTTAGCTCTATCCTAGGCTTTCCTCAGGTTTTCCTTGGCTAGTTTTAGCTTAAAGTTCATATCTTCTAAGAAATCTTTTGCTGCTTGGACTTTTTCATTTTGAAGTCCAACTGCATAGGGTGCTCTAGGTTGAAACCCATACATTAACATAAAAGGACTATATTCCGTTGCAGAATGCTTTGCACTATTGCAAGGAAATTCTACTATCGGTAGATAGTCTTCCCAGTTAGTTTGGGTAGAAGATACATATGTTCGTAACATATCTTCAAGTATTCAATTGACTCTTTCAATTTGACCATCCGTTTGAGGATGTTCAGCAGTACTCAAATTAAGCTTAGTTTCTAACCGACTGAATACAGCTCTCTAGAAATGACCAGTGAATTTTCTATCTCTATCAGACACTATGTCTTGAGGTAATCCATAGAGTCTATACATTTGTTCTATGAATAATTTAGCCAATTCTCGAGTTTTTACTCTAGTTCGAGTAGGTAAGAAACGAGCCATTTTGGTCAATCGGTCAACTATGACCCAAACAGCATCATGAACTTTAGGGGTACGTGGCAAGCCTGTAATGAAATCCATGGAAATACTTTCCCATTTTCCATTTGGAATTTCTAAGGGATGCAACAAACCCCCTATCTTAAACTTTTCAGCTTTGTTAACTTGGCACTTGGTGCATCTAAGTACATAATTATGTACATCTTTATGTATACTAGGCCAATAAAATTGTCTTTTTACTAATTCATAAGTTTTGTTGATTCCAGGATATCTTGCACTTGGGGCATCATGACATTCAAACAAAACTTTTTTTCTAATTTCGGAATTACAAGGAACACAAATCTTTCCTTTGTACAATAGATATTCATCTTGAATACTGTAATGTTTAAACTTATCATCATTTGATAAGTTTGTACTTGGAGTAGAAACCTTCTTCCAAGCTTTGCTAAAACTAGTATCTTCTTGATACTTGCCCTTCATGAGTGTTACTAACTCATTAGAAATTTGTACGAAACTCAAAGAATTTAACATGGGCATCCTGCTTAATGCATCTGCCATAACATTAAATTTTCCCTTTCTGTATCTGAGTTCATAATCAAATTCTTGAAGTAATTTGGCCCATCTAGCTTTTCTACCTAACAATTCGGATTGGTTTGCAAACCATTTAATACTGGCTTGATCAAAAGCTATAGTTACCTTGGCACCAAACAAGTAATGTCTCCATTTTTTCAGAGCATGCACAATTGCATAAAGCTCTTTTTCATAGGTAGAATAATTTCTTTGAGCTAAATTTAGCTTTTGGCTTTCAAAAGAAATTGGTCGACCATTTTGAATCAACACAGCTCCTATTGCTAGGTCACTAGCATCTGTTTCAACTACAAAGGGTTCATTTCGATCTACTATTTGTAGAACCGGGGCTGATGCTAAGGCTCTTTCAAGTATTTCCATACTTTCAGCTTGTTCCTTCTCCCAAGTGAGGCTTTTGGGTTTACCCTTTAATTTCTCAAATAAAGGGGTTGATATTTTTGCAAAGTTGGGTACAAATTTTCTATAGTATCCTGCTAACCCTAAAAACTTTGAAGTTCTGTAATAGTTTTAGGGTGAGGCCAGTTAAGAATAACTTGGACCTTATCAGGATCTAATTGAATCCCTTTATCATATATAATGTGTCCAAGATATCTGATTTCTGATGCAAAGAATTCACATTTATCTTCTTTTCTGAATAATTTGTTTTCTCTTAGAACTTGGAAAACTTTTTTCAAATGTTCTAGATGAGAGGCTGCATCTTGAATATAGACAAGAATATCATCAAGAAAATCAACTACAAACTTTCCCAAATAAGGGCTTAATATAGTGTTCATTAGTGTCATGAACGTGGCTGGGGCATTTATTAGTCCAAAAGGCATGACTAAAAACTCAAAATGCCTGTATTTAGTTCTGAAAGCTGTTTTAGGAACATTTTCATATTTAATTCTAATTTGATGATATCCTTGACGGAGAGCAAGTTTTGAAAATATCTTAGCTCCTTTTATTTGATCAAATAAATCATCAATTCAGGGCATTGGATATTTATTCTTGATCGTAACTTTATTCAAAACTCGATAGTCAATGCATAGTCTCATTGATCCATCTTTTTTCTTGACTAAAAGAATGGGTGTTGCCCAGGGTGAAAGACTAGGTTGAATGAATCCCTTAACTATGTATTCATTTAACTGCTTTTCTACTTCAGCCTGCTGGGAAAAAGGGAGTCTATAAGGGGATTTACATATAGGCTTAGTTCCTGGGAGCAAGTCTATAGCATGGTCAACTTGCCCACGAGAAAGAGGTAAGCCATAGGGAAGTTCTTTTGGAAAAACATCTCGATAATTATTTAATAAACACTTAAATTTAAACCTTTCATGTTCAGATAAGGGAGACAAGATATAAGAAATTGGATTCATATTATGTACATTGTTTACATCAATTGGAAGTATCATAAAAACTTCCGCTTTTTGAGTATTTACAAGTTTTTTTCAACTCCATGCTAGAAATCAAAGGAGTAATAGACACATCATGTTCTCCTTGAATTAGATAACGGATTCCATTTCTCTCAAATTCCAAAGTATTGAGCTGATATCTTCTTTTAAGTGTTTTCCCTAAACCCCAAAGCCATTCTCTACCCAAAACCATATCAGTTATTTCCATGTGCATGATCTGAAAGTCTAATTTATCTTTATAACCTTGAAATTCTATTTCGAGGTTATAGATCATAGTATCCCATACCTTCTTGTCTTGACCGTGCATCATAGATACAAAATATTGATGGGGTGAATTTTGTTGGGGCAACTTTAGTCTCTTCACTAGTGAGTAGTTTAGGAAATTATGGGTGGCCGAGTCGTCTATCATGACTCTGGCCTTTTCACCACTTATACAAGCATGAAGTTTGACCAAGTCATGAGGTCCAAACTCGTTTTGGACCCACATTGAGTCAGACAAACAACACTGATGCTTGTCGTCTTCGTGAAGAACTTCCAATTTTTTCCAAACTTTACTATTTTTGAGATTCAATGTTTGGACTAAGTGTATTCCTGTCTTCTCTTTCCCTCTTATCTCACGGGTGGCTTTTTGTTGTCCCCTAGTTATGCAATTCTTACTAAGATGTCGTGGCTTAAGGCACTTAAAGCAAAGATTCTCATTTTTTGCTTTTCCCAAACCTCAGGGTCTAGCCTAGGTCCTGAAGGTCTAGGGGTTTTAAAGTCGTCTTTTTTGAATGTGTCTAGCTTTCTTTTACCTGGTTTAAATTTTTTATTGTCTCCGACAAGATGAAGTGGTTGTGTTCCAGTTTTAGCATGATCTTCATAGATCTGTGCTAACTTAATAGCATCTTCTAAACTTTTTGGAGCACTTATTTTCACTTCATGTTTTGACTTGCTTGTCGAGACCACGGATGAAACCTCTTACCTTATGAAAGTCATCAAGGTTTTGCAATTTAAGTAATATTTCTCAATAATGAGAAATATATAGGGAAAGGGGACATCCTCTCTGTAGAACTTTGTCCCATTCTTCCCAGTTTCGCTCATCCTCATTTTCTGGTAAGAATTCTTTTTTGAAGAATTCTTCAAATTGATTCCAAGTTTCTGGGATTCTTTGAGCCTCCTTTAAGCTCATCCACCACTTATAAGCCTTAGGTCCAAGTGATAAACTTGTTTCTAAGACTTGATAAGCTTCAGGGGTATTTTTAAACTGATGCAAGTCTTGACATTTTTCTAAAAATGTCAAGACTACATCTTTGTTTCGGTCTTTATCTTCCCCTAAAAATTGAGGTGGTTTTAAGTCTTTTGCAAAAGACAGGCTTCTAGACTTAATGGCAGTATGAGGAGGATTTACTTCATTATCTTTATTTTTTAAAGATACATTACTATGCAAGGGTAAAGGGGCATCAGTTCCCTTACTAGATGATGGGTTCCTTGGTCGAATAGACAAGGAATTTGTGCAGGTAAGGGTAAAGATGGACAAATCGTATTAAGAATTTGTTCCATCTTCCCTTGAACTTCATTGATTGAAGTACGAAGGGTACCCATCTCGTTTTGGATTTCTTTAACAATGAACATATCTGCTTGGATATCGTTCATTTTTTCATCCAAACCATTCAACTCTTTATAGATATTTAATTTCTACATTTCTTCTTGGCCTATCTCTAGAAGACCTGGAGTGTAATCTAATTGTCTTCCCCCTTCCTGCGGTGCATAATCCTCTTCCTGCCTAGGAATGTCTAATAACATGTTACTTGCATAGGAATCCCCCATAATTCAGTGAATACTTTGGAATCAACTAGAAATAAGAAAATGCTGTTTCTAATACTGAAGGAAAATAGATGAAAATTAAATCCAGTACTTCCCCGAATTTTTTCTTTGATATCAACTTCTAGTTGTAGGTCGGCTTGGGCCGCCTTGGACGATTCACTGCTTCACCGCCTTGGTTGAACTTTCTTAAGCTCTTCAATATTCAATCCTCCGCTGCTCGTTCTTCCGTCTGGTGTGTACTTGATTAGTGTTCGTCAATCGGCCTTATCTTGCCTGGGTAGTGCTTGAGCACGTGTGCAACTCGGAAGTCATTTAGGCAGGCATGGGCAAGAATCCTTGAGTCTGGACACAATTATGTACGTAGCTCAATAGGTATGTACAAGTGGACAATTATGGGGAGGGTCATATCGGCTCCCTTCACGATATTCCTTTTGCAAAATAAGGCTTGTACTTCTCTGAGCTGATGAGTATGCAGTGGGTCCATCAGTTTCGAGCTTCCCATGAGCAACACGAGGAGAACGCAGTCAATCGTCCTTCAAATTCCGGGTGGAGAGAATGAGCCTCCCATAGCTACAATTCTATTGTATGTGACAGGTCACAAAAACATGTCTGGTCCCGTCGCCTATGTGTCCTGAGCATTCATTGTTTGCATCCAGACAGATGTTCTTGCCATGGCCTCGAGAATCGCCGGCTGAAGAGGTCTTAATGAGCACACTTCTCAGAGCATTATAGTCTATCGCGCTGCGAAAGGTCACATCTGAAAAGTTGGGGTCGCGTCCAATTGACGGTCGTCCAACTGAAGGGGATAGCTCAGTTGGGAGAGCGCCATACTGAAGATCTGAAGGTCGCATGGGCTCACCGGCTGGAGGATCCTCCTCTGGTCGGGGGTTGATTGGGGGCTTTACCCACCTAAAGCTGAAGTAAAAAAGTCATTAAATGCTCACAGGCGGCAGTTCTTAGGGCGGCGCAGTACTCAGGCGTAGATGCCGATAAAATCCGTGCCAGAGAAAAACTTTTTGAATTGAATCAATCACAACTAATGCACAGTATTCAAAGACTTCACTTGCGTGTTCTCCTCAATAAAAGTAGACAGCGTGAGAAATTCGCAGAAGGTTTCCATGACAGCTCCAAAATTTACCATAGAAAAGAAGAGGACCTGCACAGGAATCAAGAAGTACTTGAAAAAGAACTTGGCTCTGATTACCACTGTTGTGAAAAACTCCTTCCTAGAGTATAGCATCCACCAGAGAGTGAGTGAGTACGTATCTACCCATCCAACTCCACCCATATATCTACCAAAGGTCCAAGAGTTGCATGCCTTAATTTTTAGCCATGTGTCCTTCCAAGTGTCCTTCATGTGGATACTTTCCAAAGAGAATCACATGGCTTCTATTTCAATTGAAGTCACGTACGATTCAAGGTGTCACTTGGGAGAAGCTTCTCCCAAGACTAAGGTTTTATTCCCTTAGGTTAATTTCCTAAGGTAACAAACCCTTCAATTTGAGACTTCTATGAAATAAAACCTCAAGGGTTAAATCCAAGAAACATAGGTTCCTTTTGGAGGGTCTAACCCATGATTTATGCAACAGAATGTATTGAATATGAGGTAGAGTATGGTAGTTTTGAGCATGCACCACCTCATGATCAACATGATAGAGCTTGGGTATGTATTAATTCTATAAATTAATATCATTATTTTAATTGAAAATCATATACAAAATCAAATTATACTTAATATACAGGAATATTTGCTCGATGATGATGAGGATGATTCTTCTACTAATAATGCTAATATACCTCCTAGACATCACGAACTTGCCATTTATCGATTACAAGCAGAGGTTTCTTGAAATCCTCTACCTCCTAGTTTATAAATTGAAATGTCTGAAGATTATCCATTGGCAATTTTCGTGATCATCCTGTAGTACAAACATATGATAGAAGAAGATATGAAGGATGGACTAGAGGACCACTTCCTTTAGTTGGAGAGGTTTTTAACTTTTGGGGTAATCACTATATGATTGCCCCTTCCACTATTAGTGGTGTTGGTCATGGTCTCTTTATTGTAGAGGATTTGCATGTGCCTCTGAATTCTGAAATCACTCTCATGTCATTTTGTGGTCCTATATATGGATGGGGAGATTGGCCTCGACTTACATGTTATGTTCAAAGCATGACTACTTATGGATTATGCCTGAATGTAGCTTCTCTTGCTAGTAGAGGCATTACACATGCAAAAAACGAAAGATTATATATTGATGGAAGACCTTACACACATGGAAATATAGCAGGTTCAATAAATAGTAGTTGAGGATATAATAGCTCAATGAATAATTGCACATTTGAGGAGCGTGAAAATAGAACGAATCACCATACATGAGTAGAAATGTAGCAAGATACATAGTTGTCAATGCTATTACTTCATTACATGCTGGTGATGAATTATTAGTGAATTATGGATGGTGTAGACCTCCAAGAGCACCTTTTAGCTAGAGAGCAATGAAAACTTTTTATTCACCTATCTTGTGTTACATTGAAAACTCTAATTCATTGAAACTATTTTTAAATTAACTTACAAATTTAAATTTATGTTTAGAGTTTACTTTTCATTTATTTATGGAATACTAATGATTTTTATTCATTTGTGTAGATTCCTATGTATGACATTGATGATCTTCCACCACACCATTTAGAGTTGCCAGTAAGACCTCAATTATCAGAAGCTTCGATGAGGAGACTATGCAAAAGTGATCCTATTGAATATGCAAGATTGAAAGACCTATAATCAAAAGAAGATAAAGTACAAGATTTTTATGATAATGATTAAGATTATGGCATGGCAAGTTTTATTGAGGATTGGTATCAAAATGATAATGAAAGCATTGATATTTCTAAAAATGAGAAATATCTTCCAGAAGAATGTTTGAAGCATATATATGAAAGAAGTCACTTGACACGACTAAGTGCAAGCTTACTTATTCTCAATCTTCCAAACCATTTTGGATGGAGTAACGTATCGATTTTGACACTATTAAGGTATAATTTATAATTTTCTATTTCTTTACTTACTTATTTATTTATTTATCTATTTATCTATTTAGTTATTTATTTATTTTTCTCCATATCATCTTTTTTCATGAACTTATAGGTTACTATTTGAAAAGTTTTTACCAAGCAGGAATATTCTTCCTACATCACATAATGAGATGAAGAAGATAATCAACAATCTTGGTATAGATTATCAGTGTATACATGTATGTCCTAACGATTGTCTCTTATATAGAGGTGAATATGCAGACTCTTTGACATGTCCAAAATGTCAATCTCCTTGATATAAGGACGAAGAGGGTAAAATCCCAAAAAAGGTATTGAGACATTTTTCATTGGCTCCATGAATGTAACATATGTTTCAAAGCCTTGAATTATCAAAGCTTTTGACATGGGGATTTGATCATAAAAGTACTGATAGACGAATGAGAATTTCAGCAGATAGTGTAGCTTTTCAACATATTGACTCTAGATGGTCCAATTTTGCACAAGAGCCATGCAATCTAAAGTTAGGAGCTGCATTAGATAGGATAATCTATTTTTTATGAAATCTAGTAAATGATCAACATGGCATGTGGTAGTCATTAACTACAATCTCCTACCATACCTTAGCATTAAAAAGGAACATTTAATGCTTTCACTTTTAATCCCGAGAAAAAGACAAGTTAAAGACATGAATATATATTTGCTCCTCTCATCGACGATCTCCAAGAGTTATGGAGAGATATTAATGTCATTGATGTATCAAAAAACCATTAATAAGAGAGACTTTATGGTTCGCGAAACTGTGTCTTGGACTATACACATTTTCCAAGATATGGTGTCTGTTGAGGCAATGATCTAATTTTTTTTAATTTAATATGTATACATTTATATGTGAGTTGATCTTATTATATTTTTATGGTTTTCATGATGCACAAATATCTACTAAGGGATATAAGACTTGTCCTTATTGTGGTGATAAGTTGAGATCAGTTTATAATAAGAATCTCAATAAAAATATTTATCTTTGACATTGGTGGTCCTTGCCTAATGATCATCCATTAAGATGCAAAAGAGAAGCGTTGCATTTCAATGGAAAGATTGAAACAGGTCAGTGTCCAAAACCAATGACACCTATGGATTGGTATTGAAAATGGACATATGGGCCTCTTATAGATCCAGAATCTGAAATCTTTAGTGATGATGAAGATGATGATAATGTAAAGATTGGAGGTAAAGAAAAATTGGCACTAGCAAAGAATATGTCGATATGGTATTCTTTGGAGTATTGGAAGGAGTTAAAGGTCTATCATCTTGTTGATCCTATGCATATTCAAGAATATTGGTTATTCCTTATGGAAACATATTCTTGGATTGAAAGATTCAATAGCATCAAGAAATGATTTAAAGGAGAAAAACTCAAAACCAAATTGATGGCCAATTTTTTATAGAACTCAACAAGAAACAACTTATGCACATACTCATTGGATACTTACAACAAAAGAGATACAAACTATCAACAATAGGATTCAATCGATTCCAACACCTACAAGATATGGAGCATCTTTCCAAAACATGTTTACTATGGATGATAGAAGCTTATCTGGGTTAAAGACACATGATTGGCATAACTTTTTGAAGCACATCCTACCTCTAGTTATCGATGGATGTACAACAAAAGGAGTATGGGATGTGATCTATCGTCTTGGATCGTTTAAAAGGTAATTATCATACTTTTATATTTAATATATACGATTATTTTTTATGTTTTATTTATGAAATAATTTCTTCATTATTTGATTTCTGATCATAACAGGTGGATTACACCAAAAGAGATTGACAAAGACTCGATCCCACAAAAGAAACGTGAATGCAGGGAGCTATTATGTTTGATGGAGAAAGAGCTTCCAACACCATTTTTTGATATTCACGTTCATTTATTAGTCCATCTTGTGGATGAGATAGAGATTATAGGTATTGCAAACACTTGATGGATGTTTTGGGTCGGTTACGTGTGAAAAATATCAAAGCCAAAAGGATCTATGGCAAAGGGATGGATGCTTAAAGAGTGCATGTATTATGTTAGTGAATACCTTGAAAGAGTTCATGAAGAAGCTCCATGTGCATGGACCAACGAGTATTCTTCAAAAACAATAGATGAGGTATTATAAGGTAAGGGAGTTCCATTTCAATTTACATTACAAGACAAAAGTGATGTTTCTACTTTTGTAGCATATAATAGCGAATGCATGCAAGCATTCATTAGCGAGTATGAACAGGAACTTAGAAATCTCCCAAGTAAAAGATGGAGAAACAAAAGATATAGATGTAATCTCGATGGCAACGAGAATATAAATGTATCTTCTTTCATAGATTGGATATACACTCGTATGCAACGAGCCAATGCAAATAATGAAAAAATCTCATATGAGCAGAGGAAGCTAATGATAAGTTGTTAAAGAAATGTAAATTAATTTTAATAATATTCTATTAGTTCACATATATGTATATTAATTTCTCTTTAACAATTTGATTTTTATTGTAGGCTAGAATGTTCACAAATATGTGTGTGTATATATATATATATATATATATATATATATATATATATATATATATATATATATATATATATATATATATATATATATATATATATATATATATAGAGAGAGAGAGAGAGAGAGAGAGAGAGAGAGAGAAAGAGAGGGAGAGAGAGACAGAGATACACATATATACAGATATAGATACACACACACACACACACACACACACACACATATATATATATATATATATATATATATATATATATATATATATATATATATATATATATATATATATATGTGCGTGTGTGTATATATATATATATATATATATATATATATATATATATATATATATATATATATATATATATATATATATATATATATATAAACCCTAAATCCTAAATAT
Source organism: Ceratopteris richardii (assembly GCA_020310875.1). Taxonomy (NCBI): domain Eukaryota; kingdom Viridiplantae; phylum Streptophyta; class Polypodiopsida; order Polypodiales; family Pteridaceae; genus Ceratopteris; species Ceratopteris richardii. Next base: position 564,672 of record MU260070.1, read on the forward strand.
AACAAATAAAAGCAATGCATAATGTGCATTATCATGACGATGTGCCATAAGTATGCGCATCTATTTTAGGCACCATTTATGGGACCACCCAGTGCCAAACTGTATCTCCAATGAACTAAGAACATTTTTTTAATCTCTCTCATTAAACTCACTAAAAAAAGAAAAAAAATCATATTAGTAAAACATTAAATATTTATCTCAATTTATATGTAAAATTTATACTTATTTCCAGTTCAAGTGAATACAACATAGATATGAGTCCCATAAAGCTCTCATTCTTCTTTTGAACTCCAGTCCATGTCTCATATATACTATACTCTCGTAAGAGT